>CM076584.1:52046597-52549849 GCA_034641835.2 Pinus albicaulis
TTTCACCTTATCACTCCCATTCAATTAAATGTCCTTTCCCATAAACTTACATTCAACATATATAATTCTGGAAATGAAAATTTCAGATTAAAACACATGGGACTGTCAACACATGCTGAAAATAAATATGGACATAAACAAACCAGCAACACATAAAAAAATACACAGATTTTTGGTCAACTTAGACCCAGGCAAAACCCTTCAATCTTCTCCAGGGAAAACCTATTAGAGAGCTCTTCAAATTTATTTATCTTTCAAGTACAGGCAAAATACATTTGCAGACAAAACAAAACAGCAAGATACAACTTATGTCTTCAGCCCAAAACTCCTTCAAAATCGTGCACACTTTGCCTCGATTTTCATGCCCACTGAAGCTGAAACAGTATTGTATGGACGCAGACTGTACTGTACAGATTTCCGTGCCGCTATACGGACTATACAGATTTTTTTTTCAAAAAAAAAATTAAATTGCACAAAAACCGCTCTCGAACTACATGCAGCTCACAGTATTAAATGTTGTTCATACTGTACATTTTGTTGTCTTCTATGCCTTGATTTTCGTGCCCATCTTTGCCCTAAAATCACTCCTTCAACTTGCTGCAACAAAATTCTCTTTCAGAACTTTTCTCCAACTCTCAACCTCCTTTTTCCAATCTGCTCATGAAGAATGAATCAATGCAGTCTTTCTTTTCTTTTCCCCCTTTTGTTTCCCTAAATGACTTTTGGGCAACTCTAAGATCTAATAGCTCAGATTCATTTAGATCAAGGGATGAGAATAAATGTGCATTTATGTCTAAAGTCACTTTTCACTTTATAATTTAACATTGAATTTACCACTTATAAAGTCACTTTCACTTTATAATTTAATATTGACTTTACCACTTACAAAGTCACTTTCACTTTGTAAAGTCACACTTAGGAAAAGAATTATTTTGGACACTTTTACCTAGGTAGAGACTAACCCATGAGAAACCAACTGTCTAAGGTACATTAAAAATCAACACTCCCTCTTACCGAGGAAAGTGTTTCTCACCACACCCATCTTGTCCCTGAATTGGACATGCTTGCCTCTTGGCAAGGACTTCGTGAGAACATCGGCCACTTGCTCAACTGTCGATATATACTCCAAATTCACTGCCCCCTTCTGAACATAGTCCCTGATGAAATGATATCTAATGTCAATGTGTTTTGACCTGTCATGAAACACTGGATTCTCTGTGAGTTTAATGCAATTCTGATTATCACAGTGAATAATCGTCGGTCTCAACTCCTGATCAAATAGGCCATACAATAACTTACAAAGCCAAATGGCTTCACAACTAGCCTGGCTAGTGGCCATATACTCAGCCTCAGAAGAGCTAAAAGAAAATGAATTTTTCTTTCGACTAAACCACGACACAACTGTCGAACCCAATCCGAAGCAACACCCTGAAGTGCTTTTCCTGTCAGAAGCACTCCTTGCACAATCTGAATTTGTGTAACCTGCCAACCTCACTCCATCTCCCCGCCTATAGTCCAAACCATAATCAACAATCCCCTGGACGTAGCGAAGAATGTGCTTTGCAGCTACCTAGTGCAACCTCCTGGGCTCAACCATGAACTGGCTAAGTGTGTTCACTGCAAAGCATATATCTAGCCTAGTGTTGACCAAATACATCAAGGACCCAATAAGCTGACTATACAATGTGGGATCCACCAAACTAGAATCTGAAGCATGAAGATTCTTCCAATTGGTGATCATAGGTGTAGACATGGGTCTACAGTCTGCCATGTGAAATCTGCTCAACACATCCACAGCATACTGCCCCTGCCCTAGAAATATATGCCCCTCCTCCTGCCACACCTCAAGCCCCAAAAAGTAATGCATCAGCCCAATGTCCTTCATCTCGAACTCCATAGCAAGATCCTCCTTGCAACCACTTATTAGTCTCTCTGCCCCAATAATGAACAAGTCATCAACACATAGCACAAGAATGAGCAGATCATCCCCTACAACAATGTAGTATAGGTTCGGATCTGCATCACTCTTCGTGAAATCCATCTGCTGCAAGTATCAATTCTCGAATACCAAGCTCTTGGAGCTTGCTTAAGTCCATAGAGTGCTCGCCTCAACCGGCAGACATGGGTCTCTCGCCCAAGTACCTCAAAGCCCTGCGACTACTCAACATACACCTCCTCCTCTATAACTCCGTTCAGAAATGCGGTCTTCACATCCATCTGATGGATCTGCCAACCCATTTTTGCAACAATAGAAATAAGGGAATGGATAGAAGTGTACTGAGCTACGAGAACGAAGGTCTCATCATAGTCAACTCCCTCTATTTGTGAGAACCCTCTAGCCACAAACCTCGCCTTGAACTTCTTAATGCTGCCATCCGCAGCATGCTTGATCTTGTGGAGCCACCTGGAAGTCACAACTGACTTGCCCTCAAGCCTAGGCACCACCTCCCAGACATTGTTCTTAATGATAGAGGCATACTCCTCCACCATAGCCTCTCTCCATACCTCCTAGATGGCAACCTCCTCATAACTAGTAGGCTCGGAATCCAACAATCTTTGGTAGCCTTGGCTACCTCCTTCCTAAGCTATTTAATAACGACCCATTTCCACTCCCAAAACAATATTAGCATGTGAACGATATAGGCATTTGATAGCTACACCTGCCTATACCGTCCACATCGCGCTAGTACGCCCACCTAATATCAAGCTTACAAAGATTGGGGACTTAATATTAAGATTTCAGATCTATATATATATATATATTACGATCATCTAAGTATAGATTTTATGAAAGGAGGTAATAAAAGAAATGTTATAATAAAGTTAACCCTTAAAGTTAAAATAAGTGTGCAAAAATATATATATAAAAATAAATAAATTAATATTAAAGGGAACTTAAGATAAAGCCCAAGCTCTATAAATAAAATAGTGATATAATTCCACCTTCATAATTCTATAGTCGTACTCATCTTAATGTGGATCACCCATCATTTAATATGAACTTAAGGTGGATAAGGCCTCGGGAGGTTTGAGGCGGTGGGGAGGATTGTTTAAAATATATTTCTATCTCAATTAAATAAAAGGTACAGCACCATAAATACATATAATATCCCCATTAATGAGAAAAAAGATCTCGGAAGTTGGAGGCGGTGGATGGAACTTATTTAAGGGAGGTAATGTGGAGGTTTCGGGGGGAGATGGAATTCTGCTGAAATACTGAAATATTGTGAGATTGAACTGCTGGGAGTCTCTGTTCTTCTTGGATATCTGGGCACGGGGGCAGAGGAGACATCCTCTGGGTCTGGGAATTATTTTCGGATTGGCTGGGAGGACTTGGTTGTTTCGGGACATTGTTTGTCTATCCACAGCATCTGCATCACCGGAGGTGAACCATCATCAAAACCATCAACTGTGTACAGGTATTTCTCTTATGTATTTGATTGTTTCTCAATTAAAATAATCTCACTGATTTCATTACATACGTTACTGCTGTATAAAATTTGCTGAAATTAAATTCTCTATGTATGGAACTTTACATTTCATGGAAACACATCACTGTTTCTGAATAATTTGACTGAGTATTAAAATTCTGTGTTTGGAGTATTACACATGGTATCAGAGGGTAGTTTCAAACCCTTTTTCGACCTTATAGGCCCTGCAATTTCTGTAGAAATTTCTGACTGTAGCATGAAAATTATCAAATCTGAGTTATTATTACCTTTATTCCAGTTAAATACTGTTCTATTATTCTATATCGATCAGCATGGTGGGACCATTTGGCCAGGGCTTCAATTAGAGAGCACGCTCCATACGAATTGTTGACTGTTCTCCAGGAATTACCCAAAATTGCATCCATAGATAGGCATTCAACTTTACAAGAAAAATCCGTGATAAATATAAAGCGGTACTAATATCATATATAGGTAAGAAGTTACAGCCAGGCTCTTTCACCCATAAGAACTGCTATAAAAAAAAAAAAAAAATATATATATATATATATATATATATATATATATATATATATATAAAATTTTAGCTAGGACAAGCACATCACAAACATAACAAGTGCACAGGATGACCCATCTAGCTTGTTACCCGATCAGAACAAACATCAATTTCTACTCTGTTATTTTCTAAATCTGCCATTAATCCTTCAAAGTTTCGCATCAAGAAGATAGAGCCAGCAAACAATCCAACTGTACGTAGTAACCTCGTGTTAGTTGTCCATTTCTCGCCGTCTAGAAACTTGCGCATTCCGTTTATTTTAGTCTTGCATGACAGCACTGCCCACCGCCATTGCCGATTATCTGAGCGCAGCATAAAACACCTGTGAGCATATAAAAATATATGTATAGATATAATATATGTATATAAAAAAAAAACACAATCAAAAGAATAGTCCAACCGGCAGAGTTACCCTATGGAGTATAGTAAGATAGGTTAGTGTCGTCTGAAGCACGACCAATAATTCCTGCAGAGCCCGTAGAATGAAAACAAGTCCCCCTCTGTTGACTTGGGAAAAACAGACAATTCACGCCCAATACCAAGCTGGATATTTACAAAATTCAAGCTCATGGATGATGGGACCTGTACGTTGACAGTGCCATATGCCTCTCTTATAAAATCTCCAGCACTGTTGTAAGCCCGAGCTTTAATGCTAGTATTTCCTGGAGATACTCCAGCCAACTTTCCTGAAACAATGTCAATTGATGCAATAGCCATATCCATACTCGAATATTCCGCAATAAAGTGCCGCTTTCCTCTGCTTTGAGCCCTGTAGCGAGAAACAGTCTCGGGAGGTGTTCAAACCGAATGCAGGTGTTCATTACCTCTCGGCAACCTCATGACCGTTTTCTTTCTCTCCTCACTGGCAGCGGATGAGCGAAATACAAGGTAGCGACGCAGGGCAAGCTCTGTCTATATCATCCCGTGAAACAGAACAAGACGTTTCTTCGATGAAGAGAAAACTGATTTCGTTTTATTATTAATCCAAACATTTCAGGCGGCGAAGCTCGAGCTGAAGGCTCCCGAGCTGGAGCTCTCTCAGGGAAACAGCGGGCATATGAAGTTGACATCTGGATTATACACGATCTGCTGTCAAGACTATAGTAATATGAAGCCGAGTAAAATCTGTGAAAAAAAAAAAAAATTATATAATAAAATGAGAATAGGATACGGGGTTTACTTCGCCATATAGTATGTTTGGGTTAATGAATAAAATCTCTGTTGAAAAATGATACGGGATCTATTTTGTCAGGTAGTATATTGGTTTTAAAAAAATATATATATATATATATATATATATATATATATATATATAATAATAAAAATAAAAAGTAATGCCATATGTTTTATACACAGCGAATAATTCGCCCCACCACGTTGTATGATTTGAACGTTTTAAATATATATGTGCTAATATAATTTAAGCCGAAGTTCTATTAAATAATTGCCACAGGTATTCGGGCGTTGGGCTATTTTAAAAGATAGACGTGGCGTTAATATAAAGTGGAATTTAACTTACGTGATACAATAACCAAACTATAAGACTTGAGGTTGGAAGTTAGTGTAGGCGTATTTCACGGGCTAATACTTGGAGAAATTTCGGCGATATGTTGATTTCAAGTTTATGCGACCTAATGTTTCGACCCATCTAAGCAGGTGCATGCTTTTGCGGGCTGACCTACCCGGTTTTTTTTATTATTATTATACACAGAGGTGCACTCTGCCGAATGTAATTTCCATTTTTAACTAATGAAAAATGCTATTTTTTTTCTTCTGAGCATATGACGGGGAAAATTGAGAAGCCCCTCCTTCACCTTCTCTCTAAAAGCAGCAGAAGATGTGCTGCTAGAATAGCAACCTTGTAAAAATTTATAACACGGGCTTGATAACTAGTCCAAACCGTCTGCAATCTAAATATATCGTTTATTTGTTTGTGCACTGCCTGACTGAATCGTACTGTAATTCTCTAGTTTCCTTGTTGTCAAGGCCATTGCCCCTACAAAATCGGAACTCTCTATAGCTATAGGTTTCCTACAGTTAGGAAAGGAAAATGAGAGGGTTTCTCTAGAATAAGTTCAGATCAAACCTATGAGACCATACACTATCCCCTGGGAAGTTACCTGTAAATTTCTTTCTTTGAGAGTGAAGCCCAGCTCGCCCGTTTTTTTTTGTGATGGACAGAGATGACATGTGCCGAGATGCCATGTTTTATTTATGGCATATTAAGGTGGGATATCTAAGATTGAGGTGACAAAACTCATGATATAACACATCTTTAAACAAAGATCAAATGATAACATCAAAAGCTCTGACTGTGTGTGCATAATAAAACATTAAAACTATAACTCAATTTTGGGAAAAGCTAGAATTGGATTCACTTTTGGGTTGGAGTTTAAAGGAAGAAGAATAAAATATATATATATATATATATATATATATATATATATATATATATATATATCGCAGCAATCACCATTTCATTTTTTTTTAATTATCGTGACGTGGTTACGGATAGAAGTTAGAATTTGGATTATATTTCATTTATTATATTAATTTAATTTAATTATAGGCCTTATAATTTGCAATTAAATTAAACAAAAGTAGGGTAAATGAGAGTTGGAAGCGGATATTTTATAGGCATCTAAACTAAAATGACAAAATCTTATAAATATGATATTAAGTTAAGGATCGAATGATAGCATCGTATTCAAAATCAAAATTCAAGTGTTTGTTAGTCGTAAGTCGCTGAGATCAATAAATCCCTTCTATCACTGCATAAACATTCTAGATAAGTTTATAAACTAACACTTTGATCGTTAAAAACCTTGCATTCCACTCTAGATTTAGTAAGCATACATTACCCTGCATAGGACAAGGAGGTCGCGTTGCCACCCTCCTTGACCTCGGTACCAGTAAGACCTGCCTGCAGGTAAAATAGCAAAAGAACTATACCCGTATGCCAGCTCTAATCTTGCGAAAATTATATTTTGTCAGTCTGAAAATTTATCCACCCCTCATAAATTTATTATTGTGCATTACAGGAAATTTACCATGTTGAACACGTACCAAAGGCGGCAGCGCCAGCGAAATGCAGCGCCGCCACCTCCACCTTCACCATCGCCTTCGCCTCCATCGAGATCGCCGTCAGCACCGGTTGCTCCGCCTGATCTTACTACTGTAATGAGCTCATTAGAGGCCATTATGGAAACCTTGAAAGGGTCACAGTCGACCAGGGACAAGGAGGAGCGACTTCAGTCAGAGGAAAGACACTCAGAACGGCCGAAAGATTTTGATGACAAACCCCACAGGGAAGATATCTCACGGGAACTGCAAAAGATTAAACTCCCAGAATTCTCTGGAGGACGAGGTGGAGAGCATGCCGAAGCATGGTTGGAAGGGATGATCCGATGCTTTGCATTAAGAGAATATTCTTCAAATTCTAAAACAAAAATCGCTGTATTCCAACTCAGAGGGAATGCTCTGATTTGGTGGGGGAATATGGAAAAACAGCTGCATCTGACGTCGGATACCGTGCCTTGGGAATTGTTTATGGACCGATTCCGTACGAAATACTTGCCATCTTTCTTTCAAGAGCAGCAAGCCGGAGCCTTCCATACTCTAACCCAAGGGAGTAAAACCGTGGAAGAATACGAGACAAGGTTCATGGAACTTGTGAAGTATGTCCCTTATCTAGACACGGATGAACGCCAAGCCGAGCGTTTCATATTTGGGTTAAACCCTCGAATCAGAGCCATGGTAAGAATGTGGAAGCCACCGACCGTGGCAGAGGCAGTAGAATGTGCTCGTTATGCAGAAGAACATCTGGGGATAAAAAGGGATTTCAGGCCAGCTGAATCAATACCGCAGGCATTTACAGGCAAGACTCCCCGAAATTTCTTCCGAGGAAATAACTCGAGACCACCTCCTTATGGTAACAGATTTACCCCAAGAGGAGCGGGGGCAGGAGCTCCCAGGACCATAAACGCAATAACTTCCGGGTCTTCAAACAACAGTGCGTGGAGGTCTCGAGGAACTGGTAATCGAGGAAGAAATGGGAGAGGAAGCAGCACCAGGGGACAAAGTTCTTGGTCGGGGATTCCTCAGTCAGACGAAAGAGGACCAACCGGAGTAGACTGTTGGGGATGTGGAGGACCCCATCTTCGACGGGATTGTCCAGAGAACTCGCGGCGGACAGGAAAAGAACCATCAGCAGGTGCTCAAAGCAATCACAGGATCCATGCCGTTGTCAACAACAACCAAGCAGCACATCAATCCACGGTAGTGGAATCTTCAGGTACAATCAACGGAATAAAACTCAAAATCTTGTTTGACACTGGAGCTACTGATAGTTTTATTTCATCTTATGCATTGAACAAATGTGGGTTGGCAGCCTGCAAACAAGACGATTTTAGACAGGTAGAAATGGCTTCAGGAGACCTTCAATCGGTAGAATTATGTGTGGAAGATTGCAAAGTTGATCTAGGAGTCTGTTGGACCAAACTAAAAGTTTATGTCACGGCCTATTTCATCTTATGCATTAAATAAATGTGGGTTGGCAGCCTGCAAGCAAAACGATTTCAGATAGGTAGAAATGGCTTCAGAAGACCTTCAATCGGTAGAATTAAGTGTTGAGGATTGCAAAGTTGATCTAGGAGTCTGTTCGACCAAACTAAAAGTATATGTCACAGCCCTAGGAACTTACGACATAGTGATAGGAATGGATTGGTTAGAGTCTCATCGAGCATGGGTAGATTGTTCCGGAAAAACGATACTTTGCTTGAATGATGTGGGAGAGACAATCCAAATTCAAGGTATTAAAAAAAAAGCATCCTTACGTTTCATCTCAACTATGCAAATGAAGCGATGCTTAAGGAAAGGTTGCCAAGTGTATGCAGTTCAAGAAGTAAGCAAAGAGAAAGGGTCTTCCTTAGAGCAGTATCCGACTCTGTCAGGATTTTCGGATGTTTTTCCAAAGGAATTACCAGGACTGCCTCCTAAGAGAGAGCTAGACCTCACAATAGAATTGAAACCTGGTACGGAACCTATATCAAAAACACCTTACAGAATGACTGCCCCAGAACTTCAAGAATTGCAAATGCAGCTGAAAGAATTGTTAGATGTAGGACACATTCGGCCCAGTGTTTCACCTTGGGGCGCTCCTGTAATCTTTGTCAAGAAGAAAGATGGTTCATTACGCCTGTGTGTGAATTATCGAGATTTAAACTGGGCCACGGTAAAGAATAGGTATCCAATGCCTCGCATTGACGACCTTTTCGATCAAATGAAAGGAGCTACAGTATTTTCAAAGATCGATCTGCGATCGGATTATCATCAACTCAGGATTAGCGAGAGAGGTGTTTCTAAGACTGCATTCCGAACTCGTTTCGGGCATTATGAATTCATTATGGTACCATTTGGGTTGACCAATGCACCTGCAGTCTTCATGAACCTTATGAATAGCATTCTCCGCAAAAATCTCGACCAATTTGTACACGTTTTCCTAGACGATATTCTCATTTACTCTAAGAATGAGAAGGAGCATGAAGAGCATCTTCGGATAGTATTATCCTGTCTCAAAGAACACAAGTTATATGGAAAATTATCCAAATGCGCTTTCTTTCATAAGGAAATCCATTACTTAGGTCATATCATATCAGGCGAAGGAATCTCTGTAGATCCTGAAAAGGTAAACACAATCAGGGAGTGGCCGATACCTAAGAATGCACATGAAGTGCGTAGTTTTATGGGTTTAGCAGGTTACTACCGAAGGTTTGTGGAGGGATTCTTCAAAATTGCAAAGCCGATCACAAACCTCCAGCACAAGGGTGTTAAGTATGAATGGACTGAGGAATGTGATAAAGTTTTTTCTAAACTTAAACGATTATTGACTAGTGCACCGATTTTGCGAGTACCGGATATGGATAAAGATTTTACTGTGTGTACTGACGCATCTAAGCAAGGGTTAGGTGCAGTGTTAATGCAGGAAGGAGGCATAATAGCATACGCTTCAAGAAAATTAAAACCCCATGAAGAACTTTATGCTACGCATGATTTAGAGTTAACCGCAGTGGTTTTAGCTTTAAAGATTTGGAGGCACTACTTGGTAGAGAGAAAATTTGTGCTTAAAAGTGACCACCAAAGTTTGCAGTATCTATTCACCTAGAGAGACTTAAATGCAAGACAAAGACGATGGAGTGAACTCCTAAGCGAATATGATTTTGTGATTTCATATATAAAAGGGAAGGAGAATGTTGTAGCAAATGCTTTAAGTAGAAGACCTCGAATATTCTCTCTCGTACCTATTAGGGTGCACTTGAAAGATTAAGTACTTGAACATCTTGTAAGAGATAGTTGGTACTTAAAAGTAAGGTCGAGGTTCGAGAGCAACCATTTAAAGGAACCTAAGTTCGAAGGATATGATCTGGAAGAGGATGGAATTCTACGATTTCATGGAAGGATGTATTTAGTGGATAGTGGAGATCTCCGAAACAACATTTTGAAGGAAGCAGACAGAGCAGTGTATTGTGCCCATCCTGGTGTAAAGAAGATGCATGCTGACGCTAAGAGACTCTTCTTCTGGTTAAGCATGAAAAACGACATTGTCCAATTTGTCGCTAAGTGTCTTGAATGTCAGCAGGTAAAAGCTGATCATTGTCACCCAGTAGGTCTCTTACAACCTCACGACATCCCTATGACCAAATGGGAGATAATTTCTATGGATTTTATCGTTGGGCTGCCTCTTACGCAACAAAATCATAATGCCATTTTGATTGTGGTGGATAGATTAACAAAAAGCGTCTATTTCATCCCAGTAAGAGATACTTATGAAGTAGTTGATCTAGCTCGGGTATTCATAAATGAAATTATTAGATTTCATGAAGTACCTAAGAAAATCATATTCGACAGAGATCCTCGATTCACATCGAGATTTTGGAATTGTATGCAGTCAGCGTTGGGAACTCAGTTAAATTTGAGTACATCATATCACCCTGAGACCGATGGACAAACAGAAAGAGTAAATCAAGTACTTGAGGATATGCTAAGGATGTATGTTATGAACCAACAATCGCGCTAGGAAAAGTACTTACCCTTGGTAGAATTTGTTTACAACAATAGCTATCATAGTTCAATCATGATGCCACCATTTGAAGCATTATATGGAAGACCCTGCAGAACGTCGTTGAGTTGGGACAGGTTAGAAGACCGAGTAATCGTCGGACCAGAATTGATCCAAGAGATGGAGGATCAGGTAAAACTGATTAGACAACGATTGAAAGAGGCACAGGATAGATAAAAAAGTTATGCTAACGCTCACAAGACAGATAGAAACTATGTAGTGGGAGATCAGGTTTTCATCCGCATCAGACCAAATAAGAGCACCATTCGGTTTGGGAAGGGGACAAAATTATCCCCCCGGTTTATAGGACTGTTTGAAGTCCTGGAAAAATTTAGATCTGTCACTTATCGTCTTGCACTGCCACCCCACCTGCACAAAATTCATAACGTATTTCATCTATCTACCTTGTGACACTATATTACTGACAAATCTCATAATATTCAATGGAAGGAACTACAGGTATCAGACGAGGGAACCCTTACGGTCGAACCATTACGTATTCTGGAATGTAGGGTTCGACAGCTCAGGAACTATCGGATAGACCAAGTTAAAGTCCAGTGGGACAAATATAGTTCTGGATTAGCGACTTGGGAGGATGTTGAAACCTTATGCCAGAATTACCCCAGCCTATGTTAAATTTTGAGAAACTGGAAACTTTTTTTGTATATGACTCCTCTATTTTGATACTTGAAACTTTATTTTGAATTATCTCGTAAGAATGAATTTTACTTGCTAGTACATGGATACCCATAAAAAACGGATGTTACTTAACTCTAGTAATACAGAATATATGCTATGGTTTGACTTTACTAGTACAGGGATACCAATATGCAATATGTCATTTAAATTATCATTACAAGAATATGAACTCTAGATCATAGATCACATTATAAATGGCATTATCTTTCGATTCATTTCATTACATCTCAAATATGATTGAAGGAAATGAAACAGAAGAGTAACTACATTTTAAATATCAAAGTGAAACATATTAGTATATAGATTGAAAATGGTTAAAACAATGCATTATAGATGGAACATGTATGAACTAAACAAGAGCAGTATTTAAACGAGAAATTGTATTGGACATATTGATACATATGTGGACAAGTGTTTTAACCAAGTATGTTATATAAATTCTAAGATCAATATCATAGATAGCAATATATTTGGAATGTGTAGAGATTGTTATATGGGTAACAATTTGTTATGAACAATATAGATGCATATGCTGTAATGTGTGTACGAGTGTTTACATTGCAGATTTTGTACAAATGATTACCTTGCAGAATACAGATTACAGAATCAATCTATATGATAACAGAATTCCAAGAACAGTTGAGACTCCCTCATATCCCACGATAGGGTGTTGACCTTGGTCCTACTGGGAGGAGTGGAGGTGTTTCCCACCGTTTATCCTCCAATACCTGGAGTCATGGGAGGACTGTGTGAGTCACGCTCCCCTAGACGTGTGATGATGACTGCCGAATGCCTACAAGCATGTCAGGTCGACGTAATCGACGTTGGTATCCTTAAGGTCTATGAATGGAACAGTAAAACTGATGCCATGGCATATTCCTGTAGAGGACGGATAGGATGGGAGTGGAAGAGATTAGTAAGGATAGGATGATTTTAGAATAGTTTGGAGATTCGGTTGAGATGGGAAGTAACAATTAAATTACAGATACATACTTATTCAAACGGAAATTCAATCTTAAAATATAAGCATTCTACAATCACCTTAATCTCTAAAAACACAATTATTGATATGAGTATATAAAATCATAAATTTCGGGACAAAGTTTTCTGAAGGAGGAAGTATGTAACGACCCATTCCTAAGTTATACACAAAATAATATTAGCGTGTATACGATATACACATTTGATAGCTACACATGCATATATCGCGCACATCGCACTAGTACACCTACCTACTAATAATAAGATTACCTAAGTTAGAGATTTAATATTAAGATTAACTAAGTATAAATTATATGAAAAAAGACTAATAAAATAAAATAATATAATTTAATTAAAATATAAAGTTAATTTATTAAGTTAAAGATGAATATTCAAATATTAAAAATTAATCTTAAAGAGTACTTAAATGTAAGTCACATGCTCCATAAATAAGACAACCGTATATCCCACCACCATAAATACATATAATATCAACATTAATGCGGATAAGACCTCGAGAGGTAAGAGGCGGTGGAGGAAGGTTATTTAAGTTATATTCATATCCATGTTAATGTGAATCATACCACCATAAATACATATAATATCAACATTAATGGGGATAAGACCTCGAGAGGTAAGAGGCGGTGGAAGGTTATTTAAGTTATGAAATATGGAGGAGAGGGGGAGGTGTTTTGGAGCAAAAACAAATTCTGCTTGAAAGAGATAAATTGTCTGGGAGGGAGACTCGGTGTTCTTGGAATTCTGGGCACAGGGGCAGAGGAGGCATCTTCTAGGTTTAGGATTGTTTTCTAAATTAGCTGGGAGGAACCGAATGTTTCTGTAATCTGTCTGCTACGTTCACGGGAGAACCATCGCTCAAGAAATCTTCAGCTCGCTTCAGGTTTTGTTTCTGGTTTTCAAGTATTCCTCTATGTATAGATAGTTACTTTTGTAAGTTGGAATTTCAATTTAAGCTGTTAAGCTCCTCTCATTAGATTTTATACTTAAATCAAAAATCAGATCAATGCATGTAAGAAATCATAGGAACGAGTCTTTACAGTATCAAAACAGGTTCGATTCAAGAGCAGTCTAATGATGAAAGGCCAAGTTCAAGCAAATTGCAGGGCCGAGTTTGGAGGTCTAAGAGCAGAGGGCCGAAGATCTTTAATCCAAACTCCATTAAGTATGGTCTAAGTGCAAAGTTCGATGCCATCATTCAAGGTCTGATGTCCTATATTCTGAGGTATAATGCTAATTCGAAACTCCTTTTCTGAGATAACCAAGATCTTTGTATGACCCTGTTAGAGGTGGAGGATGCCAATTCCTTTCTTTTTGATTGGTTAAGGAAGCAAAAGTCTGGTCCATGTTTTGAAGGGTTTTGCGCATATGAAATAAGGTGACTATAGGGTCGAAAATTCGGTGGAATTACAAGAGGGGAAAAGACCCTTAAATAACTATGACAAAGTGTAGTAAGGATTGGTTTGTATGTTGATTGAGGGACGAAGTTCTACACAATAGTGGAGGCCTAGTTTTAATGCCATCTGAACTATGACATTTGAGCGCATACGAGTAGCTACAATCCAAGTCATCTCAATCTCATCTTTGTGGAGGATCAGTGGCATCTGTTGGGTGTCAGTATCGCAATTCAATTCCTCAACTATTAATTTCTCAAACCAGAGCTACGTAAGCTTTGAGGCATAGAACAAGTAATGCCAAAGATTATGGATTTACTCCTGTACGCCCTACTTCTATACCTAAAATTAAATCATTCAAATTCTGAAAGAAAAAATTACAAGAAAGCCTTCTAATTCTTTTCCTGCACTTGTGAACACAATGACACCACACCACTCTGGAAACTAGATTCTCACTCAAGAAATAACAATCAAAGACTTTGTTGAGATGATACTTCTTAAAAGAAATAAATGAACTCAAAATTCATGCTACTCAATAAATCAATTGCAAAACTCAAAGATTCGAAGAAACAAATCTATTCCGGTACTTTGAATCCTGCATTAGGAAGATAGGGTAAATTTGTTTATGTGTTATGACAATTCTATTCCTGTACCAAAATGACCTTGTTTTTGTATTGGAATGATTATGTTCCTACACTTAGAACGACCTTGTTCTTGTACTGGAAAAATTCTATTCCTGTACTGGGACAATTATGTTCTTGTGTTAGAATGAATTTATTTCTACACTTGACAACCTTCTACTCAGTCAATAGAAATGTTGTGATATCAAGCACAAAATCAAGAGGTGCGAAAAGGCAACTTCAACTCAAGTAAAGATAAAAATTCCAAATCATCACATTCTCCTCTAAATATAAATTGTGACTTTGAAATATGAATTCCGAAATCAAACAGAAAGATTATCAACCCTTAGTGCGAATACCGAACTCTTGCGCTTGAATAAAGAATCACCTTATGAATATATTTTACTTATATCCCCTCTGAAATATTCAACATTGTGTCTTAAATAAACACCCTTGTTTGCGAATGAAATTAAATCAGACAAAAAGATTCAACTTCGTAATCTTTAATCGGAAAAAGAACAATATTCGATTCTTGTACTTAAGGATTCAAATAAACTAGTAATTGTCAAAGCCAGGAATATGATTTCGATCTAGTAATTTCCACAAAAAATCAATGTCCATACAAAGTTGCAATATACATTAATCAGAGTGAGGGATTCTTTCCTGCTTACTGCAAATAAATGAAATCTATATTAGCCATTAAGTAAGGTCGAAATGAATGGAACCTACAAATCCTAATCCTTAATTGAAAGGCGATTCAACAGAAAAATTCCCAAACCACAATGCTTGTTGTGCTTTAAGGAAATAACGTAAGGAAATGCTTTCAAAAGAAATGAAAGAGACACACTTAAGGATACACAAAACCTTAGATCTGAGAACACTGTCGTAAGGGAAAAAGAAACAGACGAGACCTTTGTCAATCACACACACTCATCACTCATAAGCAACCTTCACACAAATCGTTTCATATACTTAACACACGACATAGTAACACTAGAGAACGAGCTGGGTTGGTTGGGCTCTAGCCAACCAACTCGTTTCCCTTTAAGGAAAACGCTTAACTTAAGCAAGCGAAATTATCATTACAGAAAATAGGCACGAAAGATGCATGAACCTGGCATTGCTTCTTTTATTAAAAAGATAAAAAGTCTCTACTAATACATATAACAGAGTAACAGATCCAACCCCCAGAGTGTTTGTGGCGATATGAGTTATAATATTCCAAGTAGAAATAAACAGCAATATAAAGCACATAAACAAAGACATACAACAACTAGAGAGACATCATATGAAGAATAAACAATATAGAGAACGCTAAGGCATTTTATTAAATACTGAAAGATGAAATGGGTACAAAGGTGATCAGAATGATGGCACCTTGGCTTGCACTAGGCAAGCGTAGAAATACTCTCAGAATATAACCCGGAATGGCTGCTCTCTCAATGACTACGTAATCTCCAGAGCTGCTGGTACTATTGTTGTGTTGCTACTACTGCTGGAATGAAAAGACTATTTGGGGCTGCTCCCCTCCGAAAATTGTGAAACTCTGGGAATAGCCTCTACACCCAATACCTAGAAAAGCCCAAAGAGCTTTCCGGAAATGGCTAACCTCTGAAAAAGTCTCCCTTGAGGCACTACCCTATCCTCCAATGAGAAACGCTAGCCCTAAATGATCTACAGTAAATAATGGCCTCTGACTCTACCAAAATGTTGGAGTAGGAAAGGGCTAACCCCTTTCCAAGTCTCCCGGGCTGAATCCCCTGATAAACCCTCAATTCGGAACCACCTCCTTCCAAGACTGCGTCCTCCCTCTCACTGACAGCGCTGTCTCTTCCAGTGAATACTCCCAATTGTGGTTGCTGCAACTCCCTCCGACAAAACAAAGGTGAAGCTTCTCACCCGAGCAGGCACTCGAAGTCCCTCGGGGCTGAGGTTGGGATCTCTGCATGGAGACACCCAATGTACTGAACAGTACGTGCAGACTTTGCTCAACAGCAAGCGTGCTCAATGTCAAAAGACAAATAACATAGATGCATAATCAGAATGAATGAAATGAGGAGACCCTCTCCCTTTTTATGCTTAGAGAGCCTTGCTCTCACCTAGGCCCCACCATCAACTGCGTTGTCTCCTTTAGCCACGATGTCCCTCTCTCTCTGCGTTGGCTTGGTCCCACGCTGCCACTTTGACCTCTAGGCCCCACGCTGCCAATTAGTCATGTCTCTCAAGTGACTTTAGGAAATACTTTTATCCTAAGTGTGAGTTAAGGATCTCTCTTCACCCACTTTATTTATAACTTAACTTTATTAAAGTAAAGTAGTCAAAATTAATATTTCCAATTAGCTATTGCTAATTGGGAATATTACAGTCCTCCCCGGCAAAACGTTGCTTGTCCTCAAGCAACTGCAATGATGGATGCTGCAAAATCTTCTCACTCTCCCAGGTGGCATCCTCATCCGGTAGATTCCTCCATCTCACCAGGTACTCTCTGACTGTCCTGCTCCGCGCTGCGTCTCCCTAGTGTCAATAATAGCGTCTGGTTGTAGCACCGGATGCCCCTCATCATCTGTGGGCAGAAGCTCCTCCGTTGCAGTCACTTGCTGTCCTAGTGCCTTCTTCAGGCATGACACATGAAAAATGTTATGAATCCTGCTACCAGTGGGCAGCTCCAACTCATATGCAACCTCCCCAACTCTGCGTGTCACCCTGTATGGTCCATAAAAGCGGGACTTGAGCTTTTCAGCCCCCTTCTGCTTCAGTGTGGATTGTCGATATGGCTGCAATCGTAGGTAGACCAAGTCCCCTACCTCGAACTATCTCTCAACACATCCCCTGTCGGCATACAACTTCTGTTGATTCTACGTTGTAGCCATGTTATCCTTGAGAGCTCAGAGTATATCCTGACTCTCTTGGATCCAATCCTTGGCCCTAGGGGCCTTGCTAGCACCAAACATCACGTCAGCAAAAGATAAAGCATGATACCCATATAAAGCATAAAATGGAGACATACCAATGGACATATGATGAGTGGTGTTGTACCAATACTCCCCCAAGTGCAACCATCGTAACCATGCCTTTTGCTGCCTGCTGACATAGTTACCCAAGTAGCCCTCCAACCACTTGTTCACTATCTCTGTCTGCCCATCCGTCTGGGGGTGGTAACTAGTACTTGGTGTCAACTCAATTCCCACCAAACGGGAAAGCTCCTGCCAAAGCCCGCCCATGAAGCGGCTATCCCTGTCACTGACAATGGTCTTTGGGAGACCATGTAACCTTAAAACATCCTTGAAAAATAACTCCGCTACCTGTGCTGCCGTGTAACGTGCTGATATGGAAAAGAAGTGTGCATATTTAGTAAGCCGATCAACAACTACAAATATGCAATCCTTGCCCTGTACAATGGACAACCCTATAATGAAATCCATCGAAATACTCCCCCATTTCCCCTCAGGTATGGGAAGAGGCTGCAATAACCCCGCCAGATGGTTCATCTCTCCCTTGTTGCACTGGCAAACTTCACACTCCCTGACATGTCAAAGTACGTCCTCCTTGAGGCCCTTCCAAGAGAACCTCTCTTTGATGGCCCTATAGGTCTTGGTGAACGCTTGGTGGCCTGATAATGGCAAGTCATGTGAGGCATGCAATATCTTCTTGAGCTGAAGCTCTTAGTCAAGAAGATCCTGTCCCTGTGGTAGATCACCTCTTCCATCACCCTGTACCTGTCATCTGTCACTTGTCCGTCCAAAATCTCACAGGCAAAATGGTCCTTGGAGTACTCTACCAGAAGTTGAGCCCTCCAGTCCGTATCCAAACTCATCAAGGACAACGTTGCCGGTCTGCGTGAAAGTGCATCGGCCACCATATTGTTCTTCCCCTTGACATACTCGATGTCAAAATCTTATGCCTGGATCTTTCTAACCCACTTTTGCTGCCTCTCCTACAATTGTTTCAACTCAAGGAAGAATCGGAGGTTGTTGTGGTCTGTCCTCACTCTAAACCTGTTCCCAACCAGGTACAGCTGAAACTTGGCCAATGCATGCATGATGGCCAACATCTCCTTGTCGTATATAGCATACAACCTCTCATGTGGCAACAACTTCTGTCTCTCGAAAGTTATGGGTTGGCCTCCCTGCATCAAAACTGCGCCTATCCCCTCCCCTGATGCATCACACTCTAGGACAAAGGGCTGTGTAAAATCTGGCAATGCCAAAACCGGATAGCTGCTCATCACCTCCTTGATCCTGTCGAAAGCCCTCTGCGCTGTATCGGTCCAACTGAATGCCCCCTTTTTGGTAAGATCTGTAAGGGGTGCTGCAAGTTGGGAAAATCCCTTGACAAACTTCCGGTAGTAGGTGCAGATACCCACAAAACCCCGAAGCTCTGTCACATTCTTCAGCTCTAGCCAATCCCTGATGGCCCTGATTTTCTCCTCGTGGACCCTCACTCCATCCACCCCGAGGATGTGCCCCAAGTAGAGCATCTCTGTCAACCCAAACTCACATTTGGAGAGCTTAGCATAAAATAGTTGCTCCTCCAAGATGCGCAGTACAACCTCCATATGTTGGAGGTGCTCCTCCCATGTCCTGTTGTAAATCAAAATGTCATCAAAAAACACTAACACACACTTCCTCAAGTGACTGCGAAAGACGTGATTCATGCATGACTGAAATGTGGTCGGAGCATTGGTCGGCCCAAAGGGCATCACCAAGAACTCAAAATGGCCGTAATGGCACCTGAAAAAGGTCTTGGGAATGTCCTTCTCCCTCACGCGAATCTGATGGTACCTGAATCTCAAATCAATCTTTGAGAAGAACTTCGACCCCCTCAGCTCATCCATCAACTCATCGATCTGTGGGATGGGGTACTGGTTCTTCATGGTCTTCTTGTTTAGGGCCCGGTAGTCAATGCACATCCTCAATGTGTCGTCCTTCTTCTTCACCAACACTACTGAAGAAGTAAAGGGGCTAGTGCTAGGATGGATGTGTCCAAGAGCTAAGAGCTCATGGATGGCCCTCTCAATCTCATCCCGATAGGCCTTAGGATGCCTATAGGGTGTAGTGATGACAGCCTAGATGCCCTGCTCCAGCTCAATCGTGTGCTCAAACCCCTGATATGGCGACAGCCCTGGTGGTATCTCTCCAAAAACTGTGGCATAATTGTCTAAAACGGACTGTACATCTGGGTGTACGGCCTGGCCTGTAGATCCTTCCTCTGAAACACGCAAATCCACTGCCCACTCTATGTCCCCTTTCCAGAAATCTGCCTCCATCCGTTGTGCTGAAAATGTCTGTGGTGGGTAGGTGTGCATACCTCGAATCTTCTCATGCCTCCCAGTCTTCTTATCCGTCCACTCCATCTCCAAGGTCTCCCAATCAGTGGTGACCTTCTCCAGCGTGATCAACCACTGTACCCCCACTATCACGTTAGTGTCCGGAATGTCCACCACGAAGAAGTGATCTGTCAGGGTGTACATCTCCATAGTCACTGCCAAGGCTGGCACATACCTGGCACACTGCATGGTCTGGTCACCTAGAACCAGTACCGAAAATCCATTAAAGCTCTCTATCGGTATGCCCCTCCGCTCTACCAGCTGGGCATCAATGAAATTGTGGGTGGCCCCACTATCCACTAATACTGAAACACATTGTCCCCGTACTGTGCCTCAGACACACAGGGTCAAGTATTTGGGAACTCCCCGCAACGATGCAAGGGCTCCCCCGGTAGGTGCAAAAGCTGCACCTCCCACACCTGGTGGTGGAGGTGGCAGATGATCCCCTCTCTGTGTTGTACTACTGCCTCCTGCCTCTATCTCCTCATACTCCTCCTCTTCCCCGCTACTATCGGAGAAAACCTCAATGTAATGTGCCTTCCCTGCGACACAACAGTGTCCGGGTGCCTAGGGCTCCTGGCATGTGAAACATAGCCTCTTCTGCCTTAGATCTCTCCTGGTATCATCATCCAAAGGCCCTCTGCTCTAGTTCCCCTTTGGAGGCGGAACCCTCATGTCCTTTCCCTTCGGCTGAAATGTCGGTCTCTGGGGAAAAGGAGCTCTAGTCCGGGGTAATGCATCCTGCAAATCCCTAGTCCTCCCAACTGCGTCATGGAGTGTAGTTGGCCTCATCGACCTAACTAACCCCCGAAGAGGCTTTTCCAATCCGTCGATGAACATATAGATCATCCGGGCTGCGGATAAATCAAGCACCATCATGGAAAGTCTCAAGAACTCTAAAATGTAACTATCCGGACTTCCACTCTGCTTGAGCTTAGTCAGCTCAACAAAGTGCTCCTCTGGATCCCTTCGATCAAACCGCTCTATCACCCTCCGTGTAAACTCTGCATATTCCGTCACTCCTGAGTGCCAATTTAGCCATCCCGTGAAACCACCAGTCATGGACCTCGCCCTCCAAGTGTAGCACTGCTACCTTGATCGCCTATGTTTCCACCATCTAGTTAAGCTGGACATATATGTCCAAATTCTCCACCCAAGCCTTTGTCGAACACTTGGATGATTCGTCAAATGTCGGTAGATAGAATCTACCTACAGTGCGCTGCATCTCCCCGTCATGTGAATGCATGTTCCCTCTGTGATGGTTGCGAGATCTGCTGTCGCACTTTAGCTGAACAAAGTCATGGAATGTGAGGGCATCTCCGAACTCTTGACCGTAGGACTGATACTTAGCAAAATAATCTCCCATATGGGCTGGCTCCTACTCCTGTTGTGCTCCTGCCCCAGTGTCTGCGGCAAAAAATGTAGGCATCGTGGAACGTGGAGGTGTATGTGATGCCATCTGCTGTGCTATGATGTGCTCCTGCAAATGATGGGATGTGCCCGAGCACTCTCCGATATGGAAACCCCTTGGGGTCTCACGCTGTCTAGACTCTACTGTGAACCTTTGTTCCATCTTCTCTATCCGTCTTGACAAATCCTGCATTGATTTGTGGAGAAGTTCCCGAACTCCTTCCCGGTATCTCTTTCCTCCGCCATTGGTTCCTCCTCTGCGTCCACTACTGGAACGCTGTCACCTTCCTCGAAAGTGAGCTCTAACCTTCGTTCTTGATCTTTGTAATTCCTCCCTCGGTAACAGATGTATGGTTTACCTGAAGGTGTCATAGACAATCTACTCCACACGCTGAGCCAAGTCTATGAGCTCTGATACCACTGTAATATTCCAAGTAGAAATAAACAGCAATATAAAGCACATAAACAAAGACATACAGCAACTAGAGAAACATCATATGAAAAATAGACAATATAGAGAACGCTGAGCCATTTTATTAAATACTGAAAGATAAAATGGGTACTAAGGTGATCAGAATGATGGCACCTTGGCTTGCACTAGGCAAGCATAGAAATACTCTTAGAATATAACCCAGAATGGCTGCTCTCTCAATCACTGCGTAATCTCCAGAGCTGCTAGTACTGTTGTTGTGTTGCTGCTACTGCTGGAATGAAAAGACTATTTGGGGCTGCTCCCCTCCTCAGAAAATTGTGAAACTCTGGGAATAGCCTCTACACTCAATACCCAGAATAGCCCAGAGAGCTTTCCAGAAATGGCTGACCTCTAAAAATGTCTCCCTTGAGGCACTACGCTATCCTCCAATGAGAAATGCTGGCCCTAAATGATTTGCTTTAAATAATGGCCTCCGACTCTACCAAAATGCTGGAATAGGGAAGGGTTGACCCCTTTCCAAGTCTCCCGGGTTGAATCCCCTGATAAACCCTCAATCCGGAACCACCTCCTTCCAAGACTTCGTCCTCCCTCTCACTGACTGCGCTGTCTCTTCCAGTGAATGCTTCCAACTGTGGTTGCTGCAACTCCCTCCAACAAAACAAAGGTGAAGCTCCTCACCTGAGCAGGCACTCGAAGTCCCCCGGGGCTGAGGTTGAGATCTCCACACGAAGACACTCGATGTACTAAACAGTACGTGCAGACTTTGCTCAACAGCAAGCGTGCTCAATGTCAAAAGATAAATAACATAGATGCATAATAAGAATGAATGAATTTGAAATGAGGAGACCCTCTCCCTTTTTATGCTTAGAGAGCCTTGCTCTCACCTAGGCCCCACCATCAACTATGTTGTCTCCTTGAGCCACGCTATCCCTCTCTCTCTGCGCTGGCTTGGTTCCACGCTGCCACTTCGACCTCTAGGCCCCACACTGCCAATTAGTCATGTCTCTCAAGTGACTTTAGGAAATATTTTTATCCTAAGTGTGAGTTAAGTATCCCTCTTCACCCACTTTATTTATAACTTAACTTTATTAAAGTAAAGTAGTCAAAATTAATATTTCCAATTAGCTATTGCTAATTGGGAATATTACATAAGTTCTCAAAATACAAAAGCCAAAATTTTCTCACAGTATTGCTACCCTACATTCTGACCAAACACTAACTTATACAAATTACATCGGCTCTCGGTCGTATCAAACAAATAACATAAAGATGCAGTTGTTGGTAACCGATCCCCATCTATGGAAACCTCAAATGCTCCAAACCCTTTACAGGAAAATGAGAATGAGTCTTCTATGGTAGATGCGCGCCATTTCCCCTGATAGCTATAATGAATTCAAAGCTAATCTTCTTGGAATTGATCGGTCATCCATATCTGGTGCAGGTACCGGAGTAAGTGCGGGAATGTCGGGATCCTGTACCACAACCACTTTGACTTGGAATTAATGATCATACATTGCCAAGCCATAAGGTAATGTAAAAGACAATTTACATGGAAAAATATAAACCTGTTTAACCTTTTAATTAAGATAAGCATACATATCCATTTTCCCAAATATTCATTAAAAGGAACCAAAAATGCATGTAGAGAGGCCTTATCCAAGTTGTGAAACAGTGCCTAGGGTAAGGTAATTTGGGGTAGAAATAGGACAATTTCAATAACCAACATCATCTCTGTAATCAAAAGGCCGAACGAGCAATTGATTAATTATGAAAAATGTTTGAATCACATCAAAGACCTCAGGATAGAATCAAGTTGCACTAAGATATGCGAAATCTTTATCGAATGTCTCGTCATGATTGAAGCCTAAAGCGATACTGTTCCTGTGAATGATCCGATCTCTGAGCTTCAAAAGGTTTATTCAAAATATCTGATCTTAAGATATTTGTTGTTCAACTACAAACCAAGCTCTAGAAGAAGATCCTTCTCTGTAAGATGAAATCTTTCTTAACTCTATTTTACTGTGGATCAAGGTCAAATCAAAGTTTTCCTTCTTAACTGTGGTTATTTACTGTCACTAGGTCGAGTTTATCTGCAAGGCCATCTGAAATACTGAATGTTTCTATAAAGGGATGGATTACAACTCTTATTCATCTCTGTATTTGTCTCTTGACAGGTTTCCCTCCATGTCTTTGTGATATTAATGTTTCTATACATAGGAATCTAAGGAATGAAGTTGCTTTTCCTCATATCTCTGTTGTATTCTTTCGAGTTTGAGTAAAGAACCTAATCATTCGTTGTGAATTTTTAAAAGTAAATTAAGTCGTGATATATGTACAAAATCTATCTGATGCAATACAAAAGAGCCAACCTAAGAAACCTAGAAAAGTCATTTGAAGATTTTTCTTGATCGATCAGAAATTGAGATTGATCAAAATATATGACTTGAAGTTTGAATCCATTATTGTAATAATTCTATGGTAATGTGAATTCTTGGAGGTCACCCTATTCCATTCATAAAGGATGGCATCTCTCCGTAAGGCCAGCCTGGAAGCCAACTCTTACATGTCTCAGGATCCAAGATCGTTATATATGTTTATGAAAAACTTTTTCCTTAAAATCTTCAAATATATGATCTCTCTGAGTTTTTCCTTGTCCAAAATTTTGAGCAATCATCAATGATGAATGAAAGTTGCAAATCTGCAAAGGGGCATCAGGCCACTCTTTGAAATTTCCACTGCTTCTTCCATCCAAGGTTCAAGTGAAAACCCCAAGGCCAACCCAGGGGCTGAATATTATCCTCTTTGGAGGCATGTTGAGAAGCTGCAAAGATGTGGAGGTGGTGGCTCATGGGAATGGCGGTGTACTCTTTGCAATAATTCTTACAAGGGCTCTTACCCAAGAGTGAAGGCACATCTTTTGCATGGAGGAGGACAGGGGATTGCAGGTTGCATGAAAACATCAGACCCTATGGCAAAGAGGGAATATCAAAGAGAGCAAGATTAGGCTGATGGAATCAAAAGAAAGCATGATAATTTTAGTCAAGCTAAAAATCCAAAAAAATTGAGCCAAGGATTGTAATTGAAGCAAGGAAGAGGAGAGGCACTCAACAATCAGAACAACCACCATCCAGAGGGGCATCTGATACAGTTCAAGATAGCAGAATTGCTAAACTGGTGAATGTGCAAGGAAGAGAAGAAGCTGATTCGAGAGTGGCTCGGTGCATCTATGATGTGGTATCACATTCAATGTTGTTCGCTCCCCTTACTGGCAAGATGTGATCAGCGTAGATAACAAAGCTCCTCAAGGGTACAAGGGGACCAACTATGAGAAAGTTAGAACTCAGCTTCTAAAAAATGAGAAGGATCTTGTGGAGGATGTGTTATCACCAATTCGTTCTTCTTGGAGTAGCTCTGGGGTTACCAAAGTCTCAGATGGATGGACAAATACAAGGCGTAGACCATTGATAAATATTATTGCCACTTCACCAAAAGGAGCAATGTTTCTAAAGGTGGAAGACTGCTTGGGAGAGGTAAAAGATGCACAATTCATTGTTGATTTCAGTATCAAATCTATTGAACAAGTTAGTCCTAACAGGGTGGTGCAAGTTATCATGGATAATGCACCAGTGTGCAAAGCTGCAGGTTTGATTATTAAGGGGAGGTATGACCACATCTTTTGGACACCTTGCATGTCCACAATCTGAATCTGATCTTAGAGGAGATCAACAATAAAGTTCCATGGATAAAGGAACTCACAGGGGAAGCAAGGGAAATTGTTAAATTCATCACCAACCACCACGAGTCTCAAGCAATATTTCGAGAGTACTCCAAATTGGAGTTGTTAAAAGTTGTTGAGACAAGATATGCCTCAAACTTCATAATGTTGCGCTGACTCGTTGAGGTTAAGCAACCATTAGTGTCTATGGTGGTGAGTCAGCTTTGGGCCGAGGGGAGACAGGCAGATTCAGAGCGGGGATCTACAGTGCATAGATTGTGCCTTAATGAGGATTGGTGGAGCAAGATAGATTTCTTGCTAATGTTCACAACCCTTGCATTTGAGCTTCTTAGGAATGCTGACACCGCCAAACCTTTCTTAGCAGAGGTATATGATGGCATGGATTCCATGGTTGAGAAAACTATGGAAATAATTTCACATGAGTCTCCACAGCTTTTTTTTCTAGATGGTCAGTTTGCCGAATTAATCAAGAGAATCATTGTTGACAGGTGGAACAATTTCAACACTCCATTGCATACTTTAGCACATGCCTTGAACTCAAAATTTTATGATGAGGAACTTATTGCTCAAATCAATGGGAAGAGAAAGGCACCCCATAAGGATAGAGAGGTGGCTAATGGGGTGAAAGTAGCCCTTATGAGAATTTTTCCAGCTCATCTACACAGGGAGGTGAAGGAAGAATTTGCCAGTTTTGCTGCAGGAATAGATGATTATTCAGATATATCATCTTTGGAGGAGAGAAGCACCATGAATCAAGTTAGGTGGTGGATTTGTCATGGAGCAAATGGTGTACATTTGCAAAACCTTGCCATTCGCGTCCTTTCACAAGTGGCAAGCTCTTCATCAGCAGAAAGGAATTGGAGCACCTATGGTTTTATTCGTTCTGTGAAGCGCAATAGGTTGGGCTCACAGAAGGCAACGGATCTTGTTTATGTGCGCTCCAACCTTCGGCTTGCATCTTGTAGGGGTCCAGAATATGGCAATGGTCCTTCTAAGGAGTGTGATGTGGATCCAAAAAATACTAATTTGTATCTCTCTCTTGCTGCCTTGAATATTGAGGACCAGGATCATAGAAGTGGAATTGGCCAAACATCTTCTTCAACTACACCATCCACTGTCGAGCATGCTTCTACTGCTATATTTGATGAGGATTCTGATAATGAGTATTACTCTTTTGACTTTATTGTACTTGCAGCCTCATATATATAATAAAGGCTGATTTTGAGATATTGATATATAATAAAGGCTGGTTTTGGATATTCCGATATTGCTATTTTCATTATGTGTATGTTATCAATCATCATTCATGAGTAAATGTGTTGTAACTTGTAAATTTGTAATAGTTTATGCTTTGAATTTATGATTTATCATGTATGTTTTAAACTTGTATGATTTCACATAACATTTCTTAAATGTCTTAAATTCTCATATATATATATATACCGCATTTCCCTGTTTCCAAAATTTGGGGAGGTCGCGTTTCGTATCGCTTCCCATTTTGGAAACTCGTTTCAATTTCCCCGTTTCGTGCAACTTAGGTTTGGAGAGAACTGAAGAGTCCCATCTTCTGATAAGCTTGAAGGCCTATCTTGTAAGAGCTTACGAAAAGTTATTTGTATAAACCTGTAACTTCATCTTATGTATATATAACGAATGTTTTGTTGTCCAAACTTTGCGTACTTGCAGATCTGATTTTCAGCTTATGTGGTCATGGTGACTGATTAGTTTCTAGCGCTGGTTATGTATGTTGATTGGTTGACCAGATTGCGTTAAGTGTGTTGAAAACAATTTAAAAGCTAAGTGAGCAGATTTATGGCTGTATAAAATCCACTCTAGATAAGTAATTTCACCTGTTATATGTGAAAATGTGTGCCCTAAAAGATGGTAACCTTGTTCCCTTGAAGTGGAATTGTTTCATGTTTATTTTCATGGACTGCCTTGAGTATTTGATTGGACAGAAATGAAATATAGACTGCTGTACTTTACATTTCAGATTCAGCTCTAATGCTCAAAGTTCAAGGAAATAGATCTTAGGAACCTCAACTTTGACATGAAATTTCAAAAGTTCATTAAAAACTAAAAGTAATTGAAGGGATTCCCACAATACTAGCCTTTTCTTGGGTCATGATTTTCCAGCATATTTTTTGGGGCCTTCCCATGCACTTTTTTGAGGCAGTTAAAACTGATGGCATAAGACCCAATTGAATCTGCTAAAGTTTTTCCAACAAGCTAAAAAAGTCCAAAACAGAGTGAAAATTTCTGAATATCACAAGCAGAAACCCTACTGTTAATTTTTCAGATTTAATTCTCCTACTTACACTAAGTTATTAAGGTGAAATATTCAGCATTAACATCGAAGTAAATACATCACTAGCCTACACATACAGATGTAAACTGAATACATGCACAATGTCAAAGTGACACACAAGGATTTTCTGGACAACTGTCCCCGGAAAAACCCAATGCGGGAAAACAGGTCTTCTGGATGTTGGATGGTTTTATTATTAAGTAGAATATAAGTACAACAAATTTGGGCACCAATTGGTTAACCCGACAAAGAAATAAAACTGCAGCTACACCTTTGTTCTAGAGACAGAAAAACTAACTGTTTCACACCTTCAAACGATATTTTACAGAACTCAGCCCTTTTCAATCTTAAGAAACCACAATGCTGCTCTTAAGTCCTCTGCTACCCTGCGTCAGCCCCTGCGCTGCTCAGGAAGGGCCTACGTCACCCCAGACTGGATTACGCTGCCCTGGCTAGGCCTGTGTCAGCCCTGTTGGCCTCCAGTTGCCTCTCTGCTACCCTTTCTGGGCCTGCGTCAACCCTGCGTAGCCCCTGAAGCCTATACGCTATCTCAGCTGAGTTGTGGCTGCTCTTCGTAGCTGCTGCCCTCTTTGCACTACTTAATCTGCTGATTCTCTGCCTCTTGTTGCACCCTTGGCCTAGGATCAAACCATCCCTCTCGCCAATGCTACCCCTCGCTACAGCTGAAACACTTCTGAAATTCTTAGCAAACCACACCCTAGAATTCTAGGTTAGTCTCAGTGCTCTGCCACTGTGTGTGTGTTCTCCAACTGACCCCAAGCCTTTCCTTTATACTTTTCTCGTTGGGAAACCAATGCCCATGATCTAGTCTCTTATCGATGGCTAAGATTAAAAGAAAGCTTGATCCGTGTGACTTAAGTCATTTTCATCACATGTTTAATTTAATTAACTTTAATCTTTTATTTTTCCCAAGTTAAACTTAGGGTCCTTAATTAAAAAGATTAATTAATTAAATATCTCTTAAACAGGATGGAATTTCTTAAATCGCTTTTTGGGTCTTGCAGATCTCATATACTCTAGTCCCTCCACAAAGTTTGGGAGCTAGAGCACCTCTGATGCTACCCCAACACCCCAAAATCTCAACACTCCCTCTTAGCGAGGAATGTGCTCTAGCATCAATACTTCACTCCGAAGTTTTTCACTGATCTTTGGTGTGGGTCTCGGCGCTAATGCTTGGCTTGTTGCCCTTCATCACTGCGTTGTTGTTGCTCTCCCATACTGTTGCCCATGACGCTGCCACCGCCACTGCTACATCTGTACTGCAGCTCCCTCTCAATTTGTTGCATCGTGTTGTGAATTGTTGCATTGCAAATCAGCTACTAAGAGTAAGCAACTGAAGTACTCTTGCCCAAACTTTGACAGACAAGTCAGTTAGGCTACATCTCATCACTGAAGCAGCATAGGCTGTTGCTCCATGCTGTCATCTGGAGACTGTTGCACAGTTGCAACTCTACACTACGTAAGCAGACCTTCTCTGCGCTGAAATCCCCTACGTTGCTGCTGCGATGCACTGTGCTCCTGAAACCTCTGCGCTGCTGCAACTCTGCACTGCATAAGCAAGCCTGCTCTGCGCTGTTGAAGTCACATCAGCCCCTCTGTGCTGCTACTGCTACATTGTTGTTGCATCTGCACTCTGCTGCTCCCTCTCAGCATCCAGCTCTGCCTTTGCTCCATCCATCATCTTCTGCACCCACTACTCCACTTGTCCCGCTACCGTCTTAAGGCTCCCGTAGCTCGTATGTGATCCAAGAGTTCGCCTACTCAAGGATCTTGCCCCCAATTTGTAACTACTCTACAGATCAAGATCACCCCACTTTCGTGGTTCATGAGCACTATGGCTACATCATCTCTAGAGCCATCATCTGCCACAACAGCCTTGGAGCTAGAAGCTTCCTTGTTCTTTTTCTTCTAAGGACAATTGTTGGCAAAATGTCCTAGTTCACCGCACTGGAAACACTTGATCTTTTGCAGATCACGCTTCTTTCTCCCTTGTTGTCTCTTTGATGCCCAGTGGATTTCCTATTGTCGGAGGATAGCCCACATGTTGTCCCAGTTGGGAAGGTCCTCTCTACCCAAGAGACTTTCGACAAAAGTTTCTTTTAATTTTGGACAACTAGGTCCAAACTCCATGTTGTGATGCTTAGATGAAGATGCCAATATTTATATTGGATTCCTCTTTCGGAGAGGTGCAAGATTGATCTAAAGATCATCTTGATCCGATGAGCAGAACATTTATTTTGAATTTATTCCACCTATGTGCAAGGTCGGCCAGAATTGAAATGTAGGCTTCAAGCCCCAGCAGATATGTCACACACCCTCACTGATGGATATATATAGGTCAACGTTGGAGGTCATTTCATCCATCACTCATCACACATTCTCTCTTTGCATCTGATTGGTTCGATCATCACTTGGAGTCTCTTCTTCTCCACACATGGGAAAGTTGCAGCAAGGATATTTCTGTTTTGACCTAGGGTTTCAGCGCAAATTTGACCAGCATTGACTTTGGCCAACGGTTGGTCAAACTAACCCTAATCTCTCCCAAAATTCCGATTTCTGCAGTCCACATTTATTGGCACAGAAGTCGAGGCTGGACGTTGACTTTAACCAAGTTGCGTTGACTTTTGTTGCTGCTGTTTTTGTGTTGACCGTTGACTGGGTCAGCATTGACTTTTGTTGACTTTGGGCTGATTGATATAGAGTTGTCCGAGAGGGTTGTGTGACACATTCTGGTTGGCTAACCGTATTGAGACTTTGTTGGTTGAAGCATCATGTTGACCGCCGTAACGCACCACAACACATATATTTTGTTGATCAAGTTAAGTGTATTTTTGGCTTGTCTTCTGTCGATCTATTGGTATGTTCTATCAATATTTTACTTTCTTGTTTATGTGACTGTTGTTTGATATTGGGGATAAAAGTAAAGTTGCATAAAGCATAGAACATCTACAAAAATTTACATGGTATCAGAGTTGAGGTGAAGACAAAGCCCAAGTTTGTAGCAATCACCGAAGAAGAGCATGGGTACCTCAAACTATAATGGCTTCAAAGCTGATGACAAATTGACTGGGAAGGAAGACTTTCATGCCTGGAAGATGACTATGGATCTTATGTTGGAATACCAAGATGTCATGGACTATGTGCAGGGTAAAATCCAAGAGCCTCCATCCTTTGCACCTGCTGCCACAAAGTGAAAATATAAGAAGGGGGGAATCAAAGCAAAGCTGATGATCAAGGATTCAATTCATAAGAGTCTGGTAGCCTACATCTCTGAGATGGGCACATCCAAGGAGATGTATGATAAGTTGGTCAACATGTTCAAGGCCAACAATGCAAATCAAGTCCTTTTCTTCAAGAACCAACTGAAGAATCTGAAGAAAGGCAGGGATGAATCCGTCCAATCTTATTTTCTGAAATTGATCAAAATTAGAAATAATCTTCTAGCCATTGGGGAGACAATCGCTGATCGAGAAATGGTTCTCACTGCACTTGGAGGTCTCTCCTCCGAATGGCATGTATTCAATACTATCATTCTCAATAACAATGTCATACCTGATTTTGACAAAGTATTATTGAGATGCGTACAAGAGGAAACAAGGATGAAGGACTATGAAAATGAAGGAAATGATGCCTTCACTACTCGTGCTAAGAAGAAAAACAATGGCGGTTCTAGGAACAAAGGAAGAGTAGGGCCCCCAAGAAAGACAGGGAAATGTTACACATGTCACAAGACCGGCCACTATGCTAGAGAATGACCTTTCAAGAAGGATTCTCCTGATGATGATGATGACAACAACAACAACCGGAGCAATGGAAATCAAAGAAACAACAAGTTTAAAGAGAAGAGGAAGGCTCCCTCTGGTGGAAATTGGCAACCTTTCAAAAGGTTGAGAAATTCCAGGTATGAGGAATCTAATGTTGTTGATGATAAAAGAAATGAATTCATTCTTGTATTTGCCCTCTCTGCTGTATCTCCACCCGACACTATGGATGTCTGGTTGATTGATAGTGGTGCCTCAAGGCACATCACTAGGTTTAAGGAAGCACTTTCTAATATGGTTGAGAAGGATGTAATTTGAATATTATCCTTGGAGATAATGCCACATATCCCGTGAAAGGGACAGAGACTGTGACCCTCCACTTATCTCAAGGTCAAGTCATCCGCTTGCAAGATGTACTCTATGTACCTAATTTGAAGAAGAACCTTGTGTCTATTTCGGCCATGGAAGACAGGTTTCAATGTGGCATTCGTTGATGAGAAGGTGTGCATCTAGAAGAAGAGTTTCAAGGAAGCTATCACGATTGGGTTTAGAGTTGATACACTCTACCAGGTTGGAGGAAGTCCATTGGGAGCCATGACATGTGATACTATCTGACAAGCTAAACTATGGCACCGAAGGTTTGGACACCTTCATTACAAAGCCCTTCCCGAAGCAAGGAAGGTAGTGATGGGGATGCCTAAATTCAAGAATGATCATGAAGGTGGATGTCAGGGTTGTGTCGAAGGAAAGCATACAAGGGGACCATTCCCCTCAACTGTCACAAAGACATCTGATGTCTTGCAACTGATACATTCTGACCTGTCTGGTATGCTGCCCATGACATCCTTGGGAGGATGTTCTTATTATATGACATCCATAGATGACTTCTCTCGCAAAACCTGGATATACTTCTTGAAGAAGAAGGCTGAGGCTTTCATGTGGTTCCATACCTTCAAAGCCTTGGTGGAAAATCTAATAGGGAAGAAGATCAAGATTTTGAGGACCGATAATGGCACTGAATATGGGACGAACAAGTTCAATAACTTTTGCAAAGAAGCTGGCATCAAGAGGGAGACCACAACCGTATATACTCCTGAGAAAAATGGTATTGCTGAAAGAAAGAACATGACCATTGTGGAAGCTGCCCGTGCCATGCTATGTGACCAGGGTCTAACGAAGTTTCTGTGGGGAGAAGCTACGAACACTGTTGTGTACATACAAAACCAATGCTCGCATTCCGCTATGGACTCCAAAACTCCCGAAGAGGTTTTCTCTGGTAAGAAACCTGACGTCTCACATTTTAGATTTTTTGGTTGTCCCGTTTATTTTCATGTGCCGAAAGAGAAGAAGAGCAAGCTAGATGCTTTTGGAAAGAAGGGAATGTTTGTGGGCTACAGCGAAACTTGAAAGGCCTATAGAGTCTATGTGCCTTGTCAAAGGGAAGTGGAGATATGCCACGATGTTACCTTTGATGAAAATGTTTCCCTGAGGAAAGTAATCAATCTTCCGATCTTTGAGGAAGATCATGAAGTAAGGGCTGGAAATCAAGAAGAACCGAAGGATGAGACAATGCTCAATGTTGAAGGACTGATGGACCGTATTGATTCACCTCCTTCAATGAAGAGAAGACCATCATGGCTCAGGGACACTCTCGAGGATGCCGAGAGACATATGGCCCTAAGGGGGACATTTCGTGAAAGCAAGAAGCCAAAGAGATACCAAGGGTATCTAGCAGCCATGAGTACAATCATACAATCTAAGCCTGGATATTTTGAGGAAGCCGCAAAGCATCAAGTCTGGAAGGATGTTATGCACGAAGAATATGAGTCCATTATGAAGAATGATGTCTAGGATGTGGTTCTGAGATCGGAGGACAAAGCAGTTTTCACCTCGAAATGGCTCTATAAGATCAAGCATGGATCTGATGGTAGTGCTGAAAAGTTTAAGGCAAGATTCGTTGCCCATGGCTTCTCTCAAAAGGAAGGCGTAGACTATGATGACATATTTGCACCTGTGGCCCGATATACCACCATCCGATCTATCATAGCCCTTGCTGCTATGTAAGGATGGAATCTTCATCAGATGGACTTGCTGCTATGCAAGGATGGAATCTTCATCAAATGGATGTGAAGATCGCATTTCTACATGGTGCGCTAAAGGAAGAGGTGTATGTGGAGCAACCTCTGGGGTTTGAAGTCCAGGATCGAGACACCCATGTATGCAGGTTGAAGAAAACCTTCTATGGGTTGAAGCAAGCACCCAAGGATTGGTAGGAGAGGATAGATAGCTACCTGATGAAGTTGGGCTTCACTCGTAGTAATGTTGACCCAAACCTTTACTTCAAGGTTGATAGAGAAAAGCCTCTCATTTTGGTGTTGTATGTGGACGACCTCTTCCTGATAGGTGTTGATCCTCATTCATCAGTGTAAGAGAGAGCTCGCTTCTGAGTTTGAAATGAAGGACCTAGGACTGATGCATTACTTCTTAGGCCTGAAGGTCTGGCAGAGTCATGGCGAGATTTTCCTTTCTCAAGGAAAATATATTGTGAAGCTAGTGGAAAGATTTGGAATGGTGAACTATAAGTCTATGTCGACACTGATGGAGCTCAACTTTAAGAAGTTGAGTGGCAATGTTGTTGGGCCTGTTCTAGCAAATCCTACTGAGTACCGTCAACTCGTAGGGGACTTGATGTTCTTAGTGAACACCCGTCCAAACGTATGTTTTGCAGTGAACACTTTGAGTCAACACATGGTTGATCCTCATCACATTCACTGGATTGGTGCCAAGAATCTGTTGAGATATCTTCAGGGCACGATAAACCATGGGCTGAGATACACTGTCGGGAGAGTCATACTCCATGGATATACTAATGCCAATTGGGCTGGCAGTGTGGTGGATCGCAAGAGCACATCTGGATGCTGCTTCACACTTGGGTCTGCTTCGATATCATGGATGAGTAGGAAGCAGAAGTTCGTGGCTTTGAACACCGCTGAGGCCGAATACATTGCAGCAATGGCAGTGTGGTGGATCGCAAGAGCACATCTGGATGCTGCTTCACACTTGGGTCTGCTTCGATATCATGGATGAGCAGGAAGCAGAAGTTTGTGGCTTTGAGCACCGTTGAGGCCGAATCATTGCAGCGAGTATGGCCTGTTGTTAAGCAGTTTTGTTGTGAAAGCTCTTCAGTTATCTGTTTGGGCATGTGCTAGATACCACCGTGATACTCTGTGATAACCAGAGTGGGATTCGGATGTCCGAGAATTCGTGTTCCACGATCGATCCAAGCATATTGATCTCAAGTACCACATTATCCAGGATATGGTACAGCGAGGCGCCGTAAGGCTCGATCATATAGGAACTGATGAGCAGGTCGCGGATATTCTCACAAAGCCCTTGGGGAAGGTCAAGTTCCTAACCTTCCGTGAGAATCTTGGAATCATGGAACGACCGTATGCTGAGGGTCCTGTTGGATGATAAGCTCTGGGAGCTCCAAGGGGCTTTGGGGATAGCTCCTCGGAGCTATAAGCAACCACAGGGCTAGGCTTGTTGAACCTTGTTGGTGTGCTCCTGCCCCACCGTTATGATATTGAGTTGGTTCACCACTCATGATCTGTGCCCTATATGCATCCTACCCATTGAGTCCTGGACTCATGGGAAAAACCTCTCATTTGGCCAGTGAGGTGGGAAAAGTTAGAGACCAGTAGCAAAGTCCGATGGACGCATCTGAGATTGTCGTACTCTCTATGTCTAGGATGGCAAGTGTTCAACCACTTGATCTGGGATCAAGTCTAGTGAGGTTTCGAACCTCCAACTGACTTCGGGTCAGGTAAACCAACTTCGGGTTGGTATGAGACTCCTTTGAGTTCTATAGAGGTTTCGAACCTCTGAGCTAAATTTATCAACCGAGAGTGATGTCTTTGTGACTCAACTTTTCTTCTAAAATAAAGAAGCCAACAAAGCAAGTTATGGCAGGATGACACACGATGTTTGGATGGCACAGGTAGATGAAGTTCTCCCTAGTTGAGAGGGAGTGTTAATTTTGGACAACTAGGTCCAAACTCCATGTTGTGATGCTCAGATGAAGATGCCAATATTTTTATTGGATTCCTCTTTCAGAGAGGTGCAAGATCGATCTAAAGATCATCTTGATCCGATGAGCAGAACATTTATTTTGAATTTATTCCACTTATGTGCAAGGTCGGCCAGAATTGAAATGTAGGCTTGAAGACCCAGCAGATGTGTCACACACCCTCATTGATGGATATATATAGGTCAACGTTGGAAGGTCATTTCATCCATCACTCATCACACATTCTCTCTCTACATCTGATTGGTTCGATCATCACTTGGAGTCTCTTCTTCTCCACATGTGGGAAAATTGCAACAAGGATATTTTTGTTTTGACCTAGGGCTTCAGCGCAGATTTGATCGACGTTGACTTTGGTAAACGCTTGGTCAAACTGACCCGAATCTCTCCCAAAATTTCGATTTCTGCAGTCTGCATTTATTGGCACAGAAGTCGAGGTTGTACATTTACTTTGACCGGGTTGTGTCGACTTTTGCTAATGTGGTTTTTGCGTTGACCATTGACTAGGACAGCATTGAATTTTATTGACTGATATAGAGATGTCGAGAGGGTTGTGTGACACATTCTGGTTGGCTAACCGTATTGAGACTTTGCTGGTTGAAGCATCATGTTGACCACCGTATTCTGGTTGAAGCATCATGTTGACCCTAGCTAGGCCTGCGTTAGCCCTGTTGGCCTCCTGCTGCCTCTATGCTGCCCTTTCTGGGCCTGTGTCAACCCTGAGTAGCCCCTGAAGCCTCTGTGTTGTCTCAGCTGGGTTGTGGCTGCTTTGCATAGCTGCTGCGTAGTTGTTTCCCTCTCTGCGTTGCTCAGTTTGTCGCTTCTTTGCCTCTTGTTGCACTCTTAGCCTGGGATCAAACCATCCCTCGATCCAATACTACCCCTTGCTGCAGCTGAAACACTTTTGAAATTCTTAGCAAACCACGCCCTAGAATTCCAGCTTAGTCTCAATGCTCTGCCACTGCGTGTGTGTTCTCCAACTGACCCCAAGCCTTTCCTTTAAACTTTTCTCATTGGGAAACCAACAATTGTGATCTAATCTCTTATCAATGACTAATATTAAAAGAAAGCTTGATCCGTGTGACTTAAATCATTTTCATCACATGTTTAATTTAATTAACTTTAATCTTTTAATTTTCCTAAGTTAGACTTAGGGTCCTTAATTAAAAAGATTAATTAATAAAATATCTCTTAAACAAGATGAAATATCTTAAATCGCTTTCTGGGTCTTGGAGATCTCATGTACTCTAATCCCTCCACAACGTTTGGGAGCTAGAGCACATCCGATGCTACCCCAACACTCCAAAAACTAAAAGTAATTGAAGGGATTCCCACAATACTAGCCATTTTTTGGGTCATGATTTTCCAGCATATTTTATGGGGCCTTCCCATCCACTTTTTTGAGGCAGTTAAAACTGATGGCATAAGACCCAATTGAATCTGCTAAAGTTTTTCCAACAAGCTAAAATAGTCCAAAACACAGCACCAATCAAAAAGTTATGATCCCGACAAGGCTCCCATTTTTTCCGATTGCTTGGATTAATCCAGCTTAACATTCCTGCTCATAGCTAATCTTGTTAGCATTAGGGTTCTTGCATTCTTTGTTGTTTTCCTTTTAGGGTTTTCCGGCACTTTTATAAATTATTGTTTCAGCATCATGTTTTCGCATTTTTTCACATATCTTCATAGAGAGAAGCTACCCACCATTCTAACCACTTTGCATTGCTATGTGTATTGCAAATTGATGCATTAATAGAATTTGGTTTTCACTGTACTACCTTTCTTTCAATACAATGGCTTGTGTTCTCTGTTACATTGATCTGTCTCTGCTGTATTTCAGTTCATATCTGTATTTGTATGGTGTGTTGGTTTGCAGACAGGTACACTACAAAACACTTTCTACAATGACAGTTTGGCATTGTCATGCCCCTATGATAATCACACCAATAAAAGTATAACATGACGACAATATACATGATGCAAAAATGAAACAATCACAAAAAAGTAAGACTACTTCTAATTAGCAATTCTCCCAAGTAGACACATACACATGTATACAAACTAAAACTGAGCAAGTGTCTTCAAAGGTTAATGGATATGCAACATTCTTCTCCAGTACTTTTTTGGAAGAAAGAAAATGAAATAAGGCCTACCTAAACAGTATCATACAGCAGTTGGCGCCTTGTCATTGCTTGTACCCACAGCATTACAAAGATAAGCCACTACAAATGGTCTCTATTATCCTCAAACACTGATTAATCTCAGATCCATCTTGAATAGTTTTATGACACCAAGCTGCATGTTAAGGATATTTCTGCTCCTACATAGGTAAATAATGGTTTTACTTTCTATATATACCATAATTAAAGGCATAGAGTTGCCAAATTGAGTTTACATTCAATACAAAACTTAATTCAACTTACATATGAGAATAGGTTACTAAACTTATCCTGCTACTGTTTCATATATTAAGCTATTTTTTAATCAATACCCGTGAAAAATGTTGTATTGATTTTACATAGTATACGACATAAAGCTCCTGTATTGGTTTTGGTATAATCATGATTATAGCTTAATCTCAGCATGCTAAGATCCTTCTGCAAGTACGATGACTGATTGGAACCAAAAACTTGGTATAACAGTAATTCCTACTAAAGACTGCATTGTCATCCTAAGCCATGTTCATATCACCAAAAATTTTCATTTCTATAACCCAAACTAATCTCTTAGTTCATCAAATATACAGACCTGAATTACGGGAAATGAAGCAAATCTTCAAATGGTAGTCAATTTAGATACTTTTTTAGAAGCCCGAGAATTTCGTTGAAGATAACTAGCTAAAATAATACATCATGGTCAACTGTCATTACGGGAAAAGGCCAATGGCAAATGCAAAGAAGATTTGAATTATAATCCAAGATATTAAACCAGTACTGTAAAAAATGCTTATAATGTTCCAGAAGGAAAAAATGAAAGTTCTAATCTCTAGCTTCATACCATAATGTAAACCAAGAGCATGTTTTCCAAAATATATTACATGTTGCCAATCTCTACCACAGTGCAACTCTCTAAACTTTAATGTGCACTAGAAAGAAAAAAACATCATTTTGTACATACTGACAGTGAAAATCAAATTTACCTTGTTGATCTCTGCACTATCTTTTCCATATAGTTGTTGAGCATTATCTAATATATGAGTTGGTAAACCCAATCTTCCTGCAATACTTATTGCATTGGATCGTCCTAGAACAACAAAAGTTGGAAATTTCAATTTCTAATAACAGTTGCAATAAGCTCAATGTTATAATTAAACCAAGTGCACCAGGCCAACAAATTAATAATCCCCCTTAAACAAATATATAGATGCTATATTGTGTAATGCAGGTATTAGAAAATCATAAATCACATGACCTGTTGGTTACTAAGATACTACACATAATAATCAATAAAATACCAATATTCACTGTGAACATAAAGACAATTATTGTTCGTGATCTTTGAACAACTCCAAAACACGTAGAATATAATCTGAGAACATGTACAATAATGGTTGTTATCCACTTATTGGCACAAACAATTCCCATCGCATGTTCATCCAGGAAATGAAGCTATGGTATTTTTCGCCCTTTTGTTGAGGGAGTCTTCTACACAGTGTGTTGTCACCCGAATTGTACACCCAATGCAACAACGCTCAGGGGAGGGGATGTCTTCTTCAATGCTGGATCCACTGGATCTGCTCTCGTGCTCCTCCTACACTGCTAAACAAGCTCTGATACCATGTGAAAATTCCTAGATCTGGAATCCTACCGCAGCAACTGATGACAAATCTTCTACTCGTTAATTACTTGAACAAGTTATTGTGAAAATTTCTGAGCACAGAAATCCTACTGCTAAATATTGATTTACTTCTACTTGATTTATTATACACAAGTTATTTAATTGAAATATTCAAAAAAACTTCGAAGTAAACACAACTAGCAGCCTACACAAATACAAATCATTTACTAAACATCACGCACATATGACAAAGGACACACAAATTTTTCGGACAAATATCCCCGGAAAAACCTGATGCGGGAAAACTGGTGCAGCATATATGAGGGTTTATTATTATTAAGCAGCAGTATTTTGAGTACATCTAGGGTTTCACAAACCGGCTCACCCAACAAAGAAAACCTCAGCTACAAAGAAAAATGTGAGATATACCTCACTCTCGCAAGTCTCAGCTGATCCGGATGAGAAATTGTTGAAACCCTAGCTAGCTCTACGCTGCCACTACGTAAGGTTGTGTGGCCCTAGCTGAGTGACTGCGTCACCCTTGCTCTGCGTTGATCAGCTTCCCCGGAGTCTACTTTCAGCCCTGTTGGCTCAGAAACCCCAATCTCTAGCTAGATCTCGAACTTTCCTTGGAGGCTCTGCGTTGCCCTTACGTGAGCCGTGCGTGTCCCTGTGTCACCCTCTCTAGGGACTACGTCACACCCTCTGATGGTTGCGCTGCCTCCACTGCATCTCTACTGCCCTTGCTCTACGTTGTACTCTTGGCCCTCCTAACTAATCACAGCATCTGCCCCTCACTGCTTCTCTGAATCACCCAGATCTGATCTTCGTCCCAGATTTGCTCCGTCAGAAAAATTCAATCTCATAGATCCACTGTGTGTTCTCCAACTGACCCCAAGCCCTTCCTTTATACTTTTCTCGTTGACAAATCAACGGTCGTGATCTAATCACTAATCAATGACTGAGATTAAAAAAAGCTTGATCCACGTCACTTAGAATGTTCTCAGCACATGTGTAAACTATTTCACTTTAATTCTTTAATTTCCCTAAGTTACACTTAGGGTCCCCATTAAAAAATTTAATTATTTGAATAACTTTTACACCAAATGGAATTTCTTCAAATGCTTTCTGGGTCTTGGAGATCGCATGTGTTCCAGCCCCTCCACAAAGTTTCAGAGCTAGAGCACATCCGATGCTACCCCAAAATCTCAACACTCCCTCTTAGCGAGGAGTTTGCTCTAGCAATACTTCCACACTAATCTCTGTACTGCTGCCCATGTCACTGCCACTAACACTGCTACATACGTACTACAGCTCCCTCTCAAATTGTTGCATCATGCTACCTATAGCATTGCTACTGCTAATTGCTACACTACAACTCAATTGCTGAGAAGTAAGCAACTGAAGGACCACCACCCAACAACTAACAGACAAGTCAGTCGAGCTGCATCTCATCACTAAAGCACCCTCTGCTACAGCTCTGCGTTGTCTCTCTAGAGCCTCTGTGTTGCTGCTGCTCTGCATTGTCTCTCTAGAGCCTCTGCGTTGTTGTTGCTCTGCACTGCGTAAGTACCGCTCCTCTGCATTGTTGAAGTCCCATCAGACTCTGCGTTGCTGCTGCCACTGCACTGCGTTGCTCTACTTTCCAACGTCCTAGCACTGCTTCTACTTCTCCATGATCTTCTACACCCACTGACTCCAGTCATCCTGCTACTGTCTTAAGGCTCCCGTAGCTCTTATGTGATCCAAGAGTTTGGGCACCTCAAGGATCTTGCCTTCCATCATAGCTTCTCTACAGATCAATATCGCCCCAACTCTTCTCTCGAGGCACATGAGAACTCATTCCCACATCATCCTCACTACCATTGTCCCCTCTAGCTGCTACTACCTTGGAATTTGAAGATTCCTTGTCCTTCCTCTTAGGACAAGGGTTGGCAAAGTGTCCAAGTTCGGCACATATGAAGCACCAGACCTTGGATAGGTCCTTCTTCTTCTTCCCTTGTTGTTGTTGTCCCTTTGATGCTAGGGCCGCATCCTCCTCCTCCTCCTTCTTCACCTTGACACCTCCACTGTTGAATTCCTTCTTAGTCACCCTCTGAATCTCCTCCTGTTGAAGGATAGCCCACATGTCACCCCAATTTGGGAGGTGTGCTTTGCCCAAGATGCGTTGGACAAAGGTCTCCTACTCATCAGTGACTGCATTCAGGGCAGTCCTCACCAAGAGCCCTTCATCCGGAGTTGCCCCCATGGCAATCGGTTGATCTCGGATCGCCTGCAATCTGGAGAAGAAGGGATCAATCTCTTCTCCCTTATGCATCTGGAACATCCTCATCTGGTTCTCTAGAAGCATCTTCTGTTGGACGGAGTTGCCTTGATACAGCGTGGTCAAAGTTGTCCACATCTCATTTGTCGTCCTCTTCTCGGCAATGTGTGGGACCACATGATCCTTCACCCCATACATGATCAAGCGCTTTGCTTGCGCCTGATTTTCGTTGAACTTCTTTAGAGCATCTGCATCAGTCAGCACAGCCAAGACATTTTCTGCACAGTCTCTGATACCGTACTCCTCCAGGATTTTCAGGATTCTGGCCTTTCAGATAGCAAAGTTGAATACACCGTCCAACCTATCCTGATCTCTCAATCATACGAGGCCATCTCTGCACAAAAATTGTCGAAGCAGGTTCTCTTCTCCCTTCTACTACTGCTGCACTGAACAGAAGAACGGATTTGGGTTCTTGGTGATAGAAACCCTCTAGAGTAGTTGCTTTATCTGACAACTGATTTCCCTCCTGGAAATCCTTCGCCAAATCTACTAAATCAGTCCTCTACGATCACCCACCGGATCGAATCTTAGATTTCTTTGGCACAAATCTACTGAGAGACTGTTCACCTCACTTTGTCACCTTTACTAGGCACTGTTTTTCACCCACAGAACTGATGCCTCACCAACAACTTCTGAAGACCAAAACTGCACTTTCGGCCCCAGCAAACTGCACAGTGTCACTCCTTCTTGGACTGCGTCACCCTCTTGGTGCTACATCAGCGTCTGCGTGAGCAGATTGGCTTAGTGTCCCTCTCCTGGTGCTGCGTCAGCCTCTGCGTGAGCAAAATGGCTTTGTGTCGCCTTTCTAGAGCTACGTGAGCAGACTGACTCTGTGTCACCCTTGCAAGGTCTATGTTGTCCCTCTAGTGTTGCGCTGCCTTCTCCCAGATAAATATCTTCAACCCCTTTGCTAATCGTTCAGCTTGATCTACAATGCTCTGATACCATGTGAAAATTTCTGAGCACAGAAATCCTACTACTAAATATTGATTTACTTCTCCTACTTGATTTATTATAAACAAGTTATTTAATTGAAATATTTAGAAAAACTTCGAAGTAAACACAACTAGCAGCCTACACAAATACATATAATTTACTGAACATCACGCACATATAACAAAGGACACACAAATGTTTTGGACAAATGTCCCCAGAAAAACCCAATGCAGGAAAATCGGTGTAGCAGATATGAGGGTTTATTATTATTAAACAGTAGTATTATGAGTACATCTAGGGTGCCACAAACCGGCTCACCCAATAGAGAAAACCTCGGCTACAGAGAAAAATGTGAGATATACCTCACTCTCGCAAGTCTCGGCTAATCCAGATGAGCAACTGGTGAAACCCTCGCTAGCTCTGCACAGTCTCTACATTGTCACTACGTCAGGCTGCGTAGCCCTTGCTGAGTGACTGCATCACCCTTGCTCTGCGCTGATCAGCTTCTCCCAAAGTCTAGTTTCAGCCCTGTCAACTCAAAAACCCCAATCTCCAACTAGATCTCGAACCTTCCTTGGGGGCTCTGCGCTGCCCTTGCGTGGGCCTGTGTCACCCTCTCTAGGAACTGCGTCACACCCTTTGATGATAGCGCCTCCTCCACTGCATCTTTGTTCCCCTTGCTGAAACGACCAGCAATCGTATACGCAGCGGAAATATTAAAATACTTCGTAAACAAAGACTTCCATTGTAGGATAGAAATTGTAAATTGCATATTGTATAAAAAAATTGTTGAAGGATGTGTACAAATGAAAATAGGGGCCTGCTTATATACCCTAGGCATGTTCCCTTTCACAAATGGTGATGTCTCTAAGACATGCCTGTTCACTACTAACTAACTAATGATTAGTTAATTACTTATTATGTATTTTTATATTTATATTTATTATTATTTCTATATGAATTATATTCATAACATAGCCTCTCCCTTCAAGAAGCTTTGTCCTCAAAGCTTACTGATGAAAGACTTGATCTCCTTTTCTGTTTCGAATGTCTTCCCGTCTTAGCATTGTCATCTTCATTGATACAAGTTGATATGATCCTCTAAGTGACAAATAAAATTGTCGCACTGAGAAGGGATCAGACCATCCTAGATTGATCTCTTGAGGAATCATATTTTGTGTTGAATAGTTCTCATAAGACTAGATTCTGCAAACTTTCGTATCCTTGGGAACATAATTTTGTCGTTTATTTTCTGAGCGATACTGGTACGTAACTTGATTGGAAAGTCTACTCTTGTGATTCAGATGTTGAAAAATAGTTCTTCTGGTTGGAATTTCCCTTATCATGTTAGTCGTTGTTTCTTGATTTCCTTCAGGGATTGTTGTTGTTAAGTCGGCAACTGAATCCTCATTTGGAATGTCCATCATTTGAACTTCAATTTTTTAATATGTCTTCACTTCAATAGGTGTATCCTCTGCTTGAGTTACAATTTTGACTCTATCGGTATTTGTTTCCTTATCTTCAACTTGAATTAAGACGATTGGAGACTTCGATACTACTTGAAGTTGTTCTGTCATGTCATTTAGTGATTTCTTGTCACTTTTAAGCTTCTTTATTTGTGTAAGTAAGGCTTGGTTTTGATTTAGTAGACATGAAAGTTCACCATTTTCTGAATCGTTGACCTTGTCCTTAGTATCATCCTCTTTATCTTTTAATTTTTTTATATTCTCTAATAATTTTTTATTAAGGGTGTTTAGGCACAAATTTTCGTTTTCTTTTTCTGATAGATTCTCCTTCAATTCCTTATCTGAACTTTCTTTTTCTTGTTTTAGCCTTTGTTTCTTGATCTTGGACTTTTTTATCTGTGAAAGTAATTTCTCATTGTGATCCCTTAGACGCCAAATTTCTTCGTTGCTTTCCATTGATTTTTCATGAAACCGATCTTCAATATATTTATATTTCTTTTCTTATGTTTCGTTCTTTTGTCGAAGTGTTGTGATTTCTTCCTTTAATTGTTTTATTTGCATCTACTCATTATCTTGATGTTCTTCTGTACTAAATAACCTTCCACACCTTGGACATTTTAAAGTGCACTTTTTTTTAATATATGTATATCCAATTACGTTTAGACAAGTTGGGCATTTAATCCAAAATAATGATTCTTGTGTGGAAATTGTCTTTTCTTCCTTCATCATTTTCTTCCTTGGTAAATTTTTTTTAATTATTTTTTGTAACTTTAATAAGTGTTGGTGGTAGCATTTGTTTAAAAATTTTTACAAATTCCCCCCTCACTCTTGGCCTTACGACCCTCACTTCCTCTCCCATCCAACAAGCCCCAACCCTCTCCAACGCTTTACCCTTATGATTCCCAACCCCTCACACAACATTTCTCATTTCCCTGCGGACCACCCCCCCCCTCTCTTCCACTCTCGGCCCTCATCCCATCCAACCCCCTCACGCTCTCCGCTCAGAACCTTCCTCCCTCTCGCACAGCTCACCGCTCCCCCACGGTAATACACCACCCCCCCCTGCCGCTCTGCACTCCTCCCCGCGTCTCTTGACACCGTCGTCCTGTCAGCCGTCTTCCCGCCGTCACTGCACCGTCGTCCTTCACGCTCCTTCTGCTGGCTTCTCGATCCACCGCTCACCTACTGTTTCCTCCCGTAGCTGCAAACAAGGCTGTCGGCTGACCCCACTACGACAGACAGAGAAAAAACACGTTTTTTTAAATTCTGTGGTTTGGACTTTTGAACCATTGTGTCCGGGGGTTGTGCCCACTCAAAAATTAAACGTCGACTCACCGCAACGCTTATATAAGTTTTTTTTTTTGAAATTATATAAACTATATACTATATAGTTTTCAATTGGTCATTATATAAATATATATTGTAATTATATACTTTATTTATATATTATATAGTTTTCAAATTGATAATTATATATATATTTATAATTATATAATTTATTTATATATTACATAGTTTTCAATTAATAATTATATATATATATAATTATATAATTTTAAAAAAATAATTATTATTATTATATTAAAAAAAAAAAAAAAGGGGAAAAGAGAAAACTGGCAAAAAAATATTCCCCACCTCATACACGTTCAATGTCTTCATCATTGTCAATGGCCGAATTCCAGAAGAAATTGGTGGATCTCGAGAAACAGATCACTAATAATTTTGAAGAATTCGGAAAAAGATTAGTCGATCTTGAAGGTACAATTGCAGGGCACTCCAACGACATCAAAAAGATTCATGATACGACAAATCGAATAGAAAGACAAATGTGGCTAAATCATCACGAGGCCACAGAAAAGCATAGCGAAGCAATGAACAAGATGACAGAGCATAGCGAAGCAATGAACAATATGACAGAACTCTTCAATAAGCTAAATGATAAGATAGATAAGTTAAGTCGGACACAATCCCCAATATTTCCTAACATGGAACAAAATCAACAAAACAATTCCGCAGATTCAGGAAACTCAGAAGAGCATCAAGAAAAGACCGATTCCCCACATCATCAAGAAGATAGTAATGCAGATTTTCAAAATAAGCAGCTCTGGAATGCATTTGCTAATCAATATCCCCTTCTTGTTCCACCAGTAGCATATCAGCGAAGAGCCAAAATCAAGCTACCCAAATTTGATGGTAATGAAAAAAATAGCGTTGCATGGCTTAATAAAGCGGAAGAATATTTTGAGATTTATGACATTACTAGTGATGACGAAAAAATTAAGCATGCTTCCATGAAAATGGAAGGAGAAACATATAATTGGTATATGTGGTGGAAAAAGACGACGCTCGCTATCAGTTGGAGGAAATTTAAGGATGCGTTCTTCAAAAGGTTTCAAGGCATAAAAGAAGAAAAGTTCTTTTCAACGTTTATCAAATTACGCCAAAAAGGAGATGTGGATGAGTACACGCGAGAATGGGAGACCTTGGCAACACGAGTACCCGGATTGTCGGAATCTCGTCTAATCCAGTCTTACATCTCGGGACTTAAAATCCACATACAAGAAGAGCTCGAACTACATGAAATTACGTCCGTAGAAGTAGCAAGGCAAAAAGCAAAAGCTGCTGAAAAGAAATTTGAAAGGTTATCGAAACCAGAAAAAGTATATTCGAGACACAGATTTCCTCAATTTGAAAATATAGATGACACAAAATATGTCCCACACCATCTTCGTGAAGAAGAAAAATCTAGTGTGGAAAAACAAAGAATACGAGAGGGCAAGTGCAAACGTTGCGGTGAAAACTGGGACCCTAAGCACAGATGTGCTAATGGAAAAGCGAAAAATCTATACAGTTGTGAAGCAACTAACGACGCTAACAGTACTGATTCATATATAGAAGGATTAGAAGACAACTTAGAGTTCTCTCCAGAAGTGGATGGCGAAACTATTCTGCAAGTGTCATTATCAGCTATGACCAGCATATCACAACCTCAAACCCTAAGGTTAAGAGGACATATCAAGAACAACAACGTAATAGTTCTCGTCGACACTGGCAGTACCCACAATTTTCTAGATTCAACCATGGCAAAAAGACTTAACATCTTTACCTTTCCCATGCCTAATATGAAGGTAATGGTGGCTGATGGTAAGAAGATTGAGCAAGTAGGGAAATGCCATAAAGTTAAACTACAGATAAAAAACTTTCATTTAGAATCTCCATTCTACACAGTTCCATTACGAGGAGTAGATGTGGTCTTAGGAATTCAATGGCTACAAACTCTAGGTACTTATTCTTCCAACCATCAGAAACAGTTTATAAGTTTTAAGTGGAAAGGGTAGAAACACAGGTTGTATGGATTCCAAGCCCCAAAAGATCAAGTCGTATCTTCCTCTCTGATGACGAAGATGATTCAAACAGGAGCGTCGGCATCTACAGTACAATGTCATCAGTTAGAAATGTTAACTTCAAAAGGGAGCCACGAAGAGTCACCAGAAGAACAAGGATTAGTTCGGACACACGAAAAAGCATTCCAGGATCTTCCCATAAAAGTGCCTCTCGATAGGAAAATCAAACGTCCAATAGAAGTCAAGACAGGATCCGACCCTTTCGATATAAGATCTTTTCACTATCTAGATCAACAAAAGATTGAACTCGAGAATATGCTCCACGATCTTTTTAAAATGTGGGAAGCAAGAGCCCACCGCTCAAGAAACCCAGGGGTTCGTCAACATTGTCCATCGTTACGTATGCTTTGAGGACAAAGCATCTTTAAGAGAGAGGCAATGTTATGTATATTTTATTAATTATTAGTTAGATATAGTTATCTTAGGTTTTATTAACTGAAAGGGCATGATCAAAGATCATGCCTCTTCACCAAGGGACACAATGAGGCTATATTTAAAGCCTCGGTGATTCCCCATTGTAATCATATCTCATATCTCATCTTTTATCAACAATAATATATATATTTATCAAGTTTACCAGAGTTTTTACACTCCATCTATTTTCTTTATAAAAGATTATATTCCCAACACCTTTTTATAAAATATCCCTATTCCTTGTAATACTTCCTTTATATAACCTTAAATATAGGCTTCCTTTAGTGATGAGTTCTTTCACTATGTAAATTCTAGTGTCATTTATTTATTTTTATTTATAATATTTTTTTTTCAACAATTGTTTTTTTTTCTCTTCTTTTTTTATAATTTTTTTTTTTTTAAGTTACAACCCTAGTGAAACGTGGCTACTCACCTCTTTGGGGCATAATATAAAATATATATCCACTTATGTGCCTTTGACTCGATTAACTTTCTCCACATAAAAAGTAAAACTTACCATTCACATAAAGAGGTTTTGTGTTCCTTTTGTTCTTATTTTACCTTGAAAATACCATGGGCAATTACCATGGGTTTCTAAAACCACGAGCTTCTAACCACTTAATGAAGAATCAAAATAATCTTATCTACTCTTCCTTCTCTTACGTATAGTTTTATTATCATGCACTTTTTATCAATAATATAGAACCCTTTTTTTTCTTTTGGAACTATTTTCTTTAAAAAAAAAAAAATTCCTTTTAATTTATTTCCCTTTTTTTAAACTTTCCTTCTCTCTTTTGTTTTATTTTATAGTTTTTAATTTTAATGGCCAAAGGCCTAGCAAAATGGAGAAACTCCAAAATTTAGTGTAGCGAATGCTTCAATTGTGATGGCAACAAGGTTGACAAAGAGTTGATGGCCAAAGGCCAGGATTAGCCAACGTGGTTGTGATACCAATGGAATGACCAACAATCGTATACGCAGTAGAAATATTAAAATACTTCGTAAACAAAGACTTCCATTGTAGGATAGAAATTGTAAATTGTATATTGTATAAAAAAATTGTTGATAGGATGAGTACAAATGAAAACAAGGGCATGCTTATATACCCTCGACATGTGCCCTTTCACGAATGGTCATGTCTCTTAGACATGCCAATTCATTACTAACTAACTAATAATTAGTTAATTACTTATTGTGTATTTTTATATTTATATTTATTATTTTTTCTATATGAATTATATTCATAACAATTGCTTTGCATTGTACTCTTGGCCCTCCTAACCAATCACTGCATCTGCCCCTCACTGCTTCTCTGAATCACTCAGATGTGATCTTCGTTCGAGCACTGCTCCGCATGAAGAATTTGATCTCTTAGATCCACTGTGTGTGTTCTCCAACTAACCCCAAGCCCTTTGTTTATACTTTTCTCATTGACAAATCAACGACCGTGATTTAATCACTAATCAACAGCTAAGATTAAAAGAAGCTTGATCCACGTCACTTAGAATGTTCTCATCACATGTGTAAATTAATTCACTTTAATTCTTTAATTTCCCTAAAATAGACTTAGGTTCCCCATTAAAAAATTTAATTATTTGAATAACTTTTACACCAGGTGGAATTTCTCCAAACGCTTTCTGGTTCTTGGAGATCTCATGTGTTCTAGCCCCTCCACAAAGTTTCAGAGCTAGAGCACACCCAATGCTACCCCAAAATCTCAATAGTTATTTGTTGTTTTCTACGGTAAATACTGAAACTCATACACTATAGCCTTCACAAAATTAAACTGCGGAAAATAAATGTGTGGAAACAAGATCTGAGCAAGCATAAAGCATAGACACATGACACCGTTATTTTTGGACTATTGTCCCGGAAAAACGCAATGCGACAAAACCGGTGCAGCAGCTGAGGGTTTATTTATTATACAGTAATTTTGAATACAATCTGGGATGCCTTGCTGGCAATCCTCACAGAGAATCTGACTGACAAAGAGCTAGTGAGATTACTTCACACTAACACTGGAAGCTCAACTGGACAAACCTTGAACTGACAAGCCCTCCACTACCTCTGTGCAATCTCTACATCACTCTGTGTTGGGACTGCGTCACTATTGCTGGTTGGCGCTTCTATTGGCTGGATCTGACCCTCTGGCCTCTATCGGTCTCACACCCCGGCTCTCCGGCACTGGATCTCACTGATCCTCAGCTAAATCACGGACTTCCTCAAGGCCACTTGTTGCCTCTGCTAGCTTTGCGCATGTTCTGCGTAGCTGCTACGCTGCCTCTCCGCGTACTACTCTTTGTCTTCTCTCAATTGTATTCTTGTCTTAGGAAAATCTCCAACCAGCAATTATCTCTACCCCTCTCTACCAAAATCTTCTCAATCGATTTTCTCCTTGAACAGTGCTCACTAAAAAAAATTGATCTCTAGATTTTCTCTCCCGATCTCTTCCAAATGATCCATCAAGTCCTTATAATCTTCACGTTGAGACTTCAACAGTCGAGATTAAATCGTTAATCAACGGCTAAGATTAACTTGACTTAATCTTTGACTTTTCTGATGGATTCACACTCTGTTTTAATTAATATCCATTGATTATTTTAATTTCCTAAGTTTAGACTTAGGGTCCCATTAAAAATAATTAATTATCTCCATAAAACATAATCTGAGTGAAATTTGGCAAAATCCTTTCTGGGTTCTTTGGATTTTTTTCCCAAAGAAAAAATCGAACTTTCTGTAGGAATTACGCAGCAGAAAACAATTAAAACACACACACAACCATGAATCATGAAGACAAGAAGATTTAACGTGGTTCACCCAACCAATTTGGGCTACATCCACCAAACAGAGGTATCGGCGATCTTATTCATCAACAAGAGATTACACCAGCAAAATTACTCATCTGCACTTCCTCTTCACACACCTCACATCTCATATGTTTTGCCTATATAGGCTTACAATTTATAAAAGAGAGAAGAAACTGAATAATTAATTCTATCACACCAAACTAGGATAGAATATCTCCTCATGCTGATTTAATGCCATCAGTTTTGCAACAAAAACTATTGTTGGCATATCCAAAAGATTTTAGCCAGCAAAATCTCAACAATCTCCACCTTGACAACAATTAGCCTGATACCTCGTTCCTTTATTATTTTTATTTTCTTTGCAAGCCAAGAGAAGCTAGACACCATTGTAGCTTCTCTAATAAAACTGATTTCGTGAACATGTCTGCACAGTTTTCCTTTGTATGCACTTTTTCAAGCGAGACTCCCCGTTCAGTGATAACCTGTCTTACAAAATGGTACTTTATAGGTATATGCTTTGATTTACTATGATAGGCTGGATTTTTAGCCAAGTGAATTTCACTTTGACTATCACAAAATAACTTAATGTTGTCCTGCAACCTACCAAACTCACCAAACAAACCTTTCAACCAAACCGCTTCTTTGCAAGCATGTGAAGCAGCTGTGTATTCTGTTTCTGTAGTGGATAAAGAAACAATGTTTTGTAGTTTTGACATCTAGCTAATAGCTCCACGTGCAAGAGTAAAGACATATCTTGATGTTGACCTTCTCTTATCCAAATCACCTACAAAATCGGAATCAACATATCCGCAAACAATCTCACTACTTCTATCATAAGTGGTACAATAATCACTTGTGTCTCTCAGACACTGAAGCACCCATTTCACTGCTGACCAGTGTTCTTTCCCTAGATTTGTCATATACCTGCTGACAACCCCAACTGCATGTGAAATATCTGGTCGTGTACAGACCATCGCATACATTAAAGTTCCTACTGCATTAGCATAAGGTATTCGAGACATATATTCCTTTTCTTCATTTGTGTTAGGACATAAACTTGAAGAAAGCTTAAAATGGGAAGCTAAAGGAACTGAAACTGGTTTCACATTGTTCATACCAAACCTTAAAGAGTATTTTCTCAATATACTTCTCTTGTGATAACCACAGCTTACCATTGCTCCTGTCTCTGAAAATCTCCATGCCCAAAAACTGTCTTGCTGCTCCTAGATCTTTCATATCAAACGTCCTAGCCATTTAAGCCTTTAACCTGTTGATCTCAGTTATGCTTTTGCTTGCTAAAAGCATATCGTCAACATACAACACTAAGATAATGAATATGCCATTACTTAATTTCTTAAAGTAAACACAATGATCATATTCACTTCTTACATAATTTTGGCTCATCATGAAAGAATCAAATTTCTTATACCATTGTCGAGGCGAATGCTTCAGACCATACAATGATTTCTTGAGCCTGCAGACAAATTTCTTGTTGCGATTTTGAACAAACCCTTCAGGTTGTTCCATATAAATCAGTGTTACACGGGGTCTCGCCCCCCCACCTAGGGGTCTAGATTCCTCGCCCCCTCGCGCTCCGGGGTCTTGGGGACTTCTAGGGGATGTTTCCCTCACGCCCCCTCACGTCCCCTCACCGCCCCTTTTAGTTTATGGTTTCGTGTTAAAATTTTATGTGCCACTTAGCATATTTGAGAATCCAAGTGATTCTGATTCAGATGGTGATATGGTTGATCTTGATATATTCGTGCAGAAGTTGGATGCAGAGACTAGTGGGGCATTAACTTGAGCATTTATGCTCATTTATCAGTATGATGATATCATTTGATATTCATATGTTATGTTTTATGTTTTATGTTTCGGACATAACTTATTTGCGTTTAAGTTTTATGTTTCGTACTTGAGTTGTCGATATGCGCTTAACCCTATTTTGAATCTTGATATAATATGTCATATGATATCTTAAACTTTATTTTCATTGTACATTGTTAGTAGTTACATTAATGATTATATAGTTACAAACTTACAAACTTACATGCATGATTGTATGATGTATGTTTTAACTTTTAACTTTTAAATTTGTTTCAATTATATGATTCATCATTCATCGATTTGTAATTTTATCATTTATGATTTATCTTTCATGATGCAAGTGTATGATGATTGTATATACATTCCTTGCAAAAATATAGTTACATTATAAATATTAAATTTTATAATTTTTATGACCCCGACGTCCCCCCACGTTTCCTGAAAATTGGTAGGGAGCTTTTGCATAGGCCGCTCCCGCGCTCCCTCGTCCCCTCGCTCCCACCTCCAGGGGACTTGGTGGAACATTGATATAAATCTCTTCATCTAGATCTCCATGTAAAAATGCAGTCTTAACATCTAGTTGTTGTAATTCTAAATCAAATAAAGCAACTAATGCTAAGACAATCTGAATTGAAACAATTTTAACAACTGGTGAAAATATCTCATGAAAGTCAATTCCTGCTTTCTGAGAAAAACCTTTTGCGACCAGCCTCGCTTTGTACCTGTCTTCTTTATCATCAACACCCCTTTTCAATTTGTAAACCCATTTACATCCCACAATTTTTCTGTCTTTAGAAAGTTCCACCAGATCCCATGTGGCATTCTTGTTTAATGCCTTCATCTCATCCTTCATAGCTTCTTTCCACTTATTACTGTTAGAACCTTCTACAACTTCCTGATAGCATAAAGGTTCATCATCATTAGCGGTTAAAGCAACTGAAGTAACATAATCATCATACCTTTTAGGAGGACGTCTGATTCTCGTGGACCTCCTTAAAGAGGTTTCTGGTTCTTCCACAATTTTGCTGATTATTATCTGTAGGAACTTCTTCATGATCTGCATCTGAAACTTGTTCATCTGGACTATCATCAGTATTTGAACTGGTTTCAAACTGAATATGTTGAAGCTTAGGTACATTTTCTTGTTTCAATTTATCATCTACATCTGGATTATCAAGTGAAGATTCATTGAATTTAAGGGATCCCACAACCTGTATCCCTTAATCCCATCACCATATCCAACAAAGATATATCTTTTTGACTTAGGATCTAATTTAGAACGTTGATGTTTCGGAATTAGAGCATATGCATCGCAATCAAAAACTTTCAGTTTAGGATAATCACAAGGATGACCTTTCCATACCTCTTGAGGAATTCCTATTGCAGTTGATGGTGATCGATTTATCAAATAGCAAGCCGTAGATACTGCGTATGTCCATAATTCCTTCTGCAAATTGGCGTTACTAAGCATACTTCTTGCTCTTTCTAAAAGAGTCTTGTTCATGCATTCAACAACTCCATTTTGCTGAGGAGTATAAGCAGTAGTTCTATGTCTTTCGATCCCAGCGTCCTTGCAATAATTATCAAATGCCTTTGAAGTAAACTCACCATCATTGTCAGTTCTTAAAAATTTAATGGTTCTTCCAGTGATGTTTTCTACTAATGCTCTAAACTGCTTGAAAAATGTGAATACATCAGACTTTCTTCTTCACATGTAGACCCATACTTTTCTAGAGAAATCATCTATAAAAGATACAAAAAATGATGATCCTCCATATGAGGTGGTAGGAGATGGACCCCAAACATCAGAATGGATATAATCAAGGGTTCCCTTACTAGTATGTTTTCCAGTTTTAAATTTCTGCTTGCTTTGTTTCCCATATATACAATATTTGTAGAAATCTAACTTAGAAGATTTTAAACTAGGAAGTAACATTCGATCAGATAAAAATTTTAATCCTCTTTCGCTCATATGGCCCAACCGTTGATGCCATAGTCGAATAGAATCACTATTGTTTTCAGATACAGTAGAAGCATGATCTGACTCTATTCTTCCTTCTAACTGAAAAAGATTTCCAACCTTCTTTGCTTTCATTACTAATAGGATTCCTTTATAAATTTTCATTACTCCACCTTGAATAAAATTTTTATATCCATTTGTGTCTAACACTCCTAGAGAAATAATATTTTTCCTGAGTTCAGGCACATGTCTTACATCAGTTAAGATTTTAGTTGTCCCGTCAAACATTTTAATCTGGATGCTTCCAATTCCCACAACATTACCTGAGAAATCATTACCCATGTAAACTACTCCATCATTGATTAATTTATAAGATTTAAACCACTCTTTATGAATGTACATGTGATTGGACGCACCAGAATCTAATAGCCAATGTTGATCATGATTTAACAAATTAACTGATAGAACTTCATCACTTATACCTGAACCGGATGCCGAACCTGAACCTGTATCTGTCGTGTTTGCTTGTTTATTTTCAGTTGAAGAGTCTCCTTTGGATGTTTGTTGTCTCTTCCAACAGTGCTTCTTCAAATGTCCCAATTTGCCGCAAAACTAGCATTTTAGCTTACTCTTCTTCCCTTTCGATTTTGACCGAGAGTTGTTCTTCTGACTGAAGCGTTTTTCTTTAGATCAACCTCTAACCATCATTGCTTCTGATGTAGAGGTTTCTAAATTTGATCTTTTCCTGGTTTCTTCAGACAGCAAAGCTCCAACAACATCATCAAATTCAAGGGTTTCTGATGAACTAAGACTTATAGAAGTAACAAAATGATCCCATGACTCAGGCAAAGAACATAATAAAGTTACAACTTTATCTTCTGAATCAAATTTTACTTCTATGCTTTCTAACTGCACCAAGAGAGTATTAAAGGTATTCAGATATTCAGTTATCGTCGTACCTTCCTTCATGCGCAAGCTGTACAACTGTCTTTTCAGAAGAATCATGTTGGTTAAGGATTTCGTCATGTACAGTTTCTCTAACTTTGTCCATAAACCAGCAGCTGTTTTCTCTGACACTATGTTAAATAAAACATCATCCACCAAACACAACCTTATGCCGCTCGGTGCTCTGTCATCGATGTCACTCCATTCGTCATCTGTCATGGTGTAAGGTTGTTTGGATTTTTCCAAAAACGCCTTCGCCACACCTTGTTGTACGAGTAGATCGTGCATCTTAACTTTCCAGATCTCGAAGTTATTTCTCCCATTAAATTTCTCGATCTCAAATCGAGCACTTTGAGTTTTTTCCATATTGAGTAGCTTGTGTCAAAAAATCTCCAATTTCAAATCTTAATAAATGAAGATTTTTTATTTTAATCAAAATTATTTATTTTGATTAAAATGCCCTTTTTCAAAAAAAACTAGGCCCTAGGCCCTACCTAATATGATGGCATCCAAGTGCTCCGATACCAATTGTAGGAATTACGCAGCGGAAAACAATTAAAACACACACACAGCCATGAATCATGAAGACAAGAAGATTTAACGTGGTTCACCCAACCAATCTAGGCTACGTCCACCAAACAGAGGTATCGGTGATCTTATTCATCAACAGGAGATTACACCAGCAGAATTACTCATCTGCACTTCCTCTTCACACACCTCACATCTCATATGTTTTGCCTATACAGGCTTACAATTTATAGAAGAGAGAAGAAACTGAATAATTAATTCCATCACACCAAACTAGGATAGAATATCTCCTCATGTTGATTTAATGCCATCAGTTTTGCAACAAAAACTATTGTTGGCATATCCAAGAGATTTTAGCCAGCAAAATCTCAACACTTTCTATTGAGAGTATAAAAATTTATAGAGTATATGTCTATTTCCATTCAAAAAACTGTATGCTCTTGTCACCTTTATACAAAAGGAAAGAGTCATAGAGTTGCCGAGTTGTGGAGGAAAAAAATTTAGACAAATTATTCCTTCCACCCCACCTTGCATGGTTTACCAAAAAATGCACCCTTCTCAATTGACCCGGGCCTCCTCTACAAGAGGAAAACAGTGCACATAGGAAAAAAGAGAAGAGCGAGTATGTCTTCTGATTTCATATGTCCAAAAACCAAAAAGTCAAAATTTGTAGTAACCGAACCTGTCCTCCTTTAGTAGATGAAAACAACCCGGGAAAAGTGTGAAGCATATATAAATTTTTTGAGTGTAATCGAAACAGTCTATACAGCGTATCAGGAAAATAAAAAAAGGATTTCAAAGCCAAAAACTGAAGAGAAGATCATGGAAAGAAACAATAGACACAGACAGATCTGTGACCCGGCCGCTGAAAAATGGTAGAAAAAAATGTTATGGAACGTAAGGCAGTTGATCCGAGGAGCGGATCAAGTCCTTCAATTTCTTTTATGGCCCAGACTCCCAAAGCCTGATGTATGCCATCTTTAGAAAGGAGGTCTACATCCATGTTTCGTTCCTTGTGGGTTCTTTGGAATTGCCTAAACCTCCCTACAAATTTTGAGACTTAGAGCACATCTGATACTACCACAAATCAACACCTTGTGGGGATAAAGGCTTTTCTCACTAACTTGGAGGTAGGTGTAGGCGGCAAGCAATAACATTCTTGGCATCGTTGCTGGGGACAAGTCTTCTTGTACCTGGGAAATACGACTAACTTTTGGCTTTTGCATGTTGGATTTTAGAGTTAAATTCTTGTTCAAGTGGCAACTCCACTTATTTCATTTTCTACAAGGATTTTTGCTTGAAGCCTTTCTTCTTGTAGACTTCTTGTTACTCTTGGATAGGAGCCTCTCTCTGATATCCATTTTCTCTTTCAGGGTCAAGTGAGCATGACATCATGATGATCTGTTTGTCCCTTGTGATTTTACTAACATTCTGGGATAACCAAATTTTATTCTACACAAAGCCATTGAGGCTATTGATAAGTTGCCTAGTTTTCTAGGTAGCAATGCCATTACCACCGAAACTCACCTTAGGAATTTCCACCTTTGTGTGAGCAAATGGTGCCATAATATTAACCATGATGACGTTAAAATGAGACTTTTCATCTTTTCATTAGATGGCAATGAGATGGATTGGTTCATAGACTTACCTGCAAACAATTTCAATTCCCTAGAATCAATCATTGATGCATTTGAAGAAAAATATGGAGCCAAATGTTGACCACTGGAGTGGCACCTGATGATTATATGAAGACTCCATGCCCAAGGATGAACCAAAAGACACTTCTACCATCATATATCATCATATCACTAGAGTTTTTAAACTTTAATTCTATTTCTCATCATTTTCTCTCGTACCAAGATTTTGCGCCCTACGGGGAATTGTAATAAGTGATGCTAGTAATGATGAGTTTTGAGTCAATATTGAATCGGTAACAGGCCTAGCTAGCTTGGGACTTTGCGGGATTCACTTTCAAGAAATTACTAACAAGTTGTTGCAGGACCTTTGGGTTCTGAATTTCAAATGAAGAAGATAGCTCTCTCTCCTTTGGCTGTGGGCACCAGCATAGAAGAGGCTTAGCTTCTCTTCTTATATTGTAAAATATGAATTCTTTTGAGTCTTTTATTTCATAATTTCTTATCAAGGAAAAGTCTATGGTCTCAAATTTTCATTTGTAAAGACTTTTCTTGGGTTAGAGGAGGGCTCATGGTCATTTCCCTCTTGTAAAGCTAATAAAATTTCTGATTTTGGGAGCGTTGGTTTTACCCATTAGCTTCCCTAGCTCTCCACATTTTGGAGAGGGCATACGTTTTGAGTTATTAATATTTTCGCACTTACATGCATCTCATTTTAATTGGCTAATTAACGCAACCATGCATTTCACTCATTTAGTTTGAAATATTGTTCAAAGTCCACTAATGCTTCACCATCGATCACATTTTACTTCTTAAGTTTTAGTGCATCAAGTACTTGGGCAATTTCACTTTACAAAGCAGTCTTTCATTTTATTTCAAGCTAATATAAAGTCTATTCCTTTTATAAAGTTAATTAAATACAAATCTTGAGTTTACTTTTCACAAGCATTGTCATTTACTTTACATGCAAGTCAATCTCTCATATTTCTCAAGTTTTATTTGTTTTTGGGTATATCACAAATTTATCATGTTTATGCAATCTTGTGTCTAAAGTATCTCCATCATTTATTTAACATTTGCAAATTTACTTGGATGTCATAGTAGGCATATTAACTTAGTTGCACATTTAAAATTAACCTCCAAGCATAAGCTTAGTTGATAGAAATTATAAGGAAAAAGACTTTCTTGGAAAGTTCTTCCATTTGGTACAAAATAAGGTAGAAGCATCTGATCCTGCAATTATGAAGGTGGCTTGTCCACTTGTAGGAACGAAGGCACAGGTTGGCTCCTAAGACTCAGGAGACAAGTATCATTAATGACACCCCCGTGTCCTCGCCCCCTCTTTCTTACAGTCACCCCAATTTTTACCCCTTGGTAAGAGCACAAGCAGAGGACATCTCACCCAGATTAGACATTTTAGAATAAAAGTAACAAAGATTAATTGCATCCGAATCTAGTGTAATTGCATCTCATACTAATACACCTCATGGTTTGACTTGCAATTGTTTATTCTATTTTCCATTGTTGAAATTGAATGCTTTGCTGTGGCAAGCATTATTTTATCTACATTTTGCAAATAGAACACTAATTGTTTTTCCTTTTGCAAGATATCCTTAAAGCATCCTTATATCTTGTATTTTGCTAGCATTTTCTTGTTTCATTTTCAAGATTACTTATGCTTTCCATTTGAAAGCATTTCATCTATTTTAAGCAAGTATCTTTCATTTCTTGGGCAATACTTTAAAAGGCATTGGTCTTTCACATGTTTATGCTTATCTCATGTGGTGATAGTTAATGGTTATTTCATTTCATATTCCTTACATCACCTTTTGCTTGTAATCTTCAAAGGTAATCCATTCCACTTTAACATTCTCGTAGAAACCTCACATCTTTTAACTTATTTTTCCATTTAGGGACCACCCCCCATAGTTAACCTAGGAGATAGCTTAAATGGGGAGAGTTGGGATTAGAGTCACAGCCCCTTCTCTGAGTTCCTTGCCACCAACCACACCTTGTGGGGTTAAAGGCTATTTTCACTACTTGTAGGTAGGTGTGGGCGGCAAGGTCAACAGGTCTACAATCTTGCATTCTAAACCTTATCAGAAGATTTGTAGCATATCTTCTTTGCCCCAGGAAGATCTCCCCATCCTTCTGCCACACTTCCAATCCTAGGAAATAGTGCATCAACCCCAAATCCTTCATGTCAAACTCTGCTGCCAGGTTCCTCTTGCAGTCCTTTGTGAGCCCTAATGATCCTGTCAAAAATTGATCATCCACATACAAAAATAGGATGAGTGGCTCACCCTCTACCATCAAATAGTAAAGGTTGTGATCTGCATCACTCTTGACTAATCCCATCTGCTGCAAGTAGCTGTCAATCCGACCATACCATGCCCTGGGAGTTTGCTTGAGTCTGTATATAGCTTTCTTCAGTTTTCACACATTAGTGTGCCTCTCATGAGTCTCGAAGCCCTCTGATTGTTCTATGTACACTTCTTCCTCTATCACCCAATTCAAGAATGTTGTCTTGACATCCATCTGGTGAATCTACCATCCCATCTGAGTTGTTAGGGATATTACTGACCGGATAAATGTGTATCTCGAAACTGGGGCAAAGGTCTCCTCATAATCTATCCCTTCTTTCTGCGCATACCCATTTTCCATGAACCTAGCCTTTTACTTTTCCACACTGCCATATGTAGCATACACGATTTTGTAGATCCATCTAGAACCTACAACTGACATGTCTTCAGGCCTTGGCCCCACCTCCCAAATGTCATTCGTCATGATAGAGTTGTACTTTTCTACCATGAAATCTACCCACACATGATGTTGTGCGACCTCCTCAAAAATGGAAGGTTATGCAACCTAAGCCACCAATGCTTTGTACCTGTCAGGTTGTCTGCATTATCTTTTGTTCGTCCTAGGAGTTCCAATAAACTCCTCTACATTTCTCAATGTCTAACGAACTTCTCTGCTAGCTCAACCATTAGTGGTGGGAGGATCAACTAGCTCCTCCTTGTCCTATCCCTGCTGCTCTGTCTATTGAGAACATCCCAGATTTCCTACCCCTAAGGAAATATTGGTACTAGTCACTGTACTCGATTCCTATGATCGTCCTCCTGTTGGTCCCACACATACACTTGTTGTTGGACAAAAGGAGCTTTTGTTGACTGATTCTGATTACCTGCAAGCATCTCACCAGATCTCCTGAAAGCTCAGTCCAACATGAACTTCACATCTCGTCTTACTACAATCTTCCTACTACTAGGAATATAGATCCTATATGCCTTTGAGGTATCACTATACCCAATGGGAAACCCCTTCTCTGTAGTCTGATCCAATTTGGTACGCTTATCATCTGGCACGTGGCAATAAGCAACACTGTCAAAGATTCTGAAGTGACTAACTTTTGGCTTCATCCCTGGGAAGATTGCTTCTGGCGTTTTCTTCCCCAATGCTCTATGAGGAGTCTGTTGATTTTTGGTAGCATTGAAAGTGCTTTAAGTCTTAAATTTTGTGGACAGGCTTAAGAACTAGTATTCCAAAGAACCCAGAAACAGTTTGTGAAAATTCCACTCAGATTATGTTTTATTGTAAAAATTAATTATTTTAGTGCGGACCTTAAGTCTAACTTAGGGAAATTAAATAATTAAAGGATATTAATAAAACAGAGTGAGAATGATCTAGAAAAAGCGAAGATCAAGTCATGTTATAATCTTAGCCGTTGATTAGAGATCTAATCTCGGTCGTTGATATCTCAACGAGAAGACTATAAAGAAAGACTTGAGGGTCATTTGGAAAGACACACCGAGTGAATCAAGTGATCGAATTCTTCTGACAAAGCAAGTGCTCGGACGAAGATCAGATCTAAGTGATTCCAGTTGCAGTGAGGGCTAGAGAGAGTTATTGGTCGGGGGATCTTCTTCGGTACCAAGAATACACAACAGAGAGGCAGCAGAACCAGCAAAGGAAGCAGTGTAGCCTCCAGAAGGTGTGGGGAAGGCCCCAGAAGGGATGACACAAGTCCACGCAGAGGCTGCACAGTGTTTCCATGAGACAGTCCGAGATTTGTCAGGAGATCAAGATTCTTAGCCGGGAGGGCTGGAACTCGACTTTCCGAGGAGGAGATCGATCCCCGAGAGGAGGTGACGCAGTCCGCAGAAGTACCCACTCATGCCTACATAGCTATTGCGTAGAGGCAACGCAGAGAGTGTTGGGGTCTCGTCAGTTTAGCTACCGGATCAGTCGAGACTTGCAGTGTGAGGTAAAACTCACTATATTTTTGTCTGTCATGATTTCTCTGTATTGGATAACCAGCAAGGCATCCAGAGATTGTATTCAGAACCTGCTACTTAATAATAACAAATCCTCAGATCTATTGCACCGGTTTTCCCGCATTGGGTTTTTCTGGAGACTTTCGTCCAAAAAAAATGGTGTCCTATGTGTGATTTATTCTTTGCTTCAGTTTCCTTGTTTCAGAATCATAAAGTATTAAGTGTAGGTTGCTTCAGTAATTTACTGCAATAATTCATGAAAAAAATTGAATTAATTCTGTAATGTAATTTACAAAATAGGAGTAGTAAATTCAATTGGTTGCAGTAGGATTCCTGAGATTGTTAGATCTAGGAATTTTCACATGGTATTAGAGAAATTGATGTGAAATAGGAATAGCAGATCTAGCACTAAAGTGAAGGCCGAATTGTTGCAACAACAGATTGAATCCCCAGTGGGATTGCGCAATTCTCTCCAGAAGTGCAGATATTTTCGAGGCGGTCTCACTCTGAGTGAGTCGACAGAGAGGAAAGACTTTCGGATCGAGATCTTGCCGAGGTAGAGGGAGTAGCGTAGAGCTTCACGCAAAGCCAGACCGACGCAATTTTCTGCACGCAATTATTGGGCAAAGAAGCGTTAGAAAAAGAAGAGCACATAGCGGAGAATTATTCCTCAGTGAGTTCCTTGCCGAGGAATTCAACATTTTTCCAAGATCTGAGCAGCAGATCTACACGCTCCACAAAGAGTGCGTAACCCTGCCTACTGCTGCGCTGTTGGGGAAGAAGAGAATCAGTTCGACAATTTTCAGCTGAAATGGCATCTCACGGACTGAGAGATCAAGACTGGTTGGAGGGATCCTCCAACTACGTAATCTGGAAGGAAAGAATCAAATTCCTTCTAGATGAATATGATCTCAAAGCGTTCGTGGACAATGTGGTTGTTGCACCTACAGATCTGGATCAGAACAAGAAATACAAGTCCAATATGTCAAAGGCCAAGAGACTAATCCTTGATGGTGTCAAGGATCACATAGTCTCTCATATATATGGCAATAACACCACCAGGGAGATATGGGAGGCCTTGTCCTTGCTATACGAAGGATCTTCTGAGCAGCGGAAGATGTACTTGGAGCAGAAGCTTCAGATGATCCAGATATAGAAGGGGGAACACATTGTTCCATTGCTTATGAGACTTCAGGAGATTCGAGACCAATTGGCAGCCGTGGGATCCACCCCAACTGTGGCAACTATGGTGAGGCTAGCCCTTAACGCAGTCATGGAGGAGTTGCAAGATTTTGTCCAAAGTATTTTGGGCAGGGCTACGCATCCTAGTTGGGAGCACATGTGGGCCGCAGCTCAGGAGGAGGAGTTGAGGAGAGATCTAATCAAGTGCAAGCTTGACGGCAGCAGCGAGAGCGGATCGAAGAATCAGGAGGAGTTGGAGGAGAATGCAACCCTCACATCGAAGGGATAGCAAGGGCAACGAAGACAGAAGAGAGATCTCTCGAAGGTGAAGTGTTTCATATCTGGCAAGATGGGCCAGTTTGCATCACAGTGTCCTTTGAAGAAAAATAACAAGGATGAAAAACACGATCCTAAAGTTGCAACAGCAAAGATCGAGCAAGATGAGTTTGCCATGAGTGCCCACGCTTCTCTAGGAGAGAAACGGGGCGACATAGAACTGTAGTTCATCTTGAACTTCAGTTAGACAATATCCTTGAGGAGCCCACCTCTTGGATCACATACTTGGTACAGGTGCCCTTAATCAGCAGTACCGAGATGGAGTTTTCAGTGGGAGCCGAGGAGTACGGAACAACAGTTGTAGTAGGTAGCAGTGCCTACTTCTGGAGCAACGCAGAGCAGATCAACAATAGCGTAGAGCAGAGAAGCACGAGTGCAGAGCAGCAGCAACGCAATGCATTAGAGGGTCAGTGCAGTAGCTATCAGCAGTCAGAGTCCTCAGCACCAAGGAGCATCCACTGAACACTTGTTCAAATTTTTGAGTGGTTTCAGTTGCTTCTCTCAACAGCTGAGTTGCAGTGTTAGCAGTGACAGTGCTAACAGCATAGCAAATGCAGCACTTGAGCCAAAGTTATAGTACGGATGCAGCAGTGGTAGTGGCAGTGGCAATGTCATGGGCAGCAGTATAGTTGCAACAGCAACGCAGTGCCTGATGGACAACTTGTCAGACTTCAACAGCGCAGAAGATGCTTCAAGGTCAGAGCAATATGCAGCAGGCATATTGTTAGAGCACTTTCCTCATTCAGAGGGAGTGTTGATTTTTGGTAGCATCGGAAGTTCTCTAAGTCTCAAATTTTGTGGAGAGGCTTAACCACTGGTATTTCAAAGAACCCAAAAACCGTTTGTGAAAATTCCACTCGGATTATATTTATTGTAAAAATTAATTACTTTAATGCGAACCCTAAGTCTAACTTAAGGAAATTAAATAATTAAAGGTTATTAATAAAACAGAGTGAGAATGATCTAGAAAAAGAGAAGATCAAGTCATGTTATAATCTTACTCGTTGATTAGAGATCTAATCTCAGTCGTTGATATCTCAGCGAGAAGACTATAAAGGAAGACTTGACAGTCATTTGGAAAGACACACCGAGTGAATCAAGTGATCGAATTCTTCTAACGGAGCAAGTGCTTGAACGAAGATCAAATCTAAGTGATTCCAGTTGCAGTAAGGGGCAGAGACAGTTATTGGTCGAAGGATCTTCTCCGGGACCAAGAATACATATCAGAGAGGCAACAGAACCAGCAAAGGAAGCAACACAGCCTCCAGAAGGTGTGAGGCAGGCCCTAGAAGGAGTGACACAGGCCCACATAGAGGTTGCGTAGTGTTTTCGTGAGACAGTCTGAGATTTGTCAGGAGATCGGGGTTCTGAGCCGGGAGGGCTGGAACTCGACTTTCTGAGGAGCAAATCGATCCCAAAGATGAGGTGACACAGTCCACAGAAGTCCCCACGTAGGCCTACGTAGCTACTATGCAGAGGGTGCTGGGATTTCGTCAGCTCAGCTACCGAATCAGCCGGCACTTGCAGTGTGAGATAAAACTCACTATATGTTTGTCTGTCGTGATTTCTCTGTACTGGATAGCCAACAAGGCATCCATAGATTATATTCAGAAACTGTTACTTAATAATAACAAACCGTCATATCTACTGCACCAGTTTTCCGGCATTGCGTTTTTCCGAGGACTTTCGTCCAAAACTAATGATGTCCTATGTGTGATTTATTCTTTCTCAGTTTCCTTGTTTTAGAATCATAAAGTATTAAGTGTAGGTTGCTTCAGTAATTTACTGCAATAATTCATGAAGAAATCTAAATTAATTCTCTAATGTAATTTACAAAATATTAGTAGTAAATTCAACTGGTTGCAGTAGGATTCCTGGGATTGTTAGATCTAGGAATTTTTGTTGAGTTTTCTTGAGTGATGGGGTAGCCTTGGATGTGCACTAGCTCCCAAAATTTGTGGAGGGACTAGAGTACATGAGACCTCTAATACCCAAAATGGGATTTGGAAAATTTCATCTGGTTTGGGAGATAATTAATTAATTAATAATTTTAATTATGGACCCTAAGTCTAACTTAGGAAAATTAAATTATTAAAGGTAATTAATTAAAACATGTGATGAAATTGCCTTAAGTCACACAGATCAAGCTTTCTTTTAATCTTAGCCATTGATTCAAAATCTGATCATGGTTGTTGGTTTCCCAACGAGAAAAGTATAAAGGAAAGGCTTGGGGTCATTTGGAAGAGACACACAGAGGTAGAGCACTGAAGCTAAACTCGAATTCTAGGGCGTGGCTTGCTAAGAATTTCCAGAAGTGTTTCAGCTGCAGGGAGCGGAGTTTAGGAAAAGGGGATGGTTTTATCCCAGTGCCTAGAATCAGCAAGAGGTAGAGAGCAACTTCTAGAGGTAGCGCAGAGAAGCAGAAGCAGCAGCAGGAGGTGTGCAGCACAGGAGAAGCTTCAGCTAAGGTGCTACGTTGTCCCTTCTAAGGCAGCATTGATTAGCCGGGGACCTAGCTGGGTTACGTAGAGACCCTCAGGGGCAGCGTAGGGTCTGCGTTACCCATTTTAGGGTTACGCAGCCCTCTCCAGGCCAGCGCAGAGGCGCGCAGAAGCTACAGAGGTTGACATGGGGGCTTCAAGGGCAACGCTAGGGTTTCTAGGGTCAAGATCTGGCTAATTCTTGTAAATCCCATTTAAGGGTGTGGATCAGTCAACATTTTGGCTTCAGAACAACAGGTTAGCTGCAGATCTATATTTTTCTCTTTCGGGTTTACCAATGTGGTACCCAGATTTTCTATATTCAGAAAACTCTTAATAATACAAACCCTCCAGCAACCAGAAGACCGGTTTTCCCGCATTGGGTTTTTCCGCGGACTATTGTCCAGAAAATCTTGTGTCACTTTGTCTATGTGTGCATCTACTTTTTCTATTTTAGATCTAAATCGGTGAAATTCTATTATGTGTTTACTTTGATGTTAATATGAATATTTCAACATTAATAACTTATTTAAGTAGGAGAAGTGTAACCAGATCTAACAATAGATTTATGCATTAGTAACATTCAAAAATTTTCACAATTTTCACAGAGTCCTGTTCTGAATATATATTGTCGTGTTACATGCCTCTGCCCATAAAAATCTGGGCAAATATTGTTCATACAACATAGCTTTTGTAGCACCAACAATGGTTTCGTTTTTCAGCTCCACTACCCCATTCTGCTGTGGATTATATGGAGTTATCCATTTTCTTCTAATGACCTCCTTCGTGCAGAAATATGTGAAGCTTTTATCAATATATTTTCCATCATTATCTAGGCAAAGCACCTTGATCTTCTTCCCTATTGCATTCTCCACGTGAGCCTTAAACTCTCCAAAACGATCGAAGACCTCATCTTTGGTCTTCAAGAATTAGATCAGGGTTTTCGTGGAATTTTCATTAATAAAGGTGATGAAGTATTCTACACCACTGAGAGCTCTAGTGGACAAAGGGCCACAAATATCTGAATGTATAAGCGTAACACGCCATCTTCTTTGTTGTCACTTCTTGGAAATGTTGCCTTAGCATACTTCCCAAGTACGTATCCCCTGCACACAACATCGTGTTACGTGCTAAGTTCTGGAACCCCTGTTACTGTTTCTCTGAGCATTTTGAGTGCTCCATGGTGTAGATGTCCCATTCTCTTGTGCCATAACTCATTCACTTCGTTCCCACTGCTACAGCCACTGCCTATTAGTGCCATTGAAGAGTCGATCTGCAACCGGTACAATTTGCTGCTTCGAACTCCAATCTGTCTTACCTTCTTCCAGCTTGGGTGTTTCACATACAATTTTTTCCCTACAAAGGGAATATCATACCCCTTATCCTATAACTGGGATACTAAAATCAGGTTCATACCCAATCCTGACACATGCAAAACATTTGTAGTGTTGGTGCTTCACTCCTGACTCCCTCTGAAAATCTATGGTACCTCTCCCTACTGGAGTACATTTGGTTTTGTTTCCCATGGTAATCTGGAAATCCATTTGCTACTCCATGTAGCTAGAGAAATATGTTCTTACCCCTGTCATATGAGCTAATGCTCCGCTGTCTATATACCAAACACCTTGTGAAGTTGGTCCTGACAAGCAAGCAAACTCGTCCTCTAACCTGGAAGACAAATCTGAAGCCTCCTAAATTTCAATGATGTCCATGGTTATGCTGAATAATTTACAGTGTGTTATTCCTCTTTCACCCGATGTTGGTTTTGCTCTAGCAACTGCTGCAAAACCCTGTGCAACCAACTAGAGATCTGCCCAACGAAAGATTTGAGTTGCTCCCTCTACCTCTGGAATCACTCGATCTGGAAAATCGAATTTTTTGTTTTGAAAAATCGAGTTTCCTCAAGTAACTCGGCCTCCTAGAAAAAGACTAGGTTGCCCCTAGGAATTTCTGTCTGGCTGCTCTCAATAAACAATGAAATTCCTTCTTTTCTCTTTTGAGCTCTCCCACTAATCAATTGTGCTCTGATACCATGTGAATTTTTTATCTATTGCAACAACTTGAAATTATTCTTCTAACTGTAAATATAATTCTGCAGTTTATTTGCTACGACAAATAACACATAAAATCATAAACTGCAAATTCCACCCTAAAAATACTACAGAAAATAAAATACTAAAGACTGAGAAATTCTAGCACACACACAAGACTTTGACAGTTATTTTTGGACAATTGTCCGCAGAAAAACTCAATATGGGAAAACCGATGTAGCAAATAAGGGTTTTATTATTATTCTTCAACAGCAATTATGAGTACAATAATTTAGATGTTCAAATAGCAATCTAATCTGAGGAAAATACTGGAAAAATTATTGTGAAAATTTTCTCTCACCCCACAGCTAAATTTTTCCTACGAAATTTCCTCCCTAGCCTTTGCGCTGAGCCTCCTGTGTCACCCTCTATGCAATGCTTACACAAACCCTATGGGGATTTTGGCCTTCATTCCTTTGCCTCTTCTGGAACTGAAAATCTTCCTCCCGAAATGCTGCTACCCTCCCCTTCCACCTGCTACTCACCCTCTGCCTGTATTTTCTTTGTTGAATTACTGCCACTGAGAAAATCGAACTGCCTGGGCACTAAGCATCAGCACTGGTGTATTCTCCATCACCAAATCGATCTCTTCTTATAATCCACTGTTGGAGCAACCAACGACCAAGATTAAAACTTAATTAATGGCTAGAATCATCTCTGAATCGATTCGTGTGAGTTTTAGATGATTCTCACCTTATCTCAATTAATACTGATTAATTTACCATATTCCCTTAGTTTAGACTTAGGAAATTTTTAAAGCAGTTAATAATCTCATTGAGACACTTCTTGGCGAAATTTACAGAAATGATTTCTGGATTTTGGAGATCTCATGTATTCTAGCCTCCAGCAAATTTCGTGACTTGAACACATCCAATGCTACAAAAACTAACAAGGCCCACCTTCAAACATACATTCATGACAAGTGGTGGAGGGACCACATGGATGGCTCAGGCAGCGGAGAAACTGGCACATCAAACTATCTGGGGGATACAAGGGGTTGTTGGTTGTTGGCTGAGGACCGTCTAGGGGGGAAATTTTCTCCATTTATGTGAAAATTTCTGAATACAATAATACAGAAATCCTACTGCTTCTCCTACTTGTGATTTAATTTTACAAGTTATTTTCAAAAAATACCAAAGTAAACACAACTAGCAGCCTACACACATACAAATCATTTACTGAATATTATGCTCATTCGACAAAGTGACACAGGTTTTTCAGACAAATTTCCACGGAAAAACCCAATGCGGGAAAACCGTTCCAATAGATATGAGGGTTTATTATTATTAAGTAGAATCTGAGTACAACAAATCTGGGCACGTTACTAGTTAACCCGACAGAGAAAATAAGATCTGCAACAATACTTGTTGTTCTAGAGACTTAATACTGGACTGACTCACACCCTCAAACAGGATTTATAGAACTCAGCCCCGTTCTACCTCTAGAAACCCCAGCATTGCTCTAAAGTTGCCTGTGTCAGCCATGCTAGCCACTGTGTGCCCCTGAGCTGCTCAGAAGGGCACTGCATAACCCCAGACTAGGTGACACAGTCCTTACGTTTCCCTGGATGGCCTCTGCGTAACCCTGAAGGCCTCCTGTTGCCTCAGCGCTGCCCTTTCTGGGCCTGCGTAGCAGCTGAAACACTCTGCGCTGCGCAGCTGCTACGTAGCCTCTGCTTCCTCCCCGCTGCTCCTGGATGCTACTTCTCTGCCTCTTGCTGACTCTTGGCTACGGGATCAGATCATCCCCTTAGCCAATACTACCCCTCACTGCAACTAAAACACTTCTGGAAATTCTTAGCAAACCCACCCTAGAATTCCAGCTTAGTCTCAGTGCTCTGCCTCTGTGTGTGTGTATCTCCAACTAACCCTCAAGCCTTTCTCTTTTACTTTTTCGTTGACACATCAACGGTCATGATTTAATCTCTTATTGACAGCTTAGATTAAAAGACTGCTTGATCCGCTTCAATTAGAACATTTCATCATATGTGTTTAATTAATTCACTTTAATTTTTCTAATTCCCTAAGTTAGGCTTAGGGTCCTCATTAAAAAAATTAATTATTTTAATATCTCACACTCCAGATGAAATTTCTCCAAACGCTTTCTGGGTTTTGGAGGTCTTGTGTGTCTTAGCCCATCCACAAAATTTTAGGGCTAGATCACACCCGATGCTATCCCAACACTCAAAATCTCAACACTCCCTCTTAGCACGGAGTGTGCTCCAATAATACATCCACACCATGTATCACAAGATCTCGCCATCGTTCTCTGCGTTGCTGATGCTTGGCCTGCTACCCTCCATCCACTGCGTTGTTGCTTTCTATACTTCTGCCCATGTCACTGCTACATCTGTACTACAGCTCCCTCTCAAATTGCTACATCACGTTGCCCATAACATTACCATTGCTAACCATTGCACTGCAACTCAGTTACTGAGAAGTAAGCAACTGAAAGACACCTGGCCAATTGTTGACAGACAAGTCAGACTGCACCTCATCACTGAAACTCCTTTGGCTGTTGCTCTATATTGTCCTCTTGAAGCCACTGCGCTGCTACAGCTCTACACTGCATGAGCACAATCTCTCTACATTGTTGAAGTCCCATCAACCCCTATGCTGCTGACTCTACATTGTTGCTACCTCTGCACTCCGTTGCTCCCTCTACAGCATCTCAGCACTGCCCTCTTCTTCCTGTGGATTTCTACAACCATCTCTCTACTTGTCCCGCTACTGTCTTAAGGTTCCCGTAGCTTGTATGTGATCCAAGAGTTGGGCTTACTCAAGGACCCTGCCTCCTTGATTTGTAGCTGCTCTACAGATCCATATTGCCCCACTTATGTGGCTCATGGGCACTCATGGCTACGTCATCATCACTCCCATCGTCCTTTGTTGTTGTTGCCTTGGATTCAGAATTTCTTTTATCCTTCTTCTTAGGACAAGTGCTGGCGAAGTGTCCAAGTTCGCCACTGTTAAAGCATCGGACCTTGGATAGGGTCCCTCTTCTTCTTTCCTTGTTGCCTTCGTTCCTTTGATGCAAGGGCTGCATCATCTTCCTCTTCTTGTTGGGAATCACGATTTTCGTTAGACCAAAACCTGCAAGTGTTAGTCAATGATCACATCGGCAGAGATAAGGATCCACGAGAGGCCGTTAGTCCATGTCGCGAAACACACAGGGAGCGTTGGTTTATCCAATGTCCAACAATCTCCCCCCCAACACGAGCCGGGTGTGTATCGAACTCGTGACCTACGCTCTAATACCACTTCTTGGGAATCACAATTGCCATTAGACCAAAACCCGCAGGTGTTGGTCAACGATCACATCGCCAGAGATAAGGATCTACAAGAGGCAGTTAGTCCATGTCGTGAAACACACGGGGAGCATTGGTTTATCTAATGTCCAACACTTCTTTCTTTACCCTAAATGTTTCGCTACTATTGTTTTGGCTCTTAGTGAATCTCCTAATCTCCTCCTGACGGAGGATTTCCCACATGTTCGCCCAAGATGGTAACGTTGCCCTGCCCAAGATGCTTTGGACAAACGTTTCCCACTCCTCGGTGACTGCATTTCAGGCAGTCCTTAACAAGAGCCCTTCATCCGGAATCGCACCCATGGCAGTCAGTTGATCCCGGATAGTCTGAAGTCAAAGAAGGAAGGGATCTATCTCCTCACCGTTCTGCATCTGGAACAGCTGCATCTGATTCTCTAGAAGCATTTTCCTTTGAACGGAGCTTCCTTGATACATCGTCTCCAAAGCAGTCCACATCTCATTTGTCGTGTTCTTCCCGACAATATGTGGCACAAAGTGATCTTTAACTCCGTTCATGATCAAACGCTTAGCCCACACTTGATTTTCATTGAATTTTTTCAGAGGCTCTGGATCCGTAGGCACAGCTGGGACATTCATTGCATGGTTCTGGATCGATAGGCTCTCCAGATGACAAAGTTGGACACACCGTCCAACCTGTCCTAATCTCTCAGTCCAGGAGAGGCCATCTAGCTCAAATCTGACGGAACAGTACTCTTGAGTCTTCTCCGTCTTTCTGCTGCAAAACTCAACAGAAATGTTGGATCTAGGTTTCTTGGCGATCAAAAACCCTCTATAGTAGTTTCTCTCTCCGTCAACTGATTTCCCTCTTGGAATCTTCAGCCAAAAAAAACCAAACAGTTCTCTACGATCACCCTCCTGATCGAATCTCAGATCTATTTGGCGCAGATGTGATGAGCAACTGTCTTCCTCTCGATCTTTGTCAACTTAGCTAGGCACAATTTTGCATTGGCAGAATCTCCACCACACCAGCAACTGTTGAAGATCTGAACCTCTTTTTCCAGATCTCGGCAATAATTCACAGTACAAAAAATAAAATTGGACTGTGTCCCTCTGGCTGGCCTCTGCGTGAGCAGACTGGCCCAACGCAGTGGCTGCGTAGCGCAGACTGCTCCTGCATCCTCCTGGAAGGCACTGTGTTGTCTTTGCTTCACCAAGATGGGACTAGGTCAGTCCCTGTGTAGCCTTTGTTGTGACTGCGAACTCCTGCTGCTGAGCTGCCCTCTCTGAATCTCAGCTGCTTCAGCTGCTTTCTGCAGCAGAAAATTATTCAGCTAATTTTGCTAGAGATTCAGCTTGATCTGCAATGTGCTGATACCATGTGGAAATTCTTGAATACAATAATACATAAATCCTACTGCAGTATCTTGATTTACTTCTCCTACTTGTGATTTAATTTTACAAGTTATTTTCATAAAATATTCAGAAAATACCGAAGTAAACACAACTAGCAGCCTACACACATACAGATCATTTATTGAATACTACGCTCATTCGACAAAGTGACCCACAGATTTTTCGAACAAATGTCCCCGAAAAAACCCAATGCGGGAAAACTGGTGCAGCAGATATGAGGGTTTATTATTATTAAGTAGAATCCGAGTACAGCAGATCTGGGCACCTTACTGGTTAACCCGACAGAGAAAATACGATATGCGGCAATACTTGTTGTTCTAGTGACTGAAACCTGGATTGATTCACACCCTCAAACAAGATTTACAGAACTCATCCTTGTTCTGCCTCTAGAAACCTCTGCGCTTCCCTAAAGTTGCCTGCGTCAGCCCTGCTAGTGTCTGAGTGCCCCTGCGTTGCTCTGAAGTTGCCTGCGTCAGCCCTGCTAGCCTCTGCGTGCCTCTGCGCTGCTCAAAAGGGGAGTGCATAACCCCAGACTGGGTGACGCAGTCCTTACGCTGCCCTGGATGGCCTTTGTGTAACCCTGAAGGCCTCCTGCTGCCTCAGTGCTTCCATTTATGGGCCTGCGTAGCACCTGCATAGCAGTTGAAACACTCTGCGTTTCGCAGCAGCTGTGTAGCCTTAGCTTCCTCTGCGCTGCTCCTGGATGCTGCTTCTCTTCCTCTAACTGACTCTTGGCACCGGGATCAGATCATCCCCTTAGCCAATACTACCACTCGCTGCAGCTGAAACACTTTCCAAAAATTCTTAGCAAATCTGCTCTAGAATTCCAGCTTAGTCTCAGTGCTCTGCCTCCGTGTGTGTGTATCTCCAACTGATCCTCAAGCCTTTCTCTTATACTTTTTCGTTGACACATCAACGACCGTGATTTAATCTCTTATCGACGGCTTAGATTAAAAGACTGCTTGATCTGCATCACTTAAAACATTTCATCATATGTGTTTAATTAATTCACTTTAATTTTTCTAATTCCCTAAGTTAGACTTAGGGTCCTCATTAAAAAAAAATAATTATTTTAATATCTCACACTCCAAATGAAATTTCTCTAAACGCTTTCTGGGTTTTGGAGGTCTTGTGTGTCTTAGCCCCTCCACAAAATTTCAGGGCTAGAGAAAAACCGATGCTACCCCAATACTCAAAATCTCAACAATATACACTACCCACAGGTGGTGGGTAACGGGCCCAAGGGTTTGATTTTTCTTAACAAATTGATTTTTCCTTTGATGGAGGACCTCAAAAAATTAATTTCTTCTGTACCCAAGTGTTTTTGAGAGAATTTTCTCCTTGGAATTAATTCCTTCAACTTATTCTTCCTTGGGAAGGCCACTTTTCTCCAAAAATTATTTTTCACTTGGAGAGAACTTATTTTTCTCTCATTTTAATTTTTGATTAATTTATGGCTAATTAATTTTCTTCTATTTTTGCCAGAAAATAAATTAAAAGCCTTAAGAAGGGATTAAATATATTTTCCACCATCTAAAACTATTTTTGGCAATGGTGTCTAATTATGAGTAGCCGTTCAACAAAATATTCTTACATCTTTAGACTTAACCAAATTCTGCAACGCAAGACACGTGATCTAGTATGATAAAAATACATAGACTCGATAACACTAGGACTCACCTAAGACCTTATCAAGGAGCCCCAATCTAGCTTTGGGGTATGTGTGGGAGAAAAACTTTGCTAATTATTTGTGTCTAGAAACAAAAATTATTAGGGAGGTTAAAAAACTCCCTAGAGTCAAAACCCTTTGACAAAAATCATAGGCTTACCTAGGTGTTGTTACATGGCTTCATAGTCATACTAGAATCATTTTTACCATAAAATAACATAATTTGGGATTACAATGATGATAATGACTCAAAAAAAAAATTTCCACTGCTTTATGCTCTGCTTCTTAAAACTATTGACATGTACATGGTCAACACAGTGGAGAATTTTTTTGTTGCACTAGAGTAAGCTTATTATTGAAATTGATACAAGCAATAGGGTTGTACTCATACCTCACTGTATAGGTGTGTGGAACAGCAATAGGGTTGTCAAACTCTTGAGGCATAGCAATGAGAGTGAGAGGACGATGATGCTTTCAGGATTTGAAGGTGTTTGAAGACTGCATTAGGGGAATTTTCAGGTCTAAAATGGGCTTCCTAAGGAAATTATAAAATAATAGTGGAAATAATAAAATAAGATTTGATTACATCATCAAATTTTAGAGGGAAAAAAGAAAAAAACTATTTTTTCAACTCGTATTTTCAACTTATCTCCTTATGGGTTTACTCAAATTTCAAGCAAGAACACTCGTTGGATGCATAATTTGATTCCTCATCCAAGGAGTACCCATGTTGCATACTTTCGATGGACCCTACTACATGAAAAATGAGAAATACATGAAAAACGTGATTGCAATCACGTTTTTTTATGTATTTCTCATTTTTCGTGAAATAGGGTCCATCAGAAATATGCAAGATGGTTACTCTTTGGATGAGGAATTAACTTTTGCATCCAATGAGAAATCCTGCTCGAAATTTGAGTAAACTGTTCAGGAGATAAGTTGAAAATACAAGTTGAAAAAGTAGTTTTATTATTTTATTATTTTTTAAACTTTTTACTTTTTTACCTCAAAAATGGTGAATCATCCCCCGTGATTGACATCATCATTTTGAATCCTATCGGTTCTTTTAAAGTTTAATTTGATTGTACATTTTTCTTAGGAGGCACATTTTAGACCTCAAAAGTTCTCTAATGGCTAAAGATTGGAAACACTGCAAATTCATAGCTGGATAGGCGAAAAAAAGAGGCAAGTTGACCTTTAGTGCATTTAAATATTTGATTTTAAAAATCAAATCTCAGGCCAACCTTGAAATATAAGTCAAGACACGTTATGGGCCAAAATAACACTTCACAATTTGGAGCATGCAAGTCGTGAAGTCCACTGTTCAGTTACCATGTTTTGGCATTGAAGTCAAGATTTGAGGAAACTCTGATAAGGATACAGATAAAGGAGATAGACCGCTCACAGCAGTGACTATAAGGCCTCAAAGAAACAAACAATCAAATCATTTAGGGCACAACAAGGCAATGCAATCCAAGAAAAGGACTGACAATAGTTGACATGAGTAACATAAATTATTAGCCGCAGAGAATTGGACTGACCTGAGATGACATTCATAACATCATTGCCCTGCACAGAAATTCAGTCCAGAAAGAAACTACTCAATATGATGATGTAAATTGGCAGCTTTTGTGATAAGATACCAAAGTAGAAGGGGCCCTGTTACCCCTGCAAGTTGTGCATTAAAATGGTAAAGGATCCAAACCACACTGCACAATTTGAATGGAACTTGAATAGGTCACCCATTGTCACCTCAGCGACCTACCTTGCCTCTTTAGGTGGCTCTCCTTTGGCTTTGCGAGGGCCCTCCTACAAATCACTAACATGCTAAGTCACCTCACACGGGGACACGGGACACGATGGACACGTGGATTCGAGTGTCGGATTCGGGACACAGTGACCACCAGAACAGGACACGTCCGGACACGTTATTTATTATTTTATTAATATATATATATATATATATATATATATATATATATATATATTAAGATACCAAAGTAGAAGGGGCCCTGTTACCCCTGCAAGTTGTGCATTAAAATGGTAAAGGATCCAAACCACACTGCACAATTTGAATGGAACTTGAATAGGTCACCCATTGTCACCTCAGCGACCTACCTTGCCTCTTTAGGTGGCTCTCCTTTGGCTTTGAGAGGGCCCCCCTACAAATCACTAACATGCTAAGTCACCTCACACGGGGACACGGGACACGATGGACACGTGGATTCGAGTGTCGGATTCGGGACACAGTGACCACCAGAACAGGACACGTCCGGACACGTTATTTATTATATATATATATTAAAAATTAGATATTTCTTACACAAATTCATACAAATTCATTGATTCAAACATAGATCTTCATCTAGATGTACGTTTTACAAAGATTTAAGATACATGATACATTGATACATTGATACATCATACAATCATACATGTTACAAAGTATTAGTAATAAACATATTCATCAATGATCCAATAGGAGAAAGACAAGATATTGTAGTTTTCTCATTAAGTCATCAAAATCAAAATGTGTTACATAAGTACTAGCCTCTAGGCTCTAGGTTGTACACTGCCAATGGAAAATAAAAATACAAAATACAAAACAACTACAGTCTACAAGTCTACAAGACTACAAGCCTCAATAAGTCATCAATCCTCATCATCATAATCAACATCACTGTCCTCATCTTGATCATCATGCTCACCACTGCTCTCCTCTGTTGCATCCTCCTCCTCTGTCATCTTTGCATCTGCTGATGTGGAGGATGATGCCTCTACTATATCGCCATCATCAAATGTGACAGGCTCTAGCACTGGCTCATTGAGATCAAAGTTGGCCAATGCCAACTCAACACTGTTGTCCAGACCCATATCATCAGAAAAGACATCCCACATCTTTGTCTTTCCCTTCAACCAATCCTCCCTCTTCCTGTAGATGACACGAAGGTTGGTGTGCACATACACCATTGTCTTTGCCCTGGACTACTCAAGTCTACTCTTCTTCACACTATACAAATTCCCATATGTGCTCCAATTCCTCTCGCAACAAGAGGATGAAGTCACCTGAGAGAGGAGCCTCATGGTTAACTGTTGTAGAGGAGGGCTTGTTGCCCGATGAGTTGCCCACCAAGAGTAGGGCTTCTTAGCCCCCCTGTCTCAAATCACATCATAGCTTGCAAATCACCCAGTGCCACTGGAAAACTCTACAAAGGCATCCTCCACCTCATCAAGGGATGCCCTATCCTGAAAACTCCTCCTAAATGCATCTTTCCTCCCCTGTGAGATTTCACCATCCATGTGAGGAGGGAATCTGCAGGAAGGTCTACCATTGAGCCACTCATGGTTGTAGTATTTTGGGTTCAAGGAGTGAGCCAAACAATGTAAAGGTGTGCAATTCTTGTCCCATCTACTAACAAGAATATCCTGTATGCTGGTGAAGAAGGCCTCTAGTGATGTCTCATACTCTGGGCATTGACTCTGTAAAACAATGGTCCTCATAGACTCAATCATGGAATCCCATCCCTCATAAACCTCTCCTAGGATGGGTTGGGCTGTATCTGCAAATCGGAGCAAGGAAATGATAGAGTCCATGATCTGAATAAGTACATCTACCTTCTCCCACCAGACATCATCCAACATTGTGTCCTTTACTTTCTTTGAGGTTGTTTGATCCGTCTTTCTCCAAAAAGACCAAAACTATGAAATAACCATGGCCCCAAGAGCAGTCTTGACCTCCCTCAACCTCTTCAACATGATGAATGAAGAGGCAAACTGTGTATCCACGATCTTCAACAATGATAGATTGGTGTACTCCTTGTAGATAGTGAGGGCATTTGTATGGTTTTGTACAAAGTTGCGGATATGTCGTGCATCCTCAATAATGCCTCCAATCCAAAGCACATCAAAGGCAATAGATTTCAGTGCTAAGTTCAATGAATGGACAATGCAAGGTGTCCAAAATATTTGTGGATATTTTGCTTCCACAATCACGCCACCAGCCTTGCAAACATGTGCATTATCTATAATGATTTGCACACAAGAATCGACACCTACATCTTCAATAATTTTAATAAATAACTCACCCATATATTGTAGGAGGACCAAGAAAGCTGAGGAGATCAAGAATTAGTGACAAGTGTCTTGGAGGAAAAACAATGTTAAATTATATTTGTTAAGGGTCTTCGTCTTCGCCAATTGAAATATCTATAAGAAGAGATTTTGTGTTTTCCCCTCAAGAGGAGGGGTTTTGGCCCTGGCTTACAGCCTACATATTGTGTCTCTATTTTATTTATTTGATAGTTGTTTGATGTATTTCTTATCAAAATAACACTAATCAAAGATGAAAAGGCTAAAGCATAACACAAGCAATTATCAAGAAGAGAATTTGTATTAATCATCGCCCCATCCAAATTCTCAACAAATTGGACATATGGCTCGTGATTATAACTTGACTTCGGTCCCTAAACAAGAAAAAACCATAACATCCAAGCCAGAGAAGAAAGTTACACAAACATGGAGAAGGAAGCATATTGGATGCAAAAATCTCTTGATCACTCCAGACAACAACAAATGTTGTTGATCTGATCAAGTCATCCTTGATATTCCAAGTGTTTGACAATGAGACTCTGCGAAAGGCGACCATGCATACTATTAGGGAGAGCTTATGATTCTTAATCATTCTTGCAAAAGCTATCCATGAATAGGCCCTATGAAATTCTTGATGAATCACACATGGACAATCATCTTTTGATAGATCATCTCTTGGGAGCAACTCCATTTAAGAACATGATTCCTTACTTATCTAATGGACTATTGTTGAAGATTTCTTTCACTTGATCACAAGGCAGAAATCTTTCTTGTCTAAAGAAGCTAGAGGAGTTTCTGTAGGCAGGGGGAGTTGGTTCATCACATGAATAAATAATGGACCACATTGCTAGAAGGAAGAGCACCATTACAGGGGGAGTAACATACCTATGAAGAATTACGATTGATGAAGAAAACAAGAAGCTTGACAAGGGGAGTACTTGGGCACCTTGTTTGCCACTGATGTCAAAGGGGGAGAGAATGTTGGAAGGGCAAGAATATTGACATCAACGACAAAGGGGGAGATTGTTAATCAAAGTTGTCATTGATGTCAATATGGCATTATTGGGATGGAAAATATTCTTGTGATGCATAATATGATGATGTCCTTGCTCATGGTGACAAGTCCCTCTTGTTTGATATGGATGTCACTAATGAATATGGCAAGCTATTAACTATGTAACCGGATCCGGCTGCCCATGGTTCAGGATCCACGGATCCACGTCTTTGATCTGAATCCGGATCCGCCGAGATACCTCAAAAAAATGGCAAGCGACATTTCTTTGTTCGTTGGAAACGACTTAGAAAAAAAAGGAAACGGATCCCACGCATCAAAAACTGGATTTGAAGTTTATCCACTGCGTCTTAAATTTTATGGAGTCCAGACGACAGGTTAGCTCGGTGGATTTCAAGTTAGACTGCGGATTTCAAGTTAGGTTTATCGTAACCTCATTGTTTTGCTATAGTTGATTGTCTCGGCATCGAGAATACGAACAGTGAATACATTTCGTCTATCGTTTACTTTATTTTACTTTACCGGGTCGACGGTTTTTTAATTTTCGGTATTCTGAAGTCTTATTTAAATTCAATCTCAAATCGCTCCACTAATTTTGTTTGGGTCGTTAGTCATGCCAAGGGTGGGATTTAAATTTTACCTCTATAACTACTACACACACAAGCACCATTGTAATTGTTGAGATTTTGTGTATTTGGGGTAGCATCAGTTGTGCTCTAGCTCCCAAACTTTGTGGAGGGACTAGAATACACTAGATCTACAAGACCCAGAAATGGATTTGGGAAATTTCATCTGGTTTAGGAGATATTAAATTAATTAATTATTTTAATGTATTTCCTAAGTTAAAACTTAGGAAAATAAAATAATTAAAGTGAATTTAATTAAACATGTGATGAAATTATCTTAAGTCACACAAATCAAGCTTTCTTTTAATCTTAGCCATTGATTAAAGATTTAATCTTGGTCGTTGATTTGTCAACGAGAAAAGTATAAAGGAAAGGTTTGGGGTCATTTGTAAAACACACATGGAGGCAGAGCACTGAAGCTAAGCTGAGATTCTAGGGCGGGGTTGCTAAGAATTCTCAGAAGTGTTTCAGTTGCAGAGAGGGGAATTTAGACCAAGGGGATGATCTGATCCCGGGGTGTAGAATATACAAGAAGCAGAGAAGAGATCAGCAAGGACAGCGCAAAGGAAGGCAGCAGCAGATGGCAGCAGTAGACGGCAGCAACAGCAGCAGTAGCAACAGTGTCTTTCAGGGGCATCGCTGGGGTTCCTAGGCCTAGATCTGGCTGAGTTCTATAAATCCCGTTTGAGGGTGTGAATCAATCAATATTTTTGGTCTTAGATCAGCCAGGAGCTGCAGATCTAGAGTTTTCTCTGTAGGTTTTTCCAGATCTGGAACCCAGAGTTGTGTATTCAGAAATATTCTTAATAATAGAACCCTCCAGCAGCCAAAGACCGGTTTTCCCACATTGGGTTTTTCCGGGGATAGTTTGTCCAGAAATAACTGTCACTGTGTCTATGTGTGCATATGCTTATTCTAAATTGAATTGGTAGAGATCTGTTATGTGTTTTGATTTGATGTTAACTTGAATTTATTCAGTTAATAACTTGTATAAGGAGGAGAAGCTTAACCAGATTAACAGTAACAATTTCTGCATAAGAATTAGGATTCAAAAATTTCTACATGGTATCAAAGCAATTGTAGATCTGAAGGGGCAGCGCAGTTGACAGGAAGGGGAAATCTGACATGAACCAAGGGAAGGGTTCATGCAACCAAAAGGACTCACGCAGTCCTCCAGAGCATGCAGAAATGCAGAGGGAACATGACATGAAAGTGCTGGCATTCAAACTAGAGGAGGATCTTTCATGTGTGTCAAGCACAACTCCTCCTGATGTTTGGTATATTGACAGTGGAGCATTTGCTCACATGACGGGGGTTCAAGAATCTTTTTCGAGTTATCAAGAGGAGAAGATGAATTTCCAAATAACTATGGGAAACAAAGGAAAATGTACCCCCATCGGGAGAGGTACCGTAACTTTTCAGACGGAAGATGGCCACAAGATTCGAGCCACGAATATTCTGCATGTACAAGGGTTGGGGATGAACTTACTCTTGGTGTCAACTTCAGAACAAGGGCTACGATGTATACTTATTCAAGACAAAGTATATGTCAAACATCCTAACTGGAGTAAAAAGGCACAAATTGGAGTAAGGAGTCACAAGTTGTATAAGCTTCAGCTTGAATCTCTGGTGGCCCTGATCGGCAGTACAGACGACAAAGATCTGAATGAGTTATGGCACAGAAGGATGGGGCATCTACATCATGGAGCCTTGGGGATTCTCAAAAATACTGTCATAGGGGCTTCTGAACTCAGCACAAAGAAAGACGATGTTTGCAGAGGATGCGTACTAGGGAAGTACGCTAAGGCAGCATTTCAAAGAACCAGCAGCAGAGCCAAAGGTGTATTAGAGTTAATACACTCTGACATTTGCGGTTTGATGTTTACAACAGCTCTCAGTGAGGCAAAATATTTTGCCACCTCCATTGATGATTATTCCAGGAAAACTTGGATCTATTTTCTGAAGACCAAAGATGAAGTCTTTAATTGGTTTAAAGATTTCATAGCATTGGTGGAGAACTCTACAGGAAAGAAGATCAAGAAGTTAAGGTTAGATAACGGTGGAGAATATATCGATAAAGACTTCACAAATTTTTGTGCACAGAAAGGCATCAAGAGAGAGTGGACAACTCCCTACAATCCAGAACAAAATGGAGTTGCAGAACGGAAGAATTGGACCATAATAGAAGTTGCAAGGGCAATGTTGCACGACCAGGAAATGCCCAAATTCTTATGGGCAGAGGCCTGCAACACAGCAGTATATATTCAGAACAGAGTTCCAAATAGGGCTTTGGGGAAGGTGACTCGCGAAAGTGTGTTCACAAGCAGCAAGCCTAAAGTGAGCCACATCAGGATATTCGGCAGCGTAGCATACTTCCATGTTCCAGAGGAAAAGAGGAAGAAACTGGATCAAACTGCAGAAAAGGGTTTTCTGATGGGCTACAGTGAGAATGCAAAGGCCTACAGCGTTTATATTCCAGAAAGCAGGAAAGTCGTGGTAAGAAGGGATGTAAAATTCCTTGAAGAAAGAGCCTTTAGGAAATCTCGAGAGATGGCCACAGATATGCAGATTGAGGAAGATCCACTAGGAACAGCCTCAACGACCTCTGGAGGAGAGGTCCAGTGCCTCTCCTAGGAACAATTGTTCTAAAGGAAGCTCCTCCGACGAAGAACAGGAGGAAGAACAAGTGAGACCACCCACCACTGATGGGAGACCGAGCAGAGAACTCCAACAAATTCTTAGAGATGCAAAAGGATTTGTTGGAACACCTAGAGAAGGGAAGAGGATAAGGAAACAACCTGACAGATATCAGGCACTGGTAGCTCAGGTTGGAGAGCCCTCTACCTTTCGGGAAGCAGCTCAGCATCAGGTATGGGTAGATGCCATGGTGGAGGAGTATAGCTCCATCATGACAAATGATGTCTGGGAAGTAGTCCCTAGACCACAGGACAAATCTATTGTAGGATCTAGGTGGATCTACAAGATCAAATTTGCTGCAGATGGTAGCATAGAGAAATTCAAAGCAAGATTTGTAGCAAAGGTGTATGCCCAGAAAGAAGGCATTGACTATGAAGAAACCTTTGCTCCAGTAGCATGGTACACTTCTATCAAATCCATCATCTCTTTGGCAGCGCAGATGGGATGGGAGATTCACCAAATGGATGTCAAGACTGCGTTCTTGAACGGTGTGATAGAGGAGGAAGTGCACATAGAGCAGCCAGAGGGCTTTGAGACACATGAGCAGAAGACTCGTGTTTGTAGACTTAAGAAAGCCTTGTATGGCTTGAAACAAGCCCCGAGGGCATGGTATGGTCGGATTGATGGCTACTTGTAGAAGATGGGGTTCGTCAAGCGTGAAGCAGATCCCAACTTATACTACTTGAGAGTAGGAGATGAGCCACTTATTCTTGTTTTGTATGTGGATGACTTGTTTTTTACTAGGTCATCCAAGATCATCATGGACTGCAAGGAGAATCTGGCAACAGAATTTGACATGAAGGACCTGGGACGGATGCACTGTTTTCTTGGGTTAAAAGTTTGGCAACATGAAGGGGAAATCTTCCTAGGGCGAGGAAGATACATGAAAGAGATTCTGAAAAGATTCCAGATGGAAGACTGTAGACCCATGGCCACGCCAATGATCACTAACTAGAAGAAGATAGACACATCAAAGGATGATGAGGCTGATCCCACCTTGTACAGACAGCTCATTGGGTCATTGATGTATCTGGTCAATACAAGACCAGACATCTGCTATGCAGTAAATACTCTCAGTCAGTTCATGGTGGAACCAAGGAGGGCTCACTGGGCAGCAGCTAAACATATTCTTAGATACTTGAGAGGGACAGTCGAGTATGGGCTAAAGTACACGAAGGAAAATGAAATTCAGTTAAGTGGGTTCACAGATGCAGACTAGGCTGGAAGCACAGTAGATCGAAAAAGTACCAGCGGCTACTATTTCAGTCTCGGATCAAGAATGACCTCCTGGTGTAGCAGGAAACAAAAGTCTGTAGCACTGAGCTCAGCCGAGGCAGAGTACATGGCAGCAAGCACGGCTTCGTGTGAGGCCATATGGCTCTGCAGATTAATTTTGAACCTACTTAAGAAACGAATAGAGTCGACCAAGATCATGTGTGATAATCAGAGTTGCATCAAGCTCTCTGAGAATCCTGTGTTTCATGACCAGTCAAAGCACATTGACATTCGGTGTCACTTTATCCGAGACTATGTTCAGAAGGAAGCAGTACAATTACAATACACTCCTACAGGTGAACAAGTAGGAGACATTCTCACAAAGGCTCTGAATAAGGTTAAGTTCACTTACTTCAGAGAGAAGATGGGAATGATCGAGAAGCCCTTCCAATAAAGGAAAGGGTGGTATTCTGAAGAAGAGGGAACTGTAGTAGAGTGGTTGCAGTGGCAATGGCAGAGTCATGGGCAGCAGTACAGAATGGCATCAACAGTGCAGAGTTGAGTAGCAGGAGGCCAAGCTTCAACAGCACAGAACCAGTGCCCAAAATCATGTAATGCATGAGTGTGATGTATTGCTAGAGCACACCCTTGATGCTAAGAGGGAGTTTTGAGATTTTGTGTATTTGGAGTAGCATCAGTTGTGCTCTAGCTCCCAAACTTTGTGGTGGGACTAGAGTACACTGGATCTACAAGACATCGAAATGGATTTGGGAAATTTCATCTGGTTTAGGAGATATTACCTTAATTAATTATTTTAATGTATTTCCTAAGTTAAAACTTAGGAAAATAAAATAATTAAAGTGAATTTAATTAAACATGTGATGAAATTATCTTAAGTCACACGGATCAAGTTTTCTTTTAATCTTAGCCATTGATTAAAGATTTAATCTTGGTCGTTGATTTTTTAACGAGAAAAGTATAAAGGAAAGGCTTGGGGTCATTTGTAAAACACACATGGAGGCAGAGCACTGAAGCTAAGCTGAGATTCTAGGGCGACATTACTAAGAATTCTTAGAAGTGTTTAAGTTGGGGAATTTAGACCAAGGGGATGATCTGATCCCAGGGTCTAGAATACACAAGAAGCAGAGAAGAGATCAGCAAGGAAAGCGCAGAGAAAGGCAGCAGCAGCAGCAGCAGCAGTGTCTTTCAGGGGCAGCGTTGGGGTTTCTAGGCCTAGATCCGGCTGAGTTCTGTAAATCCCGTTTGAGGGTGTGAATCAGTGAATATTTTTGGTCTTAGATTAGCTAGGAGGTGCAGATCTAGACTTTTCTCTGTTGGTTTTTCCAGATCTGGAACCCAGAGTTGTGTACTCAGAAATATTCTTAATAATAGAACCCTCCAGCAGCCAGAGACCGATTTTCCCACATTGGGTTTTTTCGGAGACGGTTTGTCCAGAAATAATTGTCACTGTGTCTATGTGTACATATGCTTATTCTAAATCTGAATTGGTGGAGATCTGTTATGTGTTTTGCTTTGATATTAACATGAATGTATTCAGTTAATAACTTGTATAAGTAGGAGAAGCTTAACCAGATTAACAGTAATAATTTCTGCATAAGAATTAGGATTCAGAAATTTCTACAGTAATGAAAATGCGCACAAAAATCTAGCGGTTGTCTCCAAAAATCAATGATTGTATAGAGATCCAGCATATGCCTCCAAAAGATTGTACGTAAAATGTGGCCAAAGAACATTTGTCACTTTGGCAACTTACGCAATAACCCTGATCCCCTTTTAATTGAATCACCGTTTTAATTGAATCACATAGTTGTACAAGTTATGTTATATTACAATGAATTTTAAATTTAATTTAATTACATTTTTATAGTTTTCTAATTTGAACCTAGTTAAACTAATTTTATAAATAATTTATACAATATATAATGTTTATATATTCTAAAACGATAATATAATAACATATTATTATTATTTTGAATTTAATTAAATTTTGTGTTTTTTAATTTTGTAAATAATTTAAACAATATAAAACGTTTATATATTTTAAAAAGATAATATTATATATACTATTATTATTTTGAATTTAAGTAAATTTTATATATAGAAAGATATAATATATTATTATTAGCTTTAATTAAATTTTATATATATATATTCGAATTTAATGACTAACCTCATCTGAACCTTCTCAGGGAATTCGAATTTGAATCAAACTTAATAGTTGTCGAACCCAAATGAACCATGTGACATAGCTCTAAAGTGTTTTTTTTAATTTTAAAAATATGATTATATTTTAAATTTTTTGTACTTGATGTATCATTGTCGTATCCGGATCTCAGATTTTAAAAAAACTAGCGGATCCAGATCCGGATCCATATTCGTATATAAATCCTGGTAACTTAGGCTCTTAATGATGCCATTATGATGTCAATCCACTAAGAAGATGTCTTGTACTAGATGCTTGAACTAACCATGAACTAGAAATCATGATGATGTTCTTACTCTTGATGAAGAAGCCTAGAACCCAGATGATGTCTTTACCCTTGATATTGAAGGACTATACATGAATGACCACACTTGATGATGTCATATGTGATGGCACTTGATGAAGGTCTTAATGACATGGACAATGATTGGAGACATGACATGAAGGACTTGGAAATCTCCTAATGGCAAATTAATAAATGCTGCACTATGGTTGGTGACATATCACTGCACTATCATTGGATGACATGGATATCCTACATGATCCTATGATGATGAAGCCAAACAATGGAGAAGCCATACTGTCCCAAACATTCCTCATGCTGTCCCAAAATTTTTATGAATAAAATTTAAAGACAGTCACAAAGAAAAATATTTTTTGCCACCTTAGAGGCACCTTTTCTCAATGGGACCTAAACCATCTTAAAGAGAATTTTTCCTCTTTTCGATGAGCCCTTACTTGCCACAAAATTCCAAATAGTTTGTGAGATATTGAATTTTCAAGTTAAAAAATATATTTTTGACAGTGAGCCAACCTGCACCTTGTCTTTCAAGTCGGCCTCCATACAGTGACTTGTCTCTTCGCTTTGGCTTGCAAAAAACACTATATATACAGTTCGGACTGCATTTCTCCTCAACAAAAATTTCAGTGTTCATCACAGAAATACTACAGGAGCTCGGTCTACACATGAACAAAAAGTGAAAGGAAACACAAGAGTTAAAGAAGAAAGGGCAGCAGTGAATATTTGTTTTTGGGTCTGAAATCCACAGGACAGCATGGACAATGGCATAATTATTTTGAACTGACTGTGTATACTCCTCGGGCTTCATACCTTGAACTGTGATGATCCCTGTGTCTGGGACTATGTACTTTTCCTGAATTATGGCAGCTCTGCTTTTATAGCTTGACTGTGTCATAACACTCTTATTTCTGTGGCTCGTGAAGGAGACTACAACAGCAGCTTGGATCCTTCTGTGGTAAATAAGAAGGAACTTCGGACTTAGGCTCGGATCTTTCTGTGGTAGATACAGTGAAGCTTTACCTCGGACTGCTAGAACTTGGACTGTGATATAGCTGCCTGTGGGTAGAGTCATTGTGAAATCTGAACTATATTTCAGTCTTTGGATTTGTGTAGAGCTTGGACATTCACTCAGACTTTGGGACAAAGAACAGTCACAAGGCTAGGACCTATGGGTGAATACACCTATGTGACAACTCGTTTGAAGGCTCAGTGTAAGGGCTCGGATCAGCCTTGTGAAGTCATCTTTTGGAGTAGACATTAAGTTAGTCCTGAAGCACTCTATTTGCAGTCTTTTGAACAGTAAAAAGCTTTGTTGAAGGATCATGAAGAGAACTTGGTAGCCTTATGATGCAGGAGCATCCTGCTCAGTAAATAATTGTATATTTGGTTAACTTAGGGGGTGTGATGTTTGATTTGAAATTTAATTTGTTAATAAGAAATTTGTATATTTTTAATAAATTGAGTGAGAAAATGTATGCAAGGTTTTAAATGTAAATATTCTCAATTAATATGAGAATATGAGAGATGATTGACTTGTAAAGATCTCATAGAGATCTTAGGGGTTAGGAGATTCTAAGATAGGGAATTAATTGAGTTAAAAGAGGAATTACAGGAATTTTAGGATATTCTTGAGTATTGTTGATCTGAACCAGAAATGGTTGCAGAATCCTTTCTGTATACAATTTGTTAAGTCTCAATAGGGGGTGTGTGTGTGAGAGTGATTAGAGATGTGTAGAAGGCCAATTTAATGTTGAAAACCAGGCCAAGTATTGTATTTTTGAACCTGATTAACAAAATACTTTTTATGTTCTTTTGGAACCTGTAAATATATCTGTCCATGTATATAGTTGACGAATATTGCTAAATGTCAAAATTGTTAGGGTTGATATTTCTAGGTTGGCCACAGATGTGCAGACTTTGTATCAAAGATTTGCTTTTTGCCATAAACTTTTTCAGCCACGTGAGGAAAGAAATATGAGACCTGAAGCTTTTGCAAGGCTTGTTTTTGTGTTACTTATGAAAAGAGGTTTGGTCCTTACTTTTGTCAACCAGTGATTGCTGACTTAGGGGAAGATTGATTTCTTGTGGCGGATTCACTGGCACAGCATAAGCGAAGTAGTATTTATTTAATTCGCTGAGATCGCGTGGGATGTTCTTAAAACTTTGGAGACGGCTCTGTTCTCCTGTTTTTTTTCTGGGTTTGAAGGCTTCGAGTATTGTTGAGAGAGCAGCTCTGTGTTCAGGGTATTGGCAGTTGTCTTGCAATGGCATCATAATTGGTATCAGAGTGGAGGCTCATGCTGGGTTTGGGTTTGTGATAGTGTGGTGTGAAGCACTGATGTCGTCTGCTTGTCGTTTTTATTTGGTGCCTGTGTGGTAAATCCTTTCTGCCTGCTATTGTTGTAAATGGTGACATTCAGTGCGCAAGTCTGGTGCGAGTAAATGTGTAATTGATTGGTGATGGAAACCTGAGACTGAGTCCCGTCCATAATTGTGTGGGAAATTTCAGAGACTGAAAACAATTTGCTTGATTTATTTTGGAAGGCCAAGTTCAAATCGAGTTGGAAGTTGATTTATCTTCCAGGAGGCAGAATTTTATTGCTTATTCCAGGCCGAGAGGAATTTTAACTTGAGATCAGATGTGTATCATCTCTGTTGGAGATCGAATTCAACTTGAAAGACTTAGTTATTTCCCTTGTGGAGGTCCCAATTATATTGCTGGTTGAGACCAAGTCATTCATGTTGAAGAAAGGTCGAATCATCTCTTCTGACAAGCCGAATTGCCTTGGAACCAATTTGCTTGAAATAGGCTAAGTTTATCACTAACTTGAATGCTAAGTTTATTGTTGGAGCAATTCTGTTAGAATAATAAAGTCTTGGTTTTCCTTCAATACATTTTGGCGGTGCCAGTTTACTACTTTGTCTACCCGGTGTTTGAAGAAATACATCAAAGGAAATTTTAATATTTGTTGGGTTAAATTACCATCACCAGGTTCCAACCTGAAGGAAAAAAATTCACAATGTTAGACCGTGGCTATTGGCCCTGAAGGAGCCAGGGTGTAAGGATTGTTATGGCACTATATTGGAATTATGAGTATGTGGCGTAGTAATGAATACAATGCATGTGGATACTGTAACAAAGTTGTGAATGTTATGTAGACCAGTTGTGTTGGACAGTGTGCACAAATCGAAGCTCTTGGACATGTTGGAGCTATACCCTGAAATTGTGGATCAATTATATACAGTATCTACGCGTGGGACATGTTGTTGCCTCTTCATTTGAGAATGTAAAATTTGGAAATGGTGAACTGAATCCTGGTACAGGTCAGGGAGGATCTAGTCATGAAGGTTTTGCTTACCATCTGCCGGCTACAGATAAAATCCGGTGCAAAAGATGTTGTAAATAAAAGTTTGTACTTTTATTTCCAGTTATCATTGCAAGGAACTGGAGACGATAGTAAAGGAGTTTTCCGATTGCACTCCTCATTAAAGTTGCAACAAGAATTTTGCGTTGAAGAAGAAGATCCTGTGGATTGACAGAATATTGAAGAGTAGCATTGGAGCTACGCATAAGCAAAGACGTAGAATCGGCCAATTCAGCGTGTTCTTTGTGCAAGAAGGTTATCCATTCAAATGTTGAAGAAGGAAGAGACAAGATCATGAAAAGATCTTGCAGGTATATCTTTGTGATAACTTTGGTTTAAAAGATGTGTTGTAGGTTAGCAGACTGAAGGTTGATAACAAAGGAATAGCACAGGGAGTTGTAAGAAGAAGAACCAGCTACGTTCTTGAAGACAGAAAGTGGATTTAAGTTGCAGAAGTAAGAGGAGCAAGAGAGTTGCTTAGAAGATGGTTCCAAGATAGAGAACCAAAAAGATATCAAGAGGTCAAGCACAGAACAGAGAGCTTGCGTTGTTGGAAGGCAAGTATGAAGGCTTGCTGAAAAGGGGATCGAATGCAGTCCACAAGTGAACAGATGAAGTTCAGAGAGGAGGAGAAGATTGTTCTGAGGTATAAAAGTATTGATGACTACAACAGTGAAAATAGAATCAGCAAAGGAGGAAATTGCAACAACAGCATATGCAACGGAGATTGGACAGCGAGGTATGGTCTTCTTATTAATGAATTTCTTATTGATGAATTAATGATTACAAGTAACAGTATGAGTATGGTTTAATGGTTGTAGCCAGAACAATGAAGTTTTGATGATGATGATGAACCTATCCAGCTATAGGTTGGAAGAAAGGAGAAAGGTGACTGACTGCAAAAGAGCAGAGAAGCTCTAGAAGGTTCAAGAGAGTGAACCAAGAGAGAGAATACTCAGGAAGAGATCAAGCTTAGAGAGGAAGCTTGATAGAGTATTTAGTAGCAGGTGAGAATTGCATATCAGCAATATGAGCATGGATGAGCTCATGAGAAAATGATCATGGAGGATCATAGAAAAGGTTCAAATAAATGTCATGAAGGTAAGATGAGTAATGAAGAGCGTGAGATAAGTCTTGTAGTGATGAGAGCACAGTTGGATATACTAACAGAATGGCTACAAGGAAAAGAGAATGAAAGCCGAAGACATGGATGGAGAATGACGAAACGAGTCAAATGGAACCTCTTGCAAAAGAAATGGAATGCCAAGCTGACAAACAAGTACAGAGAACTTGAACAAATACATATTACTTTGTTGGAGAAGGAGAGACTCAAAGGAATTGAGTCATAGCAAAGAGGATTTGTTGAAACCCAGAAAGTCCATTGTGGAAGATTGGTGCCTGAAGCATCAAATGAGGCCAAAGGTCTTGTATTTTTAAAACTGATAGCTTGTTTGTGAATGCATGTACAGTACTAAATGAAGAGTTTGTTGCTATGAAGGAGAAGAAAACTATGATAGCTAATGGCCATAGGAAAGATCCCGAAAGAAATTATGATCAAGAAGAAGTTTTTTGTGAACATGAAGGGAATTGGGATGATAGTTCTTCATTCCATGAAGTTGAGTTACCAGCTCAATTAGAGAAAGAGACAGAAGCCAAAGAAGTTGAGACCAAATAAACTGTAACGAAAGGGGAAGAAGGCATCGAGGAAGAAGAAGTCAAAGGAAGTGTGGAAGAGGTGAAACTTATAGAAACTACAACTAAGATGAACGTGAAGGTTGGGGAAGCCCAAGGGGATGTTCTGAAGCATGAGTAAACTGTTACTCTTTCTGAAACTGTAATTGAATCGGTGACTTTCTTAGTGCCTTCAACTGAGACTCCTATTGTTGATACTAAAACCGTAAAGGAAGAAGAAACATCATCTGCCCCTGCACCAGTTGATACTGAAACTCTGTTGAAGTCACTGTTACCACGGTAACTAAGAAGGTTGTAGTTCAACCTGTAGAAAACGTTTCCCTATGGGGAGTTTATCTTCTTCACACCCTAGGTGATGTATGTACTGGCGTGATTATGTTGAAGTTTCTTCGGGCAAGAAACTTCAAGGCTTTTGAAGCCTTTACTATGCTGAAAAACACAATTATTTGGAGTAAACGTTTTGGAGCTGACAATATTTTGGAAGAGGACTTTGGTACTGAGTGGAATGATGTAGCTTACATGCATGGTTATGACAAGGAAGGACATCCAGTGTGTTACAATAACTATGGAGCATTCCAAAATTAGGAGCTCTACCTGAAGGCATTGAATGATGCTGGTGACCTCATTTTGCAGTGGAGGATTCAGTTATTAGGAAAGGAGGTACAAAAGTTAAGCTTCAATCTTGGAGGCATATATTCAATGGTTCAAATTACCGATCTTGAAAACACGCCTGGTCCTGCAAAGTGGGGTTTGTGACTAGTTACCAAAAAGGCGTTGACAACTCTTCAAGACAATTATCCAGAGTTTGTTGCTAGGAAGATATTTATCAATGCACCTTGGTGGTATGCGGTAATGAACACAATGATATCTCCATTTGTAACACAACGAACTTGTTGAAATTTGGTACCGGAGGACAGGTGGTTCCCTAAGGCTTTGATCTTTGGCCTAGGGAAAAGTGTCCAAAAGAATTTAATTTTTCTCCTAAAGTGACTTTATAAAGTTATAAAGTCAAATCTAATTTAAAAGTGACTTTAAGTGATAAAGTTACTAAGTCTAATTTTAAAGTGACTTTAATAAAGTCATTGTGAAATTAGAAAGTGAAAAGTGACTTTGGAAATAAATGACTAAGTGGGTCTTTATTAAAGTGGGGTGAATTAAAAAATAGAAAGTGAGATTTAAATGAGCATTTAATCTCAGCCCTAGATCTCAATCTATCTCAGCCATTGGATTTAGGGATTCCCAAAAAGTCACTTAGGGTTAGGTTAAAGGAGGAAAAGGAGGAAAAGGTCATTCATTCTTTCATGAGCAGATTGAGAGAGCAGGAGAAGGAGAGCAAGGGAGATTTCTGAGCAGAGAGGAGAAAGAGAGCAGCTGATAGAAACTTCAGCAAAGTCCGTACAGCAGCAAGGAGGCACGGATTCCAAGGCAGAAATCCGTATAGCAAGTGATGGGCACATTTTTCGAGGGAGAAAGGCACAGTTTTCAAGGAGAACCGTACAGCAGCTTCAGCATTTAATTCTGGGCAGATTCTGGGCACAGAAATCGAGGAGAGAGACTGCTGCTTGGTGGTACAGATTTCTGGAAATCCGTACAGCAGCCGTACAGTCAGTTTAGGCACAGATTTCGAGGCAAAGGAGCGCAGATTTTGAGGAGAAGAAGCAGCTGGGTTTTCCGTACAGTCCGTACAGCAGTACGGCCGTACAGCTGGGCACAAAAATCGAGAAGCTCATTCAGCATTTAATGCTGTCATAAATGCTGTAAAATTTTTGTTTTGGGTTTTTCCTGTTTTGCACGTTTTCCAAGGCGGAGTGAATGCACGGAAATCGAGATAAGTACTGTTGTTTAGTTGCTGAAATTTTTGCTGTAATTTCTGCCTCTCTGTAAAAGTATTTTCAGAAATAAGAAGGAGCTCTCAAGACTGGTTTTCCCCAAGAGTTGTAGGGGGTTTTTCCAGGGTCATGTTGACCAAAAATCTCAGTGTTCAAATGTGTTGAATGATTGTTTCAGCTTGCTGTGTTTTGTTTTATTTCTCATAGTCAAGATTCGTAAAAGTTTTCCCGCACTTGTGTTTCAAAAAGTGTAATTTGTGTTTTAAAGAGCAATTTGTGTTTCAAAGAAAGTGATTTCGTTTCTCAAAGAAAGTGATTGTCAGTTTAACAAAATTATTTTTTCTCGAAAGTTGAATGTAAGGATATGGGAAAGGGCATTTAACCAAAAGGAGAAATAAGTGATACTGAAACCGGGGTTGGGAAAAACAAGAAATTTCTACATGGTATCGGAGCTTGAGTGCTGAAGGGCAGTTTGGGACAGCAAGGAAGAAAATTACAGCTTCCTGATTTTTCACTCAGAAAATTCCAGCAAGCTGATTTTTCACAAACAGAAGATTTTTACCTTTACTACAGCAGTGTTATTTTTCAGTTTTAGGACAATAGGATGTCATTGGGACTGAGGGTGGAGGATAGGTTGGATGGGCATTCCAACTACAGCATTTGGAAGGAGAGAATGCAGAGTATCTTTGAGGAGGCAGAAGTCTGGGACATTATGGTACATACCACACAGAACCCTGTGAATGTGCCTACTGATGCTACTCAGTTGGCAGCATATAATAAAAAGAACAACAAGGGTAAGAGGCTGATTCTAGATGGAATCAAAGACCATTGCATTCCTCATGTGAGAGGAAAGAGAAATGTTCATGAGATGTGGACAACATTGTCCAATCTCTACCAGAGTACCAATGAGAACCGGAAAATGGTCCTGAAGGAGAAGATGAAGACCATTAAGATGGGCACTGATAGTGCAGCTGGATATCTCACAAAGATTACTAATGTGAGAGATGAGTTGGCAGCGATTGGAGAGGCCATTCCACCCACTGAGTTGGTGCGGATTGCAGTGAATGGCCTCCCCCGTTCATGGATGAACTTTGCTGATGGAGTTTGTGCACGTGAGACCCTTCCCACATGGGAGAGGTTTTGGGATGATTGCATTCAGACAGAGATCAGGAAAGGTCAGCTTGGGGCAGCCAAGCCAGTTGAGCAGGATGAGGATGTAGCACTGTTCGCAGGACGCAAGAAAGGCAAAGGGAAGAAGCAGGCTTCCACAAGCAATGGTGGGGGCAAAGGCAAAGGTAAAGGTAAACAGGATAACACATAGAAGGACTATTCCAAAGTGAAGTGTTGGAATTGTCAGAAGATGGGACACTATGCAGTTGTGTGTCCGGAGAAGAAGAAGAAGAAGGGGAAGAACCAGAGCATGGCAGCTTCAGCAGAGGTTGAGGACTTTGCAGATCGCTTTGACCGAGAGTTTGGGTTCATTGCGTGTGAGTCTTCTAGTGCAAGATTATCTGCCATAGAGGTTCAGAGGGAGCATGCATTTCCCTCGATTAGCGGAGCATCTTCGGGTATCTGGTATGTGGACAGTGGGGCTTCACGTCACATGACAGGAGTCCGTGAGTACTTCTCAGAGCTTTCAGAGAGTGGCACCGATGTAGAGGTAGTACTCGGTGATGACAGAGTTGTTAGAGCAGTCGGTGTGGGAACATTGACATTTCAGAGGGAGTCCAAACCTCCCTTGAAGGTGTCAGATGTTCTTTATGTGCCAGGGATGAGGAAGAACCTCATATCCGTCTCAGCTTTGGAGGAAAGAGGATATGAGATACTATTCAGGGGAGGACAGGTGTTGATGTATCCCAGGGGCACTCCAGCTGATTCAGCTAGAGTGATAGGTGTACGCCATGCAAAGGTGTACAAGTTTGCATTTCAGTCCCTTTTAGCATTGAGCAGTAGTACCGACAGCAGATCTAGCAGTTCTGAGCAGTGTGAGATTTGGCACCGCAGGATGGGGCACATGCATCATGGAGCCTTGAGGACCTTGCGGGAGATCACTACAGGTGTGCCAGAGTTCAGTACTGATCACTTTGATACTTGCAGAGGATGTGCGATGGGCAAGTTTGCCAAATCCCCTTTTCCCAGCAGTGACAGCAGAGCGACTGGGATACTTGATTTGATTCATTTCGATGTGAGCGGTCGGATGTCTCATGTTTCCTTGAGTGGATATGAGTACTATGTGTTATTCATTGATGATCACTCCAGGAGGACCTGGATCTATTTCTTGAAGACCAAGAGTGAGGTCTTCAAGCGGTTTTAGGAGTTTACAGCTCTTGTGGAGACACAGACAGGTTGGAAGATCAAGTCCCTGAGGTCGGACAATGGAGGAGAGTACACCCTTGGAGAGTTTGTTGACTATTGTGCGGAGGCAGGCATTAGGAGGGAGTTCACTGTTCCTTACAACCCCCAGCAGAACGGGGTTGCGGAGAGGAAGAACAGATCCATCGGAGGGGCCGCCAAAGCCATGTTACATGATCAGGGGTTGCCATTGTTTTTGTGGGCAGAGGCCTGCAACACAGCTGTTTACTTGCAGAACAGGAGTCCGCATCGTGCCTTGGGGCACATGACTTCGGAAGAGGCTTTTTCTGGGAAGAAGCCTGATATTGGTCATCTTCGTATCTTTGGGTGCATCACATACTCCTACATACCCAAGGAGAAGAGGACCGAACTAGAGTCCACCGCAGAGAAGGGTATCTTTGTGGGCTACAGTGAGACCTCCAAGGCCTTTCGAATTTACATTCCTGCGCAGAGGAAAGTTGTTGTCAGACGGGATGTGAAGTTCGAGGAGGACAGGGCCTTTAGGAGGTCACGGGAGTTAGAGTATCTGGATCAGCCAGACCCTCAGCAGCAGTTGAGTCAGTCGCAGGGATCCAGTGGGCAGGGATCAGGAGGATCCGGAGGTACATCTATGACGATGTCAGGTCCGTCAGTGGGGAGTGGCTCGCAGAGTCGGAGGGGTGGAGCTATGGGCAGCACGCAGAGCAGTCCACAGAGCAGTTCACTGGGGAGTCCACTGATGGACAGTTCACACGGTACCTCAGCATCTACAGGTTCAGGTGCAGGCAGGAGGACAGCAGACAGACAGTCAGGAGTTCAGGCTCCCAATGTTGAGGAGGAGGAGTTTTATTCTCCGGCGGGAGAAGTGTGCTCAGGGAAGAGGAAGCCCAAGTGGCTTCAGGACACCTTGAGAGATGCCACATCTGTTGCTGAGCCTAAGAGGCCGGTCAAAGAGAGCAGACCACCTGAGAGGTTTTGTAGCTATATGGCGATGGCTACCAGCATCCTTGACTCTGAGCCTTCTAGCTATGAGGAGGCAGCTAGCCAGCAGGTCTGGAGAGAGGCCATGCAGGAGGAGTATTCTTCTATCATGAAGAATGATGTTTGGGAGGTGGTGCCGAGGCCCGAGGGCAAATCCGTGGTTACTTCCAGATGGCTTTACAAGGTAAAGCATGCTGCAGATGGCAGCATTGAGAAATTCAAAGCGAGGTTTGTGGCTAGAGGGTTCTCCCAGGTAGAGGGAGTTGATTATGAGGAGACCTTCGTTCCCGTGGCTCGATATACTTCGATCCGCTCCATTATATCGATAGCAGCAGAGATGGGTTGGAAGATCCACCAGATGGATGTGAAGACCGTATTTCTCAATGGCTTCATACAGGAGGAGGTGTACATTGAGCAGCCACAGGGCTTTGAGGTGCATGGGAAGGAGTCCCATGTGTGCGGACTGAAGAAGGCCCTTTATGGCCTGAAGCAAGCTCCCAGAGCTTGGTACTCCAGGATAGATACATACTTGCAGAAGATGGGTTTCACAAAGAGTGAGGCAGATCCGAACCTTTACTATATTGTGATAGGTGAGGAGCCTCTCATTCTGGTGTTGTATGTGGATGACTTAGTCATTACAAGTGCAGAGAGACTCATAGAGCACTGCAAGAGAGATCTTGCGGCGGAGTTTGAGATGAAGGACATCGGCTTGATGCATTACTTTTTGGGTTTGGAGGTGTGGCAGGAGGAGGGGCATTTCTTCCCGGGACAGGGGAAGTATATTGTGGACATCCTTGGCAGATTCCACATGGAGGATTGTAGACCCATGTCGACACCGATGATCACCAACTGGAAGAAGCTTCATGCTTCGGATTCCGAGTTGGTGGATCCCACATCGTACAGGCACCTGATTGGTTCCGATGTATTTGGTCAACACTAGACCGTATATTTGTTTTGGTAAATAACACGATGAGTCGGGCCATGTGAGCCTCTAGGAAGAACATCGGGTAGCCGCAAAACACATTTTGGCGTGATTTATAGTGGACTGTAAGGATTATGGTCTCGGATCACAAAAGTGTGGGGATGGAGTGAGATCAAGGTGTCACACCGATTCTCGTGCGCAGGTTGTGCTTCGATAGGAAGAGCACTCTGCAGTGATGTTTTGGGTTGTCTTGCATGGTCATAAATCAAATGAGAGAAGAAGATGTGTGTTGAGTTGTTGTGAAATGCTCTCCAACTTTGCCTGTATTTATATCCATCATTGGGGTGTGTGACACATCTGCTGGGGGTGTAAAACCTTAAGGCCGACCTGCACTGCACATATAATTTATTATAAATAATAAATTCAAAATAAATGTTCTGCTCATCGGATTAAGATATATTTTATATGGATTTTACACCTCTCCGAAAGAGGAATCCAACAAAATTATTAGTATCTTAATCTGAGCATCACAACATGGAGTTTGGACCTAGTTGTCCAAATTTAACAAAAGCCTTACCACGAGGCAAGCATGTCTACTTCAGAGACAAGATGGGTGTGGTGAGGAACACCTTCCTCGGTAAGAGGGAGTGTTGAAATTTGGTACCGGAGGACAGGTGGTTCCCTAAGGCTTTGATCTTGGGCCTAGGGAAAAGTGTCCAAAAGAATTTAATTTTTCTCCTAAAGTAACTTTATAATTTTTTATAAAGTTAAATCTAATTTAAAAGTGACTTAAGTGATAAATTTACTAAAGTGACTTTATAAAGTTATAAAGTCAAGTCTAATTTTTTAAAGTGACTTTAAATAAAGTCAATATAAAATTAGAAAGGAAAAAGTGACTTTGGAAATAAAAGACTAAGTGGGTTTTTATTAAAGTGGGGTGAATTAAAAAATGAAAAGTGAGATTTAAATGAGCATTTAATCTCAGCCCTAGATCTCAATCTATCTCAGCCATTGGATTTAGGGATTCCCCGAAAGTCACTTAGGGTTAGGTTAAAGGAGGAAAAGGAGGAAAAGGTCATTCATTCTTTCATGAGCAGATTGAGAGAGCAGGAGAAGGAGAGCAAGGGAGATTTCTGAGCAGAGAGGAGAAAGAGAGCAGCTGATAGAAACTTCAGCAAAGTCCGTACAACAGCAAGGAGGCACGGATTCCAAGGCAGAAATCCGTACAACAAGTGTTGGGCACATTTTTCGAGGGAGAGAGGCACAGTTTTCAAGGAGAACCGTACAGCAGCTTCAGCATTTAATTCTGGGCAGATTCTGGGCACAGAAATCGAGGAGAGAGACTGCTGCTTGGTGGTACAGATTTCTGGAAATTCGTACAGCAGCCATACAGTCAGTTTCGGCACAGATTTCGAGGCAAAGGAGCGCAGATTTTGAGAAGCAGCAGCTGGGTTTTCCGTACAGTCCGTATAGCAGTACGACCATACAGCTGGGCACAAAAATCGAGAAGCTCATTCAGCATTTAATGCTGTCATAAATGCTGTAAAATTTCTGTTTTGGGTTTTTCCTGTTTTGCACGTTTTCCAAGGCGGAGTGAATGCACGAAAATCGAGATAAGTACTGTTGTTTAGTTGCTGAAATTTTTGCTGTAATTTCTGCCTCTCTGTAAAAGCATTTTTTCAGAAATAAGAAGGAGCTCTCAAGACTGGTTTTCCCCAAGAGTTGTAGGGGGGTTTTCCAGGGTCAAGTTGACCAAAAATCTCAGTGTTCAAATGTGTTGAATGACTGTTTCAGCTTGCTGTGTGTTTTGTTTTATTTCTGTAGTTTCAGCATTCTGTAAAATTTTTCCAGAATTTGTGTTTCAGCAAAGTAACTTGTGTTTCAGCAAAGTGATTGCTGTTTCAGCAAATAAAAATTATTTTTTCTGAGTGTTGAATGTAAGGATATGGGAAAGGGCATTTAACCAAAAGGAGAAATAAGTGATACTGAAACCGGGGTTGGGAAAAACAGGAAATTTCTACAGAACTAAGAGCAAGTTTGTTGTTGCTTGTCCTACAAGAGTGACAGAGAACTTGTTCAAGTACATTTCACCGGAGTATGTGCCAATACAGTATGGCGGTTTGAGCAGAGAAAATGACACATAATTCTCTGCAGTAGATGGGGAAGTTATGGAGTTGTTCATCAAACCAGGAATAAAACATATTGTTGAGATTCCTATTACAAAGGTTGGATCCACATTGGTTTGGGATATAGCAGTTTTGGTCTGGGAAGTAACCTATGGAGAAGAGTTTGTACCTAATGCAGAATGCAGTTATAATATTATCATACAGAAAGTGAAGAAAGTGGTTGCTGATGAAAAGCCAATTCGAACCTCATTCAAAATTTGGAGACAAGGAGAAAGAAAGATGACAAGAACAAAAACACAACAGCATGAAGAAGAAAGACTGAAGGACCAGCAGCAAAACAAAGTTTGGACTCCTAAAGATAGCAAGTCATTAAGAATTGTAGTTGTCACATTACTACAGAAAAGTGGCTAACCTCATAGACATGGGTCTATGAATTTTTTTTTATATCGAGAGTCTGATGCAAAAGCATCTGGCTCAGAAAATCATTGTATATTTGGTTAACTTAGGGGGTGTGATGTTTGATTTGAAATTTAATTTTTTAATAGGAAATTCGTATATTTTTAATAAATTGAGTGAGAAAATGTATGTGAGTTTTTAAATGTAAATATTCTCAATTAATGTGAGAATATGAGAGATGATTGACTTGTAAAGATCTCATAGAGATCTTACGGATTAGGAGATCCTAAGATAGAGAATTAGTTGAGTTAAAAGAGGAATTTGAGGATTTTTAGGATATGGTTGAGTAGATTGTGGATCTGAACCAGAAATGGTTGCAGAATCCTTCTTGTATACAATTTGGTAAGTCTCAATAGAGGGTGTGTGTGAGAGTGATTAGAGATGTGTAGAAGGCCAATTTAATGTTGAAAATCAGGCCAAGTATTGTATTTTTGAACCTGATTAATGAAATACTTTTTATGTTCTTTTGGAACCTATAAATATCTCTGTCCATGTATATAGTTGAGGAATATTGCTAAATGTCAGAATTGTTAGGGTTGATATTTCTAGGTTGGCCACAGATGTGCAGACTTTGTATCAAAGATTTTCTTTTCGCCATAAGCTTTTTCAGCTACGTGAGGAAAGAAATATGAGACCTGAAACTTTTGCAAGGCTTGTTTTTGCGTTACTTATGAAAAGAGGTTTGGTCCTTACTTTTGTCAACCAATGATTGTTGGATTAGCGGAAGATTGATTTCTTGTAGCGGATTCACTGGCGTAGCGGAAGCGTAGTAGTATTTATTGATTTGTGTTTGGTCTCTTCAACATTGAGATCGCGTGGGATGTTCTTAAAACTTTGGAGACGACTCTGTTCTCCTGGTTTTTTTTTGGGTTTGAAGGCTTCGAGTATTGTTGAGAGAGCAGCGCCGTCTTCAGGGTATTGGCGGTTGTCTTGCAATGGCATCACCTTACCAAAGAACATTTGAAGGAGATGAAAAGTCTTGGAGATACGTTCTAAGTAAACCTTTGAAGCAGGTTGTGAAGAAGAATTCCTTAAAGCATCTTGGAGGGCTCTTGTAGCAGTGTATTGAAGATTAATGAGAACATTAAAGACACCTTTTTAAGGGTTAGACATCTTGGAGACCTTGATTGAAGCCCTTGTGGAGTGACCTTGAAGAAGGTTCCAGATTGAAGGCATTTTGTTGAAAAGCATTGACTGATCTTAGAGATAACATTGAAGACCATGATGGATTAGCCATCATGAGGTGACCTTGGAGATCTTTGTTTCGAGTATCATGAAGAACAATGGAGACACCTTCATGTGAAAAACATGGTTGTCATTGATGATGTGACGTGGAGACTAAGTGAAGGAGTAGTTGAAGATTGAGAGGGCTCGTTGAAGAAGACATTGGGAGCAGTGAAGAATAACAAAAGATATTTTGACGAAGTGAAGCTGAGGGTTGGAGCCCAAGAGGTTGGAGCCTCATAGAGACAAGGTTGATGCCTTGGAAGATAGGGTTGGAGCCCTAGAGGATTGGAGTCCTCAAGAAACCAGGTCGGAGCCTGTACCATAAAAAGGGTTGGAGCCCTAAACGTTGGTGCCTCAATTTGACAAGGTTGGAGCCTTGGAATGTCCAAGTCGGTGCTTGGCACAATATAGGTTGGAGCCTCAAAGATTGAAGTCTTCATCTAGGGTTGGAGCCCTATTCTATTATTGTACTTCATTTATTGTAAAGAAGAAATTAAGAAAAGTATTTATTCCATCATTGTTCATTTTGTGTTCTAAGTATAAGTGATCTAACTGGTAAAAATAAAAATTGTGTTGAAATTTGGTTACCGGAGGACAGGTGGTTCCCTAAGGCTTTGATCTTTGGCCTAGGGAAAAGTGTCCAAAAGAATTTAATTTTTCTCCTAAAATGACTTTATAATTTTTATAAAGTCAAATCTAGTTTAAAAGTGACTTTAAGTGATAAAGTTACTAAAGTCTAATTTAAAAGTGACTTTAAGTGATAAAGTTACTAAAGTCTAATTTTAAAGTGACTTTAATAAAGTCAATGTAAAATTAGAAAAGAAAAGTGACTTTGGAAATAAATGACTAAGTGGGTCTTTATTAAAGTGGGGTGAATTAAAAAATAGAAAGTGAGATTTAAATGAGCATTTAATCTCAGCCCTAGATCTCAATCTATTTCAGCCATTGGATTTAGGGATTCCCAAAAAGTCACTTAGGGTTAGGTTAAAGGAGGAAAAGGAGGAAAAGGTCATTCATTCTTTCATGAGCAGATTGGGAGAAGGAGAGAAGGAGAGCTGGAGATTTTTCTGAGCAGTGAGAAGAAGGAGGGCAGCAGTGAAGAGATTTCAGCAAAGGTACAGCAACATTTATTGGCACACATACCGAGGCAAAAAATCCGTAAAGCAAAGGAGAGGCAGTGTTTCCAAGTGAGGAGGCACAAAAATCGAGGAAGAGGGTACAGCAGCAAGCACGCACTCCAAGGCACAAAAATCAGGCACGTTTTTCAAGGAAGATGGTGCCTGTCATTTCCAGCACAAAAACCGAGGAAGAGGACAGCAGCTACAGCTCTATTTCTTTTGGCACGGATTTCGAGAGAGGTTGCTGTACAAAATCTGTACAGTCCGTACAGCAAAGTACAGTTGTTTCGGCACGCTTCCTGAGGTGGTCGTACAACATTTAATGATGTCCTAAGGTGTTGTAAATTTTATGTTTTCTATTGTTGCTGATTTGGCACAATTTCCGAGGCAGTATGCAAGCACGGAAATCGAGATAAGTCTGTAAATTGGTTGCTGGAATTTTTTCTGAGTTTTTCCTGTTTCACTGTAAAAAGCAATATTCAGAAAATAAAAGAGAAGCTTTCGAACTGGTTTTCCCCAAGAGTTGTAGGGGGTTTTTCCAGGGTCATGTTGACCAAAAATATCAGTGTTAAATGTGTTGAATGGATGTTTTATGCTTGCTGATTTTTATTTCTGCATTTTCCAGCATTCTGTAAATTTTCCAGAATTTGTGTTTTCAGCAAAAAAATTATTTTCCAATTTGTTGAATGTAAGGATATGGGAAAGGGCATTTAACTATTTGGATAAATAAGGTGAAACTGAAAACCAGGGTGGGAAACAAGAAATTTCTACATGGTATCAAAGCTTGAGTGCTAAAAGTGCAGTTTGGGACAGTAAGGAGAAAAATACAGCCTGCTGATTTTTCACTCAGAAAATTTCAGCAAGCTGATTTTTTCACAAACAGAATTTTTTTATCTTTACTACAGCAGTGCTATTTTTCAGTTTTAGGATAGCAGGATGTCATTGGGATTGAGGGTGGAGGATAGGTTGGATGGGCTACCAATTACAGCATTTGGAAGGAGAGAATGCAGAGTATCTTTGAGGAGGCAGAAGTCTGGGATATCATGGTTCATACCACACAGCAGCCTGTTAATGTGCCTACTGATGCTACTCAGTTGGCAGCATATAATAGGAAGAACAACAAGGGTAAGAGACTGATTCTAGACGGAATCAAAGACCATTGCATTCCTCATGTGAGAGGAAAGAGAAATGCTCATGAGATGTGGACAGCATTGTCCAATCTCTACCAAAGTACCAATGAGAATCGGAAAATGGTCCTGAAGGAGAAGCTGAAAACCATTAAGATGGGTAAGGCTGATAGTGCAGCTGGATATCTCACTAAGATTACTAATGTGAGAGATGAGTTGGCAGCAGTTGGAGAGGTCATTCCACCCACTGAGTTGGTGCGGATTGCAGTGAATGGCCTCCCCAGTTCATGGATGAACTTTGCTGATGGGGTTTGTGCACGTGAGACCCTTCCCACATGGGAGAGGTTTTGGGATGATTGCATTCAGACAGAGATCAGGAAAGGTCGGCTTGGGGCAGCCAAGCCAGTTGAGCAGGATGAGGATGTAGCACTGTTGGCAGGACGCAAGAAAGGCAAAGGGAAGAAGCAGGCTTCCACAAGCAATGGTGGGGGCAAAGGCAAAGGTAAAGGTAAACAGGGTAACACACAAAAGGACTATTCCAAGGTGAAGTGTTGGAATTGTCAGAAGATGGGACACTATGCAGTTGTGTGTCCGGAGAAGAAGAAGAAGAAGGAGAAGAACCAGAGCATGGCAGCTTCAGCAGAGGTTGAGGACTTTGCAGATCGTTTTGACCGGGAGTTTGGGTTCACTGCGTGTGAGTCCTCTAGTGCGGGATCATCTGCCATAGAGGTTCAGAGGGAGCATGCATTTCCCTCGATTAGCGAAGCATCTTCGGGTATCTGGTATGTGGACAGTGGGGCTTCACGTCACATGACAGGAGTCCGTGAGTACTTCTCAAAGCTTTCAGAGAGTGGCACTGATGTAGAGGTAGTACTCGGTGATGACAGAGTTGTTAGAGCAGTCGGTGTGGGAACATTGACATTTCAGAGGGAGTCCAAACCTCCCTTGAAGGTGTCAGATGTTCTTTATGTGCCAAGGATGAGGAAGAACCTCATATCCGTCTCAGCTTTGGAGGATAGAGGATATGAGGTACTGTTCAGGGGAGGACAGGTGCTGATGTATCCCAGGGGCACTCCAGCTGATTCAGCTAGAGTGATAGGTGTACACCATGCAAAGGTGTACAAGTTTGCATTCTAGCCCCTTTTGGCATTGAGCAGTAGTACCGACAGCAGAGCTAGCAGTTCTGAGCTGTGTGAGATTTGGCACCGTAGGATGGGACATATGTATCATGGAGCCTTGAGGACCTTGCGGGAGATCACTACAGGTATGCCAGATTTCAGTACTGATCACTTTGATACTTGCAGAGGATGTGCGATGGGCAAGTTTGCCAAATCCCCTTTTCCCAGCAGTGACAGCAGAGCGACTGGGATACTTGATTTGATTCATTCCGATGTGAGTGGTCGGATGTCTCATGTTTCCTTGAGTGGGTATGAGTACTATGTCTTATTCATTGATGATCACTCGAGGAGGACCTGGATTTATTTCTTGAAGACCAAGAGTGAGGTCTTCAAGCGGTTTCAGGAGTTTAGAGCTCTTGTGGAGACACAGACAGGTCGGAAGATCAAGTCCCCGAGGTCGGACAATGGAGGAGAGTACACCCTTGGAGAGTTTGTTGACTATTGTGCGGAGGCAGGCATTAGGAGGGAGCTCACTGTTCCTTACAACCCCCAGCAGAACGGGGTTGCGGAGAGGAAGAACAGATCCATCGGAGGGGCTGCCAAAGCCATGTTACATGATCGGGGGTTGCCATTGTTTTTGTGGGCAGAGGCCTGCAACACAGCTGTTTACTTGCAGAACAGGAGTCCGCATCGTGCCTTGGGGCACATGACTCCGGAGGAGGCTTTTTCTGGGAAGAAGCCTGATATGGGTCATCTTCGTATCTTTGGGTGCATGACATACTCCTACATACCCAAGGAGAAGAGGACCAAACTAGAGCCCACCGCAGAGACGGGTATCTTTGTGGGCTACAGTGAGACCTCCAAGGCCTTTCGGATTTACATTCTTGCACAAGGAGAAAGTTGTTGTCGGGCGGGATGTGAAGTCGGGGGATAGGGCCTTTCAGGAGGTCATGGGGAGTTAGAGCATCTGGATTAGCAGGACCCTCGACGGCAGCTGAGTCGGTCACAAGGATCCAGTGGGCGAGGATCGGGAGGATCGGTACATCTATGACGATGTTTGGTCCTTCAGTGACGATCGCTCGTAGAGTCGGAAGGGGTGGTCCTTCGGGCATGTAGAGCAATCCGCTGAGCGGTTCACTAGGGAGTCAACGACTGGACAACGTGCACGGTACCTCGGCTTCTACGGGTTCATGTGCGAGGCGGGAGGAATGACGGAGCCAGACGGTCGGGAGTTGAGGCTCTGATGATGATGAGAGGAGGAGTTTCGTTCTCCGAGGTGGGAGAAGTGTGCTCAGGGAAGAGGAAGCCCAAGTGGCTTCAGGACACCTTGAGAGATGCCACATCTGTTGCTGAGCCTAAGAGGCTGGTCAGAGAGAGCAGACCACCTGAGAGGTTTTGTAGCTATATGGCAATGGCTACCGACATCCTTGACTCTGAGCCTTCTAGCTATGAGGAGGCAGCTAGCCAGCAGGTCTGGAGAGAGGCCATGCAGGAGGAGTATTCTTCTATCATGAAGAATGATGTTTGGGAGGTGGTGCCGAGGCCCGAGGGCAAATCTGTGGTTACTTCCAGATGGCTTTACAAGGTAAAGCATGCTGCAGATGGCAGCATTGAGAAATTCAAAGCGAGGTTTGTGGCTAGAGGGTTCTCCCAGGTAGAGAGAGTTGATTATGAGGAGACCTTCGCTCCCGTGGCTCGATATACTTCGATCCGCTCCATTATATCGATAGCAGTAGAGATGGGTTGGAAGATCCACTAGATGGATGTGAAGACTGCATTTCTCAATGGCTTCATACAAGAGGAGGTGTACATTGAGCAGCCACAGGGCTTTGAGGTGCATGGGAAGGATTCCCATGTGTGCAGACTGAAGAAGGCCCTTTATGGCCTAAAGCAAGCTCCCAGAGCTTGGTACGCCAGGATAGATACATACTTGCAAGAGATGGGTTTCACAAAGAGTGAGGCAGATCCGAACCTTTACTATATTGTGATAGGTGAGGAGCCTCTCATTCTGGTGCTGTATGTGGATGACTTGGTCATTACGGGTGCAGAGAGACTCATAGAGCACTGCAAGAGAGATCTTGCGGTGGAGTTTGAGATGAAGGACATCGGCTTGATGCATTACTTTTTGGGTTTGGAGGTGTGGCAAGAGGAGGGGCATTTCTTCCTGGGGCAGGGGAAGTATATTGTGGACATCCTTGGCAGATTCCACATGGAGGATTGTAGACCCATGTCGACACCGATGATCACCAACTGGAAGAAGCTTCATGCTTCGGATTCCGAGTTGGTGGATCCCACATTGTACAGACAGCCGATTGGTTCCTTGATGTATTTGGTCAACACTAGACCAGATATTTGTTTTGCAGTCAACACGATGAGTCAGTATATGTGTGAGCCTAGGAAGGTTCACTGGGTGCCTGCAAAACACATTTTGCGATACTTGCAGGGGACAGTGGATTATGGTCTGGACTACAGGCAGGGGGATGGAGTGAGATTGGCAGGTTACACTGATTCTGATTGGGCAGGTTGTGCTTCTGATAGGAAGAGCACTTCAGGGTGGTGTTTTGGGTTGGGTTCGGCAGTTGTGTCATGGTTCAGCCGAAAGCAGCAGTCAGTAGCATTGAGTTCAGCGGAAGCAGAGTATATGGCAGCCAGTCTAGCTAGTTGTGAGGCCATCTGGCTTCGCAAAATGTTGTTTGGCTTATTTGGTCAGCCGTTGAGACCTTCAGTGATTTACTGTGATAATCAGAGTTGCATTAAACTCACGGAGAATCCAGTATTTCATGACAAGTCAAAGCATATCGGGATCAAATATCACTTCATCAGAGACTATGTTCAGAAAGGAGCTGTGAAGCTTGAGTATATTCCCACTGATGAGCAGGTTGCAGATATTCTTACCAAAGACTTACCACGGGGCAAGCATGTCTACTTCAGAGACAAGATGGGTGTGGTGAGGAACACCTTCCTCGGTAAGAGGGAGTGTTGAAATTTGGTACCGGAGGACAGGTGGTTCCCTAAGGCTTTGATCTTTGGCCTAGGGAAAAGTGTCCAAAAGAATTTAATTTTTCTCTTAAAGTGACTTTATAATTTTTATGAAGTCAAGTCTAATTTAAAAGTGACTTTAAGTGATAAAGTTACTAAAGTCTAATTTTAAAGTGACTTTAATAAAGTCAATGTAAAATTAGAAAGGAAAAGTGACTTTGGAAATAAATGACTAAGTGGGTCTTTATTAAAGTGGGGTGAATTAAAAAATAGAAAGTGAGATTTAAGTGAGCATTTAATCTTAGCCCTAGATCTCAATCTATTTCAGCCATTGGATTTAGGGATTCCCCAAAAAGTCACTTAGGGTTAGGTTAAAGGAGGAAAAGGAGGAAAAGGTCATTCATTCTTTCATGAGCAGATTGGGAGAAGGAGAGAAGGAGAGAAATTTTGGAGATACTACGGCAGTGAAAAAAGAAGGAGAAGCGGCAAATGAAAGAGATTTCAACAAAGATGCAGCGGCATTTATTGCTTTACATACGAGGCGAGAAAATCCATACAGCAAAGGAGAGGCAGTGTTTCCAAGTGAGGAGGCACAAAAATCGAGGAAGAGGGTACAACAGCAAGCACGCACTCCAAGGCACAAATCAGGCACGTTTTTCAAGGAAGAGGGTGGCTGTCATTTCCGGCACAAAAACCGAAGAAGAGGACAGCAACTACTGCTTTGTTTTTTTGGCATGGATTTCGAGAGAGGTTGCTGTACAAAATCTGTACAGTCCGTACAGCAAAGTACGGCTGTTTTGGCACGCTTAACGAGGTGGCCATACAGCATTTAATGTTGTCCTAAGGTGCTGTAAATTTTCTGTTTTCTGTTGTTGCTGATTTGGCACAATTTCCGAGGCGGTGTGCAAGCACGGAAATCGAGATAAGTCTGTAAATTGGTTGTTGGAATTTTTTCTGAGTTTTTCTTGTTTCACTGTAAAAAGCAATATTCAGAAAATAAAAGATAAGCCTTCGAACTGGTTTTCCCCAAGAGTTGTAGGGGGTTTTTCCAGGGTCATGTTGACCAAAAATATCTGTGTTAAAAATGTGTGAATGATTGTTTTAAGCTTGCTAATTTTTATTTCTGCATTTTCCAGCATACAGTAAATTTTCCAGAATTTGTGTTTTCAGCAAAAAATTTATTTTCCAGTTTGTTGAATGTAAGGATATGGGAAAGGGCATTTAACTGTTTGGAGAAATAAGGTGAAACTGAAAACCGGGGTGGGAAACAAGAAATTTGTACAAATTGAAATGAAATATTGATCCCCTCCCCCCCCCTCTCTCAGTATTTCCAACAAAATGTACCCATTATTCAAATAGAATCTCGATTTGACATGTTAAGTTTTTTCTATCATATTTTAATGCTTAGAGGGTGATAAGTGTAGAAATTTCTGAATCTTAAGTCTTATGCAGAAATTATTACTGTTAATCCGATTAACCTCCTCCTACTTAGATCAGTTATCAACTAAATAAATTCAAGTTAACATCGAAGCAAAACACATAATAGATCTCTACCAATTCAGATCTAGAATAAGCACATGTACACATTGACAAAGTGACAGTTATTTCTGGACAAATAGTCCCCGGAAAAACCCAATGTGGGAAAACCGGTCTCTGGCTGCTGGAGGGTTCTATTATTAAGAATATTTTTGAATACACAAATCTGGGTTCCAGATCTCGAAAACCCGACAGAGAAAACACTAGATCTACAGCTCACTGGCTGATCTAGGGCCAAAATAATGACTGATCCACACCCTCAAACGGGATTTACAGGACTCAGCCAAATCTAGGCCCAGAAACCCCAACGTTGTCCCTGAAATGCACTGCGTTAGCCTCTGAAGCCACTGAAAGCCTTTGCGTCAGCCTTGGATGGCCTCCCAACCCTCAGCGCTGCTCCAGAAGGGACTGCGTTACCCCACAATGGGTGACACAGTCACTACGCTGACCCTAAGGGTCTCTGCGTAACCCCTGAAGGGTTTCCTGAAAATTACGCTGTCCTTGCTACTGCTGCCTTCCTCTGCGTTGTCCTTGAGCTAATCTCTGCCTCTTGTGTATTCTAGACCCTGGGATCAGATTATCCCCTTGGTCTAAATTCCCCTCTCTACAGCTGAAACACTTCTAAGTATTCTTAGCAACCCCGCCCTCGAATTTCATCTTAGCTTTAGTGCTCTGCCTCTGTGTGTCTTTACAAATGACCCCAAGCCTTTCCTTTATACTTTTCTCATTGGAAAACCAACGACCATGATCAGATCTTGAATCAATGGATAAGATTAAAAGAATGCTTGATCCATGTGACCTAAGACAATTTCATCACATGTTTAATTAAATTCACTTCAATTATTTAAGTTCCCTAAGTTTTAACTTAGGAAATACAATTAAAATAATTAATTAATTTAATATCTCCTAAACCAGATGAAATTTCCCAAATCCATTTCTGGGTCTTGTAGATCAATTGAAGTCTAGTCCTTCCTCAAAATTTGGGCCCTAGAGTACCACTGATGCTTCCCCAAATTCACAAAATCTCAACACTCCCTCTTAACATCAAGGGTGTGCTCTAGCAATACATCACACTTATGCATTACATGATTTTGGGCATTGGTTTTGTGTTGCTGAAGCTTGGCCTCCTTCCACTCAACTCTACACTGTTGCTACCTAAGTCACCTGATACAGGGATTCGAGGAATCGGATTCGGGTACGGTGACCCCGGAACATGATACTTCTGGGATTCGATACGTTATATATTATTCTATTAAAAATCTATATATATTTTAAAAATATATATACATTAACATATTAAAAATTAGATAATTTTTACACAAATTAAAAATTTCAAACATAGATTTAAGATCTTAGATACTCATACATGATACATTGATACATCATACAATTGTCAAATTTACTCAGAAAGACAAGATAGTAAGATACTGTAGTTTTCTCATTAATTCATTAGAATCAAAATGTGTTACATAAATACACTGCCAATGGCAAATAGAAATAGATCAGTCACTATAAGTTCAAATCAGACCTCTGTAGCTTGTATCAGTTCAGAAAATTTCTCACAATTCAACACCAAATGCTAAGGAGATAAACCAACGATCACAACTCAAGTTTAGTGCCAAAAGCAATGTGACAATACCGCTATAGTGCCATTGTAGAGTGATATAAGACCTCTACAATAACAATGTCTATCTACTAACAGCAAAATCAAGTCACCCAAATATGCACAAAATGATAGCCAAACACTTGTGATTAATATTGCAATTATTACGAGTCAAATTAGAATGCTTTTAGGCTTAGATTAGATGTTAATCTTATGTGTAGGGTCTGCAATATGTTTGACTTCAGGTCTCATATGTATTCAGTCACCAAAGAGGCTATTAATAAGAGAAACAAGGTCCCCAAATGCTGTGGCCTAGCCTCAAAGGGCTAGTATGCTTGGAAGAGACCACGGGTTGCAACTTTGAGCCACAAAGTGATGCCCAAACCCTTTTCAAACCACCTACAAATACAAATATGCTAGCCCTAGGCTACAAACACAATAACCTGCCTTTGAATTTGGCATCACCAAGGGAGAAAGAGACTCCTAGCCGCCTAGATGATTAGTATTGATGGAGAACGATGCCACCAAACCCAAAAACAAAAATTAAAACCCTTCCCAAGTGATATAACAACCTGTAACAAAGGGTTAGTTCAAAAATTACAATGGATCAGACCTTGTAATGTGAATTTCTCATTGAAAATCACCACCAAACTTAGTCAAGACACCAATTAGGCCTACAAACACAAATGATTAGGGTTTTATAAAGAAAAAATCACTCTTTTTTGGATAGCGAATACGGTCGTATCCATACAGGGTACGGTCGGATTCGCCGTACCCTATACGGATACGGTCGTATCCCGTGAATCTGGTACGCATCCTCACGAATCATATCGGATTCGCCGGATTCGGGATTCGAAGCCCCTGGGGGACGAATCCGGTTTCTTAGGCTGCTGCCGTTCTGTATTGTTGCTCATGACTCTACCACTGCCATTGCAACCACTGTACTGCAACTCCCTCTCAATATGCTACATCTATGCTACTCATAGCACTGCCACTGCTAATCTGTTGCACTACAACTTCAGTTGTTGAGAGAAACAACTGAATCTCCTGCCCAATCTTTGACAAACAAGTCTGATGGGTTGCATCCTTATCACTGAAGCTCCATAGGCTACAGATCTGTGCTGGCATCTAAAGAATGATGCACAACCACAGCTTTGCCTGCGTAATCAAACTCCCTCTGCACTACCAAAGTCACATCAGCTACTTGTGTTGAAATCTATCATGATGTTGTTGCACTGCACTGTCCTTTTGAAGCTCTCTGCGTTGCTGCAGCTCTGCACTGCGTAAGCAGCACTACTCTGCGCTGCTAAAGTCACATCAGCCTCTGTGCTGCTACTTTGCTCTGCGTTGCCTCTTCCAATCTTCAGATCTGCCTCTGCTTCTGCTTCATATGTGATCTATGCACCCACTGCTCTACTTGTCCCGCTACTGTCTTAAGGCTGTTGTAGCTCGCATGTGATCCAAGAGATGAGCTGCTCAAGGATCCCACCTTACCTCCATGTAGCTCCTCTACATGTCCATGTCACCCCACCTCCGTGGTTCATGAGCACTCATGGCTGCATCATCTCCTAACCCATCGTCTGCCACAGCTTTTTTGGAAGAAGATGCTTCCTTGTCCTTTTCCTTCTCTGGACAATGGTTGACAAAATGTCCCATTTCACCACACTAGAAGCACTTGATCTTCGAAAGATCCGTCTTCTTCTTCAGCTGCTTCTTCGATGCCAAGGCTGCATCTTCCTCATCCTCCTTCTTTACTTTGTGCAACGCAAGGTTGTGTTGCCTCTTGGTGAATCTGCGTAGTTCTTCTTGCCGCAGGATTGACCACAAGTTGTCCCAATCTGGGAGGTCTGCTCTGCCCAAGATACTTTGGACAAAGATTCCCACTCATCAGTGACTGCATTGAGGGCAGTCCTGACTATCACTGCATCATCTACGGTTGCACTTGTTGCAATCAGTTGATCCCTGATTGCCTGTAATCTGAAGAGGAAGTGCTCCACGCCTTCTCCCTTGGCCATCATGAATGACCTCATTTGGGTCTCCAACATCATTTTTCTTTGGACTAATTTTCCCTCATATAGAGAAGTCAAGGCCTTCCACATCTCATTAGCTCTCTTCTTCTCAGCTATGTGTGGTACAATATGCTCCTTGATACTGTCCATTATCAGCCACTTGGCATGCCCAACAGCTTCCCTATGCTTCCATAGGAGATCTGCATCTGTCGGTGTTGCCAGAGTCTGCTCTGCATGGTCTCTTAGATTATACGCCTCCAGGACAATCAGGATCCTTGCTTTCCAAACTGAAAAGTTTGAGAGGCCCTCTAGCCTATCTTGATCACGCAATCCATGAGGAGCCATCTGCTCAAAATGTGTCGGAACTTCCTTTTCTTTTTTCTAGAGAAACGGATCTAAGGTCCTCGGTGAAATAGGCACCTTCTACTCCCTATGACAACTGATTTCCCTCCTTGGAAATCTACCAAATCAACTATGATTCAGCTTCTTCTTTGATCCTCTGATCAAACTGCAAGTTTCCTTTGGCAAGAAACTTTCTGAGAAACTGATCTCCTCCCAATCTTTGTCACTTGTGCTAAGGCTAAAACTCTGAAACCTTCAGAATTTTAACCCCACCAGCTCTTCTGAATTTCTGCAGCTTTTCTGCAGTGTTTCCTGGATCTGACAGATTCATATCTTAATCACACTGGCTGGCTTCAGACCCAACCAACGCTATTTCTGAGCTGCCTCTGCGCAATAATTTCGTGGGCTTGCGAGGACACAGCGCTGGACAGCGTCACCCTTCCCTCTGCGTGAATATGCTCCTAAAAATTGCGTTGTCCCTTTAGATCTGCTTTTCTGCTGCTTTTTGCAGCTAGATCCTTTAGATTCTCCTGCTGGTGACCCTCCTAGATCTGCAATTGCTCTGATACCATGTAGAAATTTCTGAATCTTAAGTCTAATGCAGAAATTATTACTGTTAATCTAGTTAAGCTCCTCCTACTTAGATAAGTTATCAACTAAATAAATTCAAGTTAACGTTGAAGCAAAACACATAGCAGATCTCTACCAATTCAAATCTAGAATAAGCACATGCACACATTGACAAAGTGACACGGTTATTTCTGGACAAATCGTCTCCAGAAAAACCCAATGTGGGAAAACCGGTCTCTTTCTGCTGGAGGGTTCTATTATTAAGAATATTTCTGAATACACGAATCCGGTTTCCAAATCTAGAAAACCCGACAAAGAAAACACTATAAAAGAGGAAGAGGAGGTCATTTGGAGACATCTTGGATTTTATCATTGTCTTGTGTGAGAGGTTTGAGAACTTGGTTCTCTACTTCATTGGTAGCCCAAGGACGGAAACCCTTGGTTATGTTGTTGAGTGTTCGACAAAAACCCAACTCTCTTCAAGGATGCTTCATTCAGGAGTTCCATAGAGCTTCAGGGATATTGGAGTGAGGATCATTCAGGGCCTCAATTGGTGCTTCATTTTCTTTCAATTGATTCAGTGGAAGTTGTTGTTGGGGGGAGAGTGCAGCTTTTCAGTTGTGGAGACCGGTGCAGTGCAACAGATTATCTTGGAGGCCAACTTTTCATCTCAGTTATTTCGGTTGGATATGCATGTAAAACCCCAATTTATATATTATAAATAAAGTTGAGATTTCCTTCTACTCATTATTGTTATTTGCATATCTTGTCTTGTTAAATTTTACATGGAAATCTTCTGTTTATGGATGGAAAATTTATCTTAAGTAATTCAGTGTTAAAATTTCAAGAACATTCCAAATTTTTGGCATTTGGGACATTACAGTTGTTGGGTTTTTACCCAATGTGGGTTTTCCCGGGGTAAATTCTTGTGTTCTATATTTGGCTCTTTGTTCGTGATCCTACTGGAATAAATGTAATATTGTAAATGTCTTCAATATAATTGCTTAATGATGGATTTACGAATAAGAAAATAAAAAAGGGCTAAATCATTGGAAGTAATTATCCGTATAGAAGACACCCTGAAAAATCAACATGGTATCAAAGCTTTGGGTGAAAGAGCAGCCCTGATCTTGAAGAAAAAAGAAGCTCTAATCCGATATACAAGAAGACTTAATATCTATAGAAGGGTCAAAGATCAACGTTTCATGACTAGTGCTTGCATTTGTGAAAGAATAATTTTTTGTTGAAGAATTTCTAACCTCAGCTTCAATCTGAACCCATTGAGCTTGTTTCAGGGATCAAACAGCCTTAGGAGAAGTCTTAAAAGGCCGAAACCCTATAACCTTAGGCCAAAAATCTGAGAGTCTCAGATACAACTTCAAAGGTCCTAATTATCTCATCTTGCATTACCGAGGTGACAATGGTGGCTGATACCATTGTTTCCCTTAATCTAGAGAGCTTAGTGAGGCTTTGCAATAGAGTGCTAGATTTTACAATAACATGGACAATGTCAAACATTCTTAACCAATGAAAAACAGCCTTAGAGGACAGCACTCCATTAGTGGATGCATCTAGCTTTTCTACAAATATTTTATTCAAGGGTTATTGCGAATGAAAACTATATAATGAGGTGTCATCTCATTTGCAAGAGGTGATTTCGTGTGGAGGAGAAGACCCCTAAACCATTGTTTGTATGTCGAGTTGCACCCTTAACATTGTTATTTATGCACTCCCATTGCCCATCTTCCCCCGTTTGAAGGCATTAATATTTACAATAAATTAAATTAAATTAGGTTGAAATGGGAGAGGAAACAAAACATGATTATAATTGTTTGAAATTTCCAACAATAGTCTTACTATATTGGAGTGAAAATTATTTTAAATTTCAAGATAACATTAACCAGGGATGGACTTAAAATTCAGAGGACTATATTTCCTCCTCTTGCTCATATTTAATTTATTTCAATGAGTTCTGTTGTCCTCCGAAATTCCCACAACTTATAGGATTAAAGAGAGATCAGGTGGAAAAATTCTTAACTTTTCTGAGTAATCATGGATTGAAAATAGAATAACTATCTCATGCATCAATAGATAGTTTTTCAGATTCTAAAAAAATTCTTGCCATCTACATTGGAGGCTGATCAAAATCATTACAATTCTCAAGAAGAAATAAAAAACTGGACTAGAAATCAAAGCCATTGTACTGAACCTTTCAGATATTTGATTATAGAAAATATCACATGTTTAGCTTGTGGAAGAATGGCACTTGAAATTTTAGGAAATTGTGATGGACTAACAGAAAAACATCACTGGAGTACAGATTGATTCCACTACAATGAACGCATATAAATTTAAACAAAACTTTCTTTCTCAAATATTGGAAGCATTGTGCCCCGCAAAACAGCATATATGAGAAATTTCTGACTAAAATCATTGCATGCGTAAGGTAAAATGCAACTTGAATACTATTTCATGACATAAAACAATGATAGATAAAAGACCTGGAATTCCCCAAAGAAGCTTGTATGTCGGTCTCAAATTTTCTTCATCAAATTCCACGCATGCATTCTCAAACCTGTCATTACTGTTGAGAAAAGAAATACTGTGTCAAATTAATTATTGAGCTAAATGAGAATACTGAAGAAAAATCCCAAACATGATGAAATAGAAAATATTGCTTTAGAAGGGATAATGCTTCGGTAGTGAATTGTTTATTTGCAACAAATACAGAAAATGTCATAACATCTCTCTTTTCTTTTTGGATAGATTATATATTATATATATATTGAGGGACACAGGAACAGGTCAAAAATGCCAGAATCTCACCCAAAAATTCCAAGCACCGGCAGGTTGCAAACAACAAAGAATTATGTTTAATTTTGTTTTCATAAAATGCATTATATATGTTAGCATTCAAAATATATTACATGTATTCTGCAAAAAAGAGCCACAGAAACAGCCACCACAAGCTACATATGGAAGGCCAGAACCATATCCAATCTAAATATTCTACAAAAAGCCAACACCCAAGGAAGAAACCAATCAACAACCTGTTACACGCCACTTCATGGGTGATATCCATAGGAGAAATTTTTTCTCCATGATGGACCTCGGCCGACAGCCAGCAGTCCCTTGCAGCCTGCGACTAGCTTGTTGTGCCATTTCTCCACCAGCTAAGCCAGCCATGTGGCCCCTCACCCATCTCTATTGATCGTATGTTTGAAGGTGGGCCTCCCGGATCTAAAGGTATGTCTTGTCATTTGGTAATTGAGTATTGAGTTTATTTATCATGGATACTTCCGGGCATGGATCGATGGAGGGATTTGGCGGAAAGAGTGGGCTTAGCTTGTGCTCCTGTCCCCTTGGTCGTTTTTGGATGTTACCATTGGATCTTAGTCCCATGGGATCTCCTCTATTGACCATTTGGTTCTAGGGTGGTACTACTTGGGAAATCTCGACTTTGGGTACGTGCTCCCGCTCCTTTATCCGCATATATTACTCCATTTCCACTCACTATATAGCATTCATCCTTTCTCCCGCCTGGGTCCACATTGCCTCATTGGGTCCACATAGGATCAGCCTCCCTATCCTCTTGCCCCCACCTTGGGTCAATCCAGGAATGATGCCCTCGAGGTTGAAGCAGCTAAAAGAAAAAGTAAAAGCATAAATGGCCACATTCAACAGGAAACTGAACCACAAGATGCAAAAGATGGTCGGGAGAAATTATCATTAGCACGTGGGAAAAAACCAATACATGAGCTCTATCCCATACCCATGGTCATCACCCTGGTTCCATAGGGCCCTAGATGAGCCTCCTTTATCATTCAGGAATCCATGATTGTCCCAACCCCTGGAGGGCAATGAACCGCCCTACCTAAAAGCGGGTAATCATACACATCATGCTCTTGTCCTTTGAGCCCCGAGCAGTTAATTAAAGAAAATTCATAAAAGGCAAAAGGCATATAAAGAAGGGTGGAAAAATCAAGGTCGGGGCACCTCATGTACCACGATTGCTCCCTCCTACACATTATATACCCAAGTGTGGCCTTCCCCTTATCTAGCTACCCTTTAGCCCCAATATGTGGCCCAGGGCTGCCCCTTCTCAATCCCTATTCCATTTCAGTCATTTATCACTTTCCACCCCCATTTGAGGGATGTATCTTAGACATACAATTCCCTCTAAGGGTAGAAACCACCTAATAAGGTACCTGGCTAACCCCCTTTGGAGCTTGGAGACATCAGTACATGCCATTGCCCACTACAAAAGGGCATGCCATTATGAAGTCCCCAATTTGTTGTTTATGGTTTGTAACCTCTTTTACACGATTACTCTAATGACTTGTTGAACTGGAAGGCTAGGAAACGCATTGGATCTTATACAGAATTGCAGACAGTGTCCATTTGGGTTTGGTCTCCCTATATGGGGTCCTAACCTCTCAGAGGGCTACATTGACAGATGTACGGTGTGTGTAGAGAGCCATGGACCTCCACAGCAGCACACAACACTCCATGGATCCCCACCGATGTCCATAGATTACTAGAGATCTACTTTTGGGAGGAGGATGATGCACTTGGTACACTATGCCCAACAGACCCCACAGGAGCACCACACACTTGGCAGGTGTCCCAAGACTTGTACGATGACATGGCAGTGTCCATTCCATCATTTGAGCCCTTACATATTACAGGCACCTTCGACTCATATGGACACCCATGGAGTCATTGGTGTACCCCCACACCCATTGGGAGCACCACAAGTCTACTACTTGCAGAACAAGTGTAACAACCCACACCCTTAGTTCCTACTTCCTAATATTTAACTACTAGTTAAATATAATATACAAACATAAAAACTAACCTTAAAGAATAATTAGAATAATTAATTAAACATTCAAAGCACCATGAATAAATACATTCAATGGACATCTCATTAATACGAACCATATCATTTGAATGACATATCATTAATACAAACCATAGCATCTTACATTCAATGGACATTTCATTAATGCAAACCATATCATTCGAATGACATCTCTTTGAAAACATTCATTTCTACATTTATGGACGTCTTATCTCGATGGAGTTGTGGCGACATGATCTTAGCTTGATGGAGTCGTGGCGGTGGGGAGATTGTTATTTTAAACAATAAGACATAAAGAAGGAGGGACTTTTTTATTCTTATGGGAAATTGAGAAGGCTGTTGTGGTGAAATTGATCAACTGTGGAAGGGAGACTTACTGTTCTCGGGATTCTGGGCACGGGGGCAGAGGAGGCGTCTTCTGGATTTGGGATTAAATCCTAAATTGGTTGGGAGGAACATTTTGGTTCTGAAATCTGTCCACTCAACTGCAGAGGAGGATCACGGTTCCAGCAATTATCAGCTTATTCAGTTCATTCAGCCTTCATCAACTAAATTCTGGTTTGGATCTCATCGTTTCCAGGTATTTCTCTTAGCATCAAATATTTAATTGTGTTTCAGCATCAGTTACTTAATGTGTTTCAGCATCAGCTGGTTTCTGGGTTTGTGAACTTAGAAATATTTTAAAACCGTGAATCTGTCTTTAGATTTTATATTTAAATCCTCTTATAAATTAAATTCTGCTTAAATATAGATATCAGATAAGAGTTTTATTGTAAATGAAGATAAGAGGTATGACATATGGTATCAGAGGGTGTTTCAAACCCTTTCTCGACCTTATAGGCCCATTAAATTTCATTTATAAGCTTTTGTGTGTTCCAATTTTAAAGTGGACAAACATTAATATAGATCAGAGCTCTTGTTCAAACTTCCGGACCTGTTAGATTGATGTTAAAACCTGCTGGCCATTCAAACCTGCAATATGCTTTTGCATTCATTTTAGGAACACTATCATTCTGGTTTATATTCATTGAAACAGTAAAATCTCTACTACAGACAGACTAGATTTACAATAACATAGTTCTAGCAATATTCAACCACTTTATTAACTGTTTTAACAAACGTACAGAGGTCAGAAATGATAAGGAGTAAACTCAACATCAGTCCTCTGTCCCTTTTATCGAAAATAAACTCAGACCAGCAAAGAACAGTGGATGTGGTGTGTAACCCTCTTAGCACATCCGACAACATACATCACAGCTTTCAATTCATATTCTCTTTCCAGTTCATTGTCTTCTTTTTCCCGTTCGAAGTCTCCTTGCTAGAGACCCTACATCTCTGCTCTCTGCCGCAGGCAAATCTTTTCCTTCTACCGATGAGTTTAATGCTAAAGCTTCCAAAGATGTATCATGCGGCTTTTCAATAATTCCATCATAGGATTCAAAAACAAAACATTTCATCTTCTTTATGGTTCATAGACGAATGTTCCTGAATCATTGAACTAGATGTTGCTGATGAAAGCTCCAGAGAGAATATTTAAAGGGTACAGACTCCAAAAGCAAAGCATCAAATCCGCCATTCAATCCTTTTGTTCCCCCATTTAAACTGCAAACAAATCCTAACATTTAAATTAGTTTAAAATTAATTTCAGCATCTGGAAATCAAAACCTTAATCGGAATTGAAGAGTAAAATATTTGTCATCAGAAATATTTGTGGTAAAAGGCCTTAAGCTAAGTTAAAGCGAAACTCAGTACTAGCATGAAAAGTAGTAATAAGTAACAGCGAGGCAAGAACAACACTACTCGCCACCCTACGCTTACACTTTTTCGGGCTATAACCTCAACTTTTTCGTCGGCGGAAGGGAAATATGGCCTGTATCTGTACCATGAAGGTTGGAAAGAAATGAGCTACTATTTGCGCCTCCGCAAGCTCTCAGGCGTTCCCGTGCTCTTCATTCCTGAAAATGGTGGTTGCTACAAATCGGTTTCATACGACTGGAGTAAACCTCCACCAGTAGCAGATATACAGCGGAATTAGGGCCGATCACTAAATGGCCTATGCAGGTTGAGACCGACTTTGCCAATGTAAGAAAATTTAAGGAAAACACCTAGACAGCAAATCACCATCTGAGTTAAATGGCATTCGTTGTCGAAAACCCACAATCAACGTTGCCACCGATTAAAATATGCGCTCCACTATAACATTAACCCATCGTTTCAAAAAAAAAAGATTTCGGACTTTAAAAATTTGCGGAAATAGCCGACTTTAAACCTTAGTAAAATGCAGCGTATAAATCCTTTATATACCAAAAATTCACAAACAAACAAAAAATCCGTTTGTTATACAATGGTTCAGATTTATTAAAATTCACGTACATGTATTATGTTAAAGCCGCCGATCTAGCGGTAAATATTTTGACTTATATATACGTTGAAATGACCTTGATTAATATATATGTTATGTTAAAGCCGTCGATCTGGTGGTAAATTTTTTTTTTTTAACATCTGTACGTTGAACGAAAAGGTAGCACAGAGGGCAGAGGCCGAGGTTTGACCTCGCGACCTCTCTCTCATCAGTGCACTCCTCCAACGAGCCATATTCATTAGGATTGGTGCAAATCAAAACACGGGGTCGAGGTCCAGGTTTGAACTCATGACCTCCCCCTCTATACCCAAAACACCTCCCAGAATGAAATATTACAGTAACTGCATATAATTCGAAATTATATTGGTGCGATTTTATTTTTACTGTCGTGGCCGGCGTCGACAGCCTGAAATGGCTCAGGACTTGATTACCGATAATCGAAAGCTGGAAATTATATACATAAATGTATATTATATTTCATTTAATATATAAAAATTTAATTATATGGCACATGACTTCATTATGGGTAATCGAAAAGTTGGAATTATATACATAAATTTATATTATATTTCATTTAATATATAAAATTTAATTATATAGCACATGACGTGATTACGGATAGTCAAAAGTTGAAATTCTATATATATTTATATTACATTTCATTTATTATATAAAATTTACTTTAAAAGTATATGGCATATAATTTAATTAAATTAAACAAAGGTATGGCATATAGTATGGCATATAAGAGTTTGAAGCGGACGTTTTATGGGCATCTAAACTAAGGTGACAAAACCTTATAATATGACATTAAATAAGGATCGAATGATAGCATTGTATGCTGTGATAGTATGTGCATTGTGATGCATTAAAACTCTAGTTAAAATTGGAAAAATTTAAATTTACTTAACTAGATAATTTACGTTGGGTTGGGATTAAATAACTTTGCATATAGAAAGTTATGAGTTAAGCTTTTATATATATATATAATGTAAAAAGTTTAAATACTTTCACGATTGAAAGGGGTATAATAAAGGTATTTTGTTTATATGCATAATGATTACTTATAAAATGTGAGGAATCAAACTAAATAAAAGTTGATTAACATTATTTATAAATTTAGAGTTTGATTTTATACAAAAATAATTGAAGTTTTACTTTCATTTATTTTGTTACGCAGACAGGGAGAGTCACAAGGGTAAAGAAAATCAATATTCAAGTGTTAGTTTTAGCCATAAGTAGCTAAAATCAATAAATCCCTTCTATCACTGCATCTAGAACTAAAACATTCTAGACAAGTTTTACAAACTAACACTCTGATCTATGAAAACCCCTACATTTCACTCTAGAGTTAGTATGCATAAGATACCCTGCATAGGACAAGGAGGTCGCGTTGCCACCCTCCTTGACCTCGGTACCAGTAAGACCTGCCTGCAGGTAAAATAGCAAAAGAACTATACCCATATGCAAGCTTAAATCTTACGAAAATTATATTCTGTCAGTCTGAAAATTTACCCACTTCTCATAAATTTATTATGTATTTCAGGAAAAGTTACAATGTTTAACACATACCAAAGGCCGCAGCGCCAGCGAAATGCATCACCGCCACCTCCACCTTCACCATCACCATCACCACCATCAAGATCGCCGTCAGCGCCTGTTGCTCCACCCAATCTTACTACTGTAATGAGTTGATTAGAAGCCATTTTGGAAACATTAAAAGGGTCGCAGTCAACCAAGGACAAGGAGGAACGACGTCATCCAGAGGAAAGACATTCAGAAAAGCCTAAGGATTATGATGACAAACCTCATAGAGAAGATATTTCACAGGAACTGCAAAAGATTAAACTCCCGGAATTTTCTAGTGGACGAGTTAGAGAACATGCCGAAGCATGGTTGGAGGGGATGATCAGATGCTTCGCATTAAGAGAATATTCTTCAACTTCAAAAACAAATATCGTTGTATTTCAACTCAGGGGAAATGCTCTGATTTGGTGGGGGAATATGGAAAAACAGTTGCAGCTCACGTCAGATACCGTCCCTTGGGAGTTGTTTGTGGACCGATTCCGTGCGAAATACTTACCACCTTTCTTTCAAGAGCAGCAAGCTGGAGCCTTCCATACTCTGACCCAAGGTGGTAAAACCGTGGAAGAATACAAGATAAAGTTCATGGAACTTGTGAAATATGTTCCTTACCTAGACACAGATGAATGCCAGGCCGAGCGTTTCGTATTTGGATTAAATCCTCGGATCAAAGCCATGGTAAGAATGTGGAAGCCGCGGACAGTGGCAGAGGCGGTTGAATGTGCTCATTATGCAAAAGAACATTTGGGAATTAAACGGGATTTCAGGCTAGCTGAACCAATACCGCGGGCATTTACAGGAAGGACTCCCCGAAATTTCTTCCGAGGAAATAACTCGAGACCACTTCCTTATGGTAACAGGTTTACCCCAAGAGGAGCGGGGCCAAGAGCTCCCAGGACCATAAATGCAATAGCTTCTGAATCCTCAAACATCAGTGCTTGGAGATCTTGAGGGGCTGGTAATCGAGGGAGGAGTGGGAGAGGAAGCAGCACCAGGGGACAGAGCTCTTGGTCTGGAATTTCTCAGTCAAACGCAAAAGGACCAACCCGGGTGGACTGTTGGGGGTGTGGAGGACCTCATCTACGGCGTGATTGTCCGGAGAACTCTCGGCAAACAGGAAAAGAACCATCATTAGATGCCCAAAGCTATCATAGAATCCATGTTGTCGTCAACAACAACCAAGAAACACATCAATCCACTGTAGTGGAATCTTCAGGTACAATCAACGAAATAAAACTCAAAATCTTATTTGACACTGGAGCTACTGATAGTTTTATTTCATCTTATGCATTGAATAAATGTGGGTTGGCAACTTGCAAACAGGACGATTTTAGATAGGTAGAAATGGCTTCAGGAGACCTTCAATACGTAGAATTAAGTGTTGAGGATTGCAAAGTTGATCTAGGAGTCTGTTTGACCAAACTAAAAGTATATTAATTAAAAGTATATTTCACGGCCCTAGGAACTTACAACCTGGTGATAGGAATGGATTAGTTAGAGTCTCATCGAGCATGGGTAGACTGTTCCGGGAAAACAATACTTTGCTTAATGATGTGGGAGAGACAATCCAAATTCAAGGTATTAAGAGAAAAGTATCATTGTGTTTCATCTCAGCTATGCAAATGAAGTGGTGCTTAAGGAAGGGTTGTCAAGTGTATGCAGTTCAAGAAGTAAGCAAAGAGAAAGGGCCTTCCTTAGATCAGTATCCGATTCTATCAGAATTTCCGGAAGTTTTTCCTAAAGAATTACCAAGACTGCCTCCTAAGAGAGAACTAGACCTCACCATTGAATTGAAACCTGGTACAAAACCTATATCTAAAACCCCTTACCGAATGATCGCCTCGGAACTTCAAGAATTGCAAATTCAACTGAAAGAACTGTTAGATGTGGGGCACATTCGACCCAGTGTTTCACCATGGGGTGCTCCTGTAATCTTTGTCAAGAAGAAAGATGGTTCATTACGACTGTGTGTGGACTATCGAGATTTAAACCGGGCTACGGTAAAGAATAGGTATCCAATGCCTCGCATTGACGACCTTTTCGATCAAATGAAAGGAGCTACAGTATTTTCAAAGATCGATCTGTGATCGGGTTATCATCAACTCAGGATTAGCGAGAGCGATGTTTCTAAGACTTCATTCCGAACTCGTTTCGGGCATTATGAATTCATTGTGGTGCCATTTGGGTTGACCAATGCACCTGCAGTCTTCATGAACCTTATGAATAGCGTTCTCCACAAATATCTCGACAAATTTGTACAAGTTTTCCTGGACGATATTCTCATTTACTCTAAGAATGAGAAGGAGCATGAAGAGCATCTTCGGATAGTGTTATCTTGTCTCAGAGAACACAAGTTATATGGAAAATTATCCAAATACGCTTTCTTTCAGAAGGAAATCCATTACTTAGTTCATATCATATCAGGCAAAGGAATCTCTGTAGATCCTGAAAAGGTAAATACAATCAGGGAGTGGCCGATACCTAAGAATGCACATGAAGTGCGTAGCTTTATGGGTTTAGCAGATTACTACCGGAGGTTTGTGGAGGGATTCTCCAAAATTGCAAAGCCGATCACAAACTCCAGTGCAAGGGTGTTAAGTATGAATGGATTGAGGAATGTGATAAAGCTTTTTCTGAACTTAAACGATTATGTGCACCGATTTTGCGAGTACCGGATATGAATAAAGATTTTACTGTGTGTACCGATGCATCTAAGCAAGGGTTAGGTGCAGTGTTAATGCGGGAAGGAGGCATAATACCATACGCTTCAAGGAAATTAAAACCCCATGAAGAACTTTCTGCTACGCATGATTTAGAGTTAGCCGCGGTGGTTTTAGCTTTAAAGATGTGGAGACACTACTTGGTAGGAAAAAACTTTGTGCTTAAAAGTGACCACCAAAGTTTGCAGTATTTATTCACCCAGAGAGACTTAAATGCAAGACAAAGACAATGGAGTGAACTCCTAAGCGAATACTATTTTGCGATTTCATATATAAAAGGGAAGGAGAATGTTGTAGCAGATGCTTTAAGTAGAAGACTTCGAATATTCTCCCTTGTACCTATCAAGGTGAACTTAATAGATCAAGTACTTGCACATCTTGTAAGAGATAGTTGGTACTTAAAAGTAAGGTCGGGGCTCGAGAGCAACCATTCAAAGGAACCTAAGTTCGAAGGATATGATTTGGAAGAGGACAAAATTCTACAATTTCACGAAAGGATGTATATACCAGATAGTGGAGATCTCCGAAACAACATCTTGAAGGAAGCACACCGAGCAGTGTATTGAGCACATCCTGGGGTAAAGAAGATGTATGCTGACATTAAGAGACTCTTCTTCTGGTCAAGCATGAAAAACGACATTGTCCAATTTGTCGTTAGGTGTCTTGAATGTCAGCAGGTCAAAGCTGATCATTGTCACCCAGCAAGTCTCTTACAATCTCACGACATCCCTATGACCAAATGGGAGATAATTTCTATGGATTTTATCGTTGGGCTGCCTCTTACGCAACAAAAGCATAATGCCATTTTGGTTGTGGTGGATAGATTAACAAAAAGCGCCCATTTCATCCCAGTAAGAGATACTTATGAAGTAGCTGATGTAGCTCGGGTATTCATCAATGAAATTATCAGATTACATGGAGTACCTAAGAAAATCATATCAAACAGAGATCCTCGGTTCACATCAAGGTTTTGGAATTGTATGAAGTCGGCCTTGGGAACTCAGTTAAATTTGAGTACAGCATATCATCCTGAGACCGATGGTCAGACAGAAAGGGTAAATCAAGTACTTGAGGATATGCTAAGGATGTATGTTATGCACCAACAGTCGCGCTGGGAAAAGTACTTACCCTTGGTAGAATTTGCTTACAATAATAGTTATCACAGTTCAATCAGGATGCCGCCATTTGAAGCTTTATATGGGAGACCCTGCAGAACACCGTTGAGTTGGGACAGGTTAGAAGATCGAATAATCATCGGACCAGAGTTGATCCAAGAGATGGAGGATCAGGTAAAACTGATTAGGCAACGATTGAGAGAGGCCTAGGATAGACAGAAAAGTTATGCTGATGCTCACAGGACAGATAGAAGCTATGTAGTGGGAAATCGGGTTTTCATCCGCATCAGACCAAATAAGAGCACCATTCGGTTTGGGAGGGGGGCAAAATTATCCCCCCGGTTTATACGACTGTTTGAAGTCCTGGAAAAAGTTGGACGTGTCGCTTAACGTCTTGCACTACCACCCCACCTGCACAAAATTCATAATGTATTTCATGTATCCACCTTAAACATTATATTGCTGATAAATCTCATGACCTTCAATGGAAGGAACTGCAGGTATCGGACGAGGGAACCCTAACGGTCGAACCATTACGTATTCTGGAACGTAGGGTTCGACAGCTCAGGAACCGCCGGATAGACCAAGTTAAAGTCCAGTGGCACAAATATAGTCCTGGATCAGCGACTTGGGAGGATGCTGAGACTTTTTGCCAGAATTACCCTAGCTTACGCTAAATTTTGAGAACTGGAAACTTTATATGTATATGACTGCTCTATTTTTATACTTGAAACTTTATTTTGAAATATCACGTAAGGATGAGTTTTACTTTGCTGGTACATGGATACCCATAAGGATAGAATGCTACTTCACCCTAGTGATACAGGATATATGTTGTTTGTTTCAATTTACTGGTGCATGGATACTGATATGCAATATGTCATTTAAATTAACATTGCAAGAATATGAAATCATAGATTAAACGTTATAGATGAAACTATCTAACGATTCATTTCATTACATTTCAAATATGATTGAAGGAAAGGAAATAGAAGAGTAATTACATTTTAAATATGAAAGTGAAACATATTGGTATACAGATTGAAAATGGTTAAAACAATGCATCATAGATGGAACATGTATGAACTAAACAGAAACATTATCTAAACGAGAAATTGTATTGGACATATTGATACATATGTGGGCAAATGTTTTAAACCAAGTATGTTATATAAGTTCTAGAATCAATATCATAGATAGCAAGGTATTTGGAATGTGTAGAGATTGTTATATGGGTAACAATTTGTTATGAACAATATAGATACATATGTTGTAATGTGTGTACGAGTGTTTACATTGCAGATTGTGTACCAGTAATTACCTTGCAGAAACAGATTTCAGACCCCAAAATATGTGATGATAGAATCCCCAGAACAGTTGAGACTCCCGAGATTCCACGATAGGGTGTTGACCCTGGTCCTATTGGGAGGGGTGGAGGTGTTGCCAACCAGTTATCCTCCGATACCTGGAGTCATGGGAGGACTGTGCGAGTCACGCTCCACTAGACGTGTAAGGATGACTGCCGGATGCCTACAAGCATATCAAGTCGACGTAATCGACGCTGATATCCTTAAGGTCTATGAATGGATCAGTAAAACTGGTGCCATGACATATTCCTGTAGAGGACGGATAGGATGGGAGTGGAAGAGATTAGGAAGGATGGGATGATTTTAGAATAGTTTGGAGATTCGGTTGAGATGGGAAGTAACAATTAAATTGCAGATACATACTTATTCAAACAGAAAATCAATCTTAAAAATCAGTCTTTTACAATCACCCTAATCTCTAAAACACAATTATTGATATGAGTATATGAAACCCTAACTTCGGGACAAAGTTTTCCGAAGGGAGGAAGTATGTAACAACCCACACCCTAAGTTCCTACTTCCTAATATTTAACTACTAGTTAAATATAATATACAAACATAAAAACTAACCTTAAAGAATAATTAGAATAATTAATTAAACATTCAAAGCACCATGAATAAATACATTCAATGGACATCTCATTAATACAAACCATATCATTCGAATGACATATCATTAATACAAACCATATCATCTTACATTCAATGGACATCTCATTAATGCAAACCATATCATTCGAATGACATCTCTTTGAAAACATTCATTTCTACATTTATGGACGTCTTATCTCGATGGAGTTGTGGCGGTGGGATCTTATCTCAATGGAGTTGTGGCGGTGGGGAGATTGTTATTTTAAACAAGAAGACATGAAGGAGGGACTTTTTGATTCTTATGGGAAATTGAGAAGGCTGTTGTGGTGAAATTGATCAACTGTGGAAGGGAGACTTACTGTTCTCAGGATTTTGGGCACGGGGGCAGAGGAGGCGTCCTCTAGATTTGGGATTAAATCCTAAATTAGTTGGGAGGAACATTTTGGTTCTGAAATCTGTCCACTCAGCTAGAGAGGAGGATCACGGTTCCAGCAATTATCAGCTTATTCAGTTCATTCAGCCTTCATCAACTAAATTCTGGTTTGGATCTCATCGTTTCCAGGCATTTCTCTTAGCATCAAATATTTAATTGTGTTTCAACATTAGTTACTTAATGTGTTTCAGCATCAGTTGGTTACTGGGTTTGTGAACTTAGAAATATTTTAAAACTGTGAATCTGTCATTAGATTTTATATTTAAATCCTCTTATAAATTAATTTCTGCTTAAATATAGATATCAAATAAGAGTTATATTGTAAATGAAGATAAGAGGCATTACAACAAGGGGTCACCCCCATGTCCATCACATTTTGAGGAGTTTATTCATCATTATGGCACTTCTAGACATTATCAAGCCTTTTGGAAGGCCCCACGACATGCATATATTATCATTTGACCTCCTGAGAGGCTTACTATTTCAGTTATGAGCTAGTTTGTTAGGCTTGTCACCAAAAGTTAGGTTATTTGCACATTATTTTATGTTTAGGGGCTAATGTAGGCTCATTAGCTAAATCGAACTCCTAAAAGGTGTATAAATAGGAGTTAGTTGGATTCATTTGTATCATCACTTGGATCGGGATCTCTCTCTCTTAAGAGAATTTCACATTTTTTCCTTGGTGGCAATTTTTGGATGATGGATGAATTTTGACGTATGGATTTGTGTTCTCTCTATCTTGGAACTTCTTATATTGCGAATGTGATGCTGGTTGGATATATTCTACAATGTGTAGGTCAAATTTGATGTCAATTTTCTTGTTGTTGCATACATTTGAATTTCGCTATGATTAGGGCTAATTGTTGCATCTGATAAATGTGGAATTATGTGTCTATTTTACAGTATATGTGCATGGGCCATGTTGTATGAATGAAATTTCCTAGAGATCGTGCTATCTTGATAAGCCTTCACCATTTGCAAGAAGTATAAATGTTTTAAAGTCACTTTTCTTCTCTAGCCTCTAACATTGGACGAAGTTGACTTTGAAGCCTCCTTGAACAATAGAAATGCATTCCATCTTCGTAATTATCCTTGACTCCATACCCCCAAGTGATTAAGCACTGATCCTTCACAAGGTGATCATTTTAACCCTTATTTTTATCTTTTCTCCATTTTTCCTAGCTCTAGCGCCATTAGCTCACCTAGGGCATCACTTTCACGGAAATCTGGCCATAGGAAAAATTTGATCTCCAAGGGTCAACTGCACTGGTGGATCCCCCAGGTCTCCTCAAATTTTGAAGATATCCTGACGAAGGAATCTCGAAATATCCCAAGCCCTAGCTCTAGGATCAAGTTTTGCCATGTGTTTCCCAAGGCTAGCACCTGGGAGGATCAATTGGCCCAGTGTTGCAGGAAACGTCCGCCCCCCCCGGCTCTAACCCCCGATCTGCATCCCGTACGAAATCGTACAGTGTCCGCCGTATGAAACGCGTTTCAGAATTTCCAAAATGTGTTTCGCAAAAAAAAATTGCGCTTCCTGGAAATTCGGATACGTACGGCCAGATCTGCGATTCCGTACGTCGGATCCGCGTTTTGTACGGCGGATCGACGTACGAAAGCGTCGTGCTTCGAAGGAAGATCCATACGGATTGTGACCGCTTCCGTATAGCGGCGTACGAATTCGATTGGCGCAGCAAAAAAAATGCCGTTTTTTTTTATTTTTTAGCTTTAGTTGGGTTAGAGGCTGGGTTAGTGTTGAGTTAGGGATAGAATGAAAAAGATATAAGCTCTCTTTCACCTCTCATTTGCTCACTTGTGTTTTTTGAGAGCTTGGAGAAGAGAGGAGATGAGAGAGTTGAGGAGAGCTTGGGGGAGTGAAGGAGGAGGAGCTTGGAGGAGTAAAGGACTTCCATCTACAAGAGCTAAAGAGGTAAGTGCAAACCCCAAACTTTCTCATTTTTTTGTCATTGTTTTTTGTATTCTCTCCTCCCTCTCTTACACTTTCCCATTTTTTCTTCTTGTTCATTTATATGCAGGTTGTCCACCATCTATATTCATATTCAAAGATTATGTTTTTTTGGCTTCTATGTATCATTCCACTCTTGGTTTTGATGATGGTAAGGGGAGTAGAAATAGAAGAGAAGAACATGAAGAAAAACAACATAGTGGTCCCCATATGAGTGACCCATTGTATGATGAGGAGGAAGGGTTTGAAGAGGAAGGATGAAAACATTGAAACACCAAAGGGGAAAGCTGCATTGACACCCTTGTGGAACTATGTGACCAAACTTGAAGGGGGAAAGGTGAGCTACAATTTTTTGTGCCCTCATGGTTGTCATGGAGGAAAACCATATAGTGGTTCATATACTCGTGTGAGGAGGCATCTTTGTGGGGTGATGGATAGTGATGAAAAAAAGGGTGTTGTGGGGATAGCAATTTGCCCAAAGGTTTCAAATGAACAAAGAAGAAAATACATCCAAATAGAGGAGGTTGCACAACAAAAGAACAAGAAACAAAAAGCTCAATCTGAATCAAGTGCAACCTCTAGATTTGGTAGCTCATCTCCTCATGGTACTTTTGCAAGCTTTGGAGGTAAAAAAGCAAAAGGGGATTTCCTTAATGTTGTTGGGAGGGATGATGTGGATGGAAAGATAGTCTGATTTCTTTGTGCTTGCAGTGTACCATTCAATGTGCTTCTCTCTCCCTATTGGCACGAAATGGTAAAGGCCATCAATGAAGCCCCAAAAGGATACAAGTCCCCCAACTATAAGAAAGCTAGAACAGTGTTATTAGAAAGAGAAAATGGAAAGGTTCAAGTAGTTTTGACACGTTTTACAAATGAGTGGGTGCATAGTGGGGTATCCATTGTATCAGATGGGTGGACAAGTATCAGAAACCAACATTTGATAAATGTTCTTGGTGTTTCTGCTAGTGGTGCAGTGTTTATTACATGTCATGATTCCTCCTCTGTCAGTGCAACTTCCCAAAACACTGCAGATCTCCTATTGCAATCAATCAAAGATGTTGGTCCTAGTAAAGTGGTTCAAGTGATCACAGATAATGCAACAAATTGTAAGGGAGTAGGAAGAATTATTGAGCGTACTTATCCACACATATTTTGGTCTAGGTGCTTGGTGCACACATTGAACCTTTTGATGCATGATATTGTGAAGCATAAAGAATGTGGGTGGATTAATGAGCTTTACAAGAGAGGGAAGCAACTCATTAAATTTATCATAAGGCATACAAGTGTAAACTACTTCTATGGCACTTACTCCAAGTTGCAGTTGCTTAAACTTGCAAAAAAAAGATTTGCAAGTTATTACCTCACCTAAAGGCGGCTAGTGAAGGTGAGACAAGCTTTAACTAATATGGTCATCGGTAAATCATGGGAGGAAATTAACACTGATAGAGATGGAGCTAATGTAGCCAAGGAAACTACTCTTGACATGTACTTTTGGTCACAAGTTAATGTTTTGTAATTCACCAAACCAATTTATTACATGATCAAGTTTGTAGATTCAGATCGGCCAATAATTGGGGAAGTGTATGAGCAAATGGATAACATGTTGGGACAGATTAAAGACATTATTGAGCCTAGAGATATCACCTTGTATAGTTATATTCGTACAGAGGTGGAAAGATGATGGGATATGCTAAATGTTCCATTGCATGCATTAGCATATGTTTTGACACCTAAATACTATCATCCATCATGGCTTTCAACACCAGCACCAGGGGGGGGGGAGCAGGAGAAAACCACACCTAGATCCAAAGGTTCTAGAAAAATATATGATTGCATTAACTAGATTAGTCCCTGATGAGGAGGAGGCTACCTTGGTATGGAAACAGTTGAGCAACTATACACTTTGCACTGGTCCATTTGGGAGCATGCATGCAATTAGAGATCGAGAGACTTTTTCTTTTATTGAGTAGTGGAACATGCATGGAGGTGCTACTTCAATTCTACAGACTTTGGCATTGCGGGTGTTATCACAGATGGTAAACAATTCTTCTACAGAGAGGTGTTGGAGCTCTTATTCTTTCATCCATAGTGTTAAAAGGAACAACTTGAGTTTAGACCGAGCAGAGAGCTTGGTTTATGTTCATTACAACTTGCAATTGTTGTCCCATCACTGTGATGATGCAAAGAGTAATAATGACCTTAAGGTTTGGGACAGGTATCTAGAGGAGGCCAATTTGGAGGATGGAGTGTTGTGATTAGAGCAATTAGAGGATGCGCGTATCCATGATGATGATGATCAAGTTGAGATGCCACCCCCAACTGGTCCCTTGCTTCCTAGGTTCCATGGTTCAACACCAACAACAGGGACTTCGTCTTCAGCAGTTGCAGTGCCAGTGCCATAACTTCCACAGCGACCATCTTCTTCATTGCCACCACGTGGAGGCCCACCGCCACGTACTCTTCGTGGTGGAAGGAGGAGAGATTAGTAGATATTTTCACAATTTACTACTTTTGTCATAGATTAGACTTGTAGGCTTGTTGTGAATTTGAACTTTTTTGTCTTGGTGGTGGCCAAGTGGCCTATTTTGTAAACATTATTATTTGAATTTTGGACATGACTAATGTTGACAATTGCTCACTTGATAGATAATATGCTTTATGTTTTATAATATGGTTAAATGTTTTATGTTTATCATTTATGTTTTATAGTATGCTTAAATGTTTTATGTTTTATAGTATGCTTAAATGTTTTATCATGCTTAAAAATTTGATGTATGTTTGTAATTGCTAGGATCTAGAATCTAGATGGTTGATGCTCGAATAATTAATTATTGATGTACAATGGAATCATGGATGTCATATCTATCTTGATTTATGTAAAAATATGCATGTTTTCATGTCTTCTACAACTAATATGGTATTTGGAATGTTTGTTTTCAATATAAATGCAAAAATATATATATATATAAAAATTTAAAAAAAAAAATATATATATATATATATATACTAGATGCTTCTGAAACAATTCGCTTCCTAAATTTTTGGAAAATGACGCTTCCGCGTCCCCGCTTCCAAAAAACGTCCCTGCTTCGTCCCCGCTTCATGCAATGTTGGTTTGACCTTTTGAAGTAAAAATTTAACCAACGTCAAACCAACATTGCGGAGCCTCTGGTTCAGCCCCAACAACCAATGGCAGAAAATTCATTTGCCTCTCCAAGTCATGGGGATCCAAGGGACGTGTCTCCCGAGGATTTGCAAGAGGGAGAGTCGGTAAATCCACCCACCACCAGTGGAAGAACAAGCAGGGAACTACGACAGATTTTGAAAGATGCAGAGGACTTTGTCGAAGTCCCCTGAAATGAGAAGAGACAACGTAAGGAGCCTGAGAGGTATCAAGCCTTGGTTGCTCAAGTCAGAGAACCTTCCAGCTTTCGGGAAGCAGCTCAGCACCAGGTCTTGGTTGATGCAATGGTGGAAGAGTACAGTTCATCATGACGAATGATGTCGGGGAAGTGGTCCCCGGACCTCAGGAGAGATCAGTTGTATGATCAAGGTGGATCTACAAGGGCAAGTATGTTGCAGATGGCAGCATCGAGAAATTTAAAGCTAGGTTTGTGGCTAAGGGGTATGCTCAAAAGGAAGGGATCGATTATGAAAAAACCTTCACCCCAGTAGCCAAATACACCTCTATCAGATCCATGATATCCCTTGCTACGCAAATGGGATGGGAGATTCACCAAATGGACGTCAAGCAGCATTCCTGAACGAGGTGATAGAGGAAGAGGTGCATATAGAACAACTGGAGGGCTTCAAGACACATGATCAGAAGACTTGTGTGCAGACTAATGAAAGCATTGTATGGACTGAAGCAAGCTCCTAGAGCTTGGTATGGTCGAATTGACAGCTACTTGCAGAAGATTGGAGTCGTCAAGAGTGACGCAGATCCCAATCTCTACTATCTAAGAGTGGGTAGTGAGCCTTTGATATTAGTTTTGTATGTAGATTATCTATTCTTGACAGGATCATCAAGGCTCATCACAGACTGCAAGAAGAATTTGGCTAAGGAATTTGACATGAAGAATCTAGGACAAATGCATTATTTTCTGAGGTTGGAAGTTTGGCAACGAAATGGGGAGATCTTTCTTGGTCAAGGAAGATACACTACAGAGATTCTGAAGAGATTTCAGATGGAGGATTGTAGACCCATGACAACTTCGATGATCACCAACTGGAAGAAACTTGACACTTCCAAAGACAATGAGGCTGATCCTACGTTATCTAGGCAGCTCATAGGATCATTGATGTATCTGGTAAACACAAAGCCAGATATCTATTATGTCTATAAGAATTTTCGGTGAAAATCACATGTAAGAAATTTTTGTCGAAGCATTTCGAACCAACCAATGTGGTTCATCATCAGGACAAGATGAGAAATCTGATCAAGAAACCTGTTTAAATAGATAAGGACAGCTCCAACTAGCCGTTGAAAAACGGCTAGTTTGACTAGAATAAGAAATTGAATAAAATTTGTCATATTTTATTATTTTTTAATTTTAATTCTAATATATTTTAATTTAATTATATTTGAATATAATCTAATATTAATACTTTTATATAATTTAATATTAATACTTTTTAAATATAATTTAATATTATTATTATTTTAAAACTTTAAATTATATGCTCTCTAATTAAAATTCATTAAAAAAATAAATAAAATAAATAAATAAATAAAATAAAAATAAATAAATAAAATAAAATAAAATAAATAAATAGATAAATAAATAAGAATAATATTAATAATAATAATTAATTAATTAATTTAATATAACTAAATAGGTAATTTTCAAATTAAATCATAAGGATAATACTAATAATAAAAATCATATTAATCAAAATTAAAATAATCAAATAAAAAGAACAGACAGGGAGAGAGGAATCGAGAGCAAGAGAAGAAAGAACGACTAGAGGGAGCAAAAGGGGAAGGGAAAAAAAAAACTAAGAGTGAAGGGCAGGAATCCAGCATCTGCTGACACTCCACCCATCATCCCTGTTAAGGTTAACCGGCCTCTTTTCGATTTCCAAGGCTTCCCTCAACTTTCGGTGATGGAAATGGTCAATCCTTGCAATAACCTCAGTATCTTCAATACAAATATGATGATTTGTTTTTTCAGCATGCTCTGCTAGGGTAGAGAACCGAAATCTACCATGTCTAAGGTCAGTGACATGTTCATGAATTCTTTGATTAATTGATCGACCAGTTTCACCTATGTAAGGGGTCCCACAGGAACACGGAATCAAGTAAACACCCTTACCATCCATCAGGCAAATCAGGTCTTTAACCGATCTAAGCGAACTTCAAATAGTGTGGAGAGGCTTGAATGTTGAAGAGACATTATGTTTCTTCAAGATCCTAGCGATTTTATCATTAGTACCTTGGATAAACGGAAGGTGAACTTTAGATAACCAATCACAAGGATCTTGATTAACCCTAGGACCTTTTTCAGCTTTTTGAAAAGCTCTAAGACATTGAGCACTGCAATAACCATTCTTACAGAAGACATTAAAGAGATGCGATTTTTCACCTTCAAAATGGTGTACATCAGAGATTCTAAAGGCTCTGGTGACTAGGGTACTGAGAACCCCAAGCTTCTGAGCCGGGAAATGATGAGAACTAGCATGTAAATATTGCTCAGTATGCGTCTTCTTTCTAAAGACTTGATGAGAGAAGGAACCATCATTATTTCTCGAAAGAAGGACATCCAGCGAGGGTAGGCTACCATCCACTTTGAATTCCATGGTGAACTTAATGAAGTCATATTGATCATTTATATGCTAGAAGAAAAGGTCCAGATTCTCTTTACCATGGGGCCACACCAAACAGGTGTCATCAACAAACCTTTTCCAAAGCCTAGGTTGAAAAAGAGAGGAGGAAAGGGCCTTCGATTCAAAGTCTTCCATGAAAAGATTATCAACCACAGGGAAAAGGGGGGAACCCATGGCCACACCACAAGTCTGTTCAAAGAATTCACCCTCGAAACTAAAGAAGGTCGAGGTTAGACAGATCTCCACGATGAGCAGTATCAGGATCCGTGATTCAAGAGATGACATCAATGGCTTCCTTAATGGGAATGCAACTATATAATGATACAACATCAAAACTTACAAACCTATCATCTGGATCCAACTTAATGTCTTTCAATTCATTAATAAAGGAGGAAGAGTCTTTGACAAAGGAGTCGGTGCAACCCACAAGGGGCTTCAGCTTACTGGCTAAAAATTTAGCGAGCAGATAAGTCAGACCACCTATGGTGTTTACAATGGGGCGAAGGGTAGCACCATCCTTATGAATCAATGACTAGTTGGAGTTGTCCTTATCTATTTAAACAGGTTTCTTGATCAGATTTCTCATCTTGTCCTGATGATGAACCACACTGGCTGGTTCGAAACACGTCAACAAAAATTTCTTACATGTGATTTTCACCAAAAATTCTTATACACATTTTATGGATCATAGAAGCAAAATTCCTAATCTGTTATGTCGTAAATACCCTCGATCAGTTCATGGTAGAACCTAAGACAGCTCATTGGGCAACAACCAAGCATGTTCTCAAGTACCTTCAAGGAACAGTCGAGCTTGGATTGAAGTACACCCGTAGCAATGATGTCAGGTTGAGTGGTTTCACCGACGCAGATTGGGTTGGGAGTTCAGTAGATCGGAAGAGTACCAGTGGGTATTGTTTCAATCTAGGATCAGGAATGACTTCCTAGTGCAACAAGAAACAGAAGTTTGTAGCACTGAGCTCAGCAGAAGCAGAGTATATGGCAGCCAGCACAGCTTTGTGTGAGGCCATATGGCTTCGAAAACTACTAGCGAACCTACTTAAGGAGAAAATGGAAGTGACAAGTATCTTATGTGATAATCAGAGTTGCATTAAGCTCTCTGAAAATCCTGTGTTTCACGATCGATTGAAGCATATTGATATCAGGTGTCACTTCACTAGGGACTGTGTACAACGTGGAGTTGTTCAGTTGCAGTACACTCCAACAGGAGAACAGCTGGCAGACATCCTCACAAAAGCTTTGGGGAAGACTAAGTTTGTGTACTTCAGAGAAAAGATGGGGATGATGAAGAATCCATTCCAGTAGCAGGAATGGATATGATCAGTATTCAGACGGAGTTGTTGTACAGATGCAGCAGTGACAGTTCCAGTGTCAAAGGAAGCAGTACAGAGGGCAGCAGCACAACAGATGAGGGGCAACGTCCAGATATCAGCTGCACAGAGGGTGCTTCAAAAGCAGAGCAGCATGGAGCAGGAATATTGTTGGAACACCTTCCTTGCTAAGAGGGAATGTTGATTTTTGTAGCATCAGAAAGTGTTCCAAGTCTCAAACTTTGTAAGGAGGCTTGGACAACAATATTCCAAAGAACCCAGAAACCGTTTGTGGAAATTTCACTCGATTCATGACTTATTAAAATAATTAATTATTTTAATGAAGACCCTAAGTTTAGACTTAGGGAAATGAAATAATTAAAGGGTATTAATAAGTCAGAGTGTGAATCTTCTAGAAAACAAAGATCAAGTCAAGTTTTAATCTTAGCCATTGATTAAACTTCTAATCTGGGTCGTTGGTTCTCCAACGAGAAGATTATAAAAGAAGGCTTGAGGGTCATTTCGAAAACAAGTCGGGCATACACTCAGTACCTGAAGGAGATCGATTCTTAAGTATGAGAATTCAATTTCAGTGGAAGAGTTGCAGGGCGAAGAGTTTGCAAAAGCAGAAAGAGGAGGGAGTCAGCATGTGACTAAGGTCAGGGACAGAGGGAAGCAGTGGGCCACAAGACGCAGCTCTAGGCTGCAACGCAGTGAACCCACGCAGACCCTACGCAGACTTACACAGTCCAGAGTTGGGACTGCGTAGAGAAACACACAGACAGGCACAAGAGATAGCAGAGGCTGATAAAGAGTGTCAGAGATTTTTCAGAAGAAGCTGAGAATTTTGTCTCAGGTGTTTCAGATTTTATCTGCCAGTGTTTTTCCTTGTAAAGAAATCGTTTGCTAAAGAATTTAATAAAACCCTCATCTACTACACCATTTTTCCCGCATTGGGTTTTTCTGAGGACAATTGTCCAAAAATAACTATGTACATGTGATTGATTCTTGTGCTTATGTCCTTTACTCTTCATTTCTCTGCATATATATTTGTGAATGTTGCAGTAGTATTTATTTCGATATTTGCAAGGAGATTTCTGAAAAAAACTTTTATTGAAATAATAAGTAGTAGGAATAAATCATCACTCCAACTGTATACTTTTCAAATTGAAAATTCCACACCATCGACACCTTGGAGAAGAAGGATCATTATTTTCCCTTACATGAAAAGGATGATTTTGAGGAGAAAAATTCCATTCAATATAATACTTCACCCTCCGCTTTGCCTCATCCTCTTGTTCATCGCCTCAAGTCTTCCACAAGTGATTCCCTCGCCCCTTTTCAAATGATCTCGAGCGACCATGAGCCCTTTCCTCCTTCTAAGTATAGTGTCAAGGAAGAACCCCTCATTGAATATACTCTATCTTCTTGGGAACCCCCTCAAGATCATGACCAATCTATAATCTCCCCTATTCCGTGTAATCGTCATGGGCGACCTGCTTGTGTTTCTCCATCTCACTAGTCTCCCTTTCCAACTAATCATAAGCCTTTTGGGGCAACAAAATATGACATAAATGATAATGGAAATAATATGCCCGGGGTTGCCATCCATCAAAAATTTAGGAGCCTAATCATTGGCATCTCTATATTTTTCTTATAAGAGAGGATCTCATGGACTATGTTACATCCTTTTCTTACTTCTTCTCACGTGATCATCCATGTAAGTGCATCATATTTTCCCACCTCCCACCCACTTCATCCTCCATATAATTGTATCTGCATTCACTTTGGGATTTGCTACATGAGTAATCATACTGGCCGGCAGATTTATATTGACATGATTATATGTTGGTTGCACTGGCTTTATGATTACACTTAGTACTAGCATTGTACTATATGCATGTTAGGGTAGGATGCATTGCATGCTGATGTTGATTTTTGGGTAGCATCGGATGTACTCTGGCTTTGAAATTTTGTGGAGGGGCTACAACACATGAGATCTCCAAGACCCAGATATCGTTTGGAGAAATTCCACCTGGAGTGAAAGTTATTCAAATAATTAATTATTTTTAATGGAGCCTAAGTTAAAACTTAGGGAATTAAAATAATTAAAGTGAATTAATTTAACATGTGGGTGAGAATCTTCTAAGTGATGACGACCAAGTCTAATTTAATCTTAGTCGTTGATTTCTCAATAGGAAAATTATAAAGGAAGGCTTGAGGGTCAGTTGGAGAACACACATAGTGGATGAATTTAGACATCAAATTCTTCTGATGGAGCAGTGCTCAGACGAAGATAAGATCTAAATGATTCAGTTACAGTGAGGGGCAGAAGCATTTATCGGTCGAAGGACCAAGTGTATGTAGTGGAGCAAAGGCAGTAGAGACGGCAGAGGAAATAGCGCAGCCACCACGAGAGGTGATGCAGTCCCAGAGAAGGTGACGCGGGCCCACGCAGGGGCAACACAGAGCTTTTGAGAGACAGACCGAGATTTAGTTGGAGATCGGAGTTCTTGAGTCGAGAGGCCTGAAACTCGATTTTCTGAGAGATAGATCAACATAGAGAGAAGGTCACACAGACTTCAGCCATCCCTACACAGGCCTACAACATCTATTGCGCAAAGGCAACGCAGAGGGAGTTGGGGTTTCGCCAATTCAATCTTGGATCAGCGAGGACTTGTAGTGTGAGGTAAAACTCACTATTTTATCTGTCTGCCGAGGATTTTCTCTGTTGGGTGAGCCAGATTTTGGCACCCTATTTGTACTCAAAATACTGATACTTAATAATACAAACCCTCAGATCTGTTGCACCAGTTTTCCCACATTGGGTATTTCCGGGGACAATTGTCCAAAAATAAGTGTGTCCTTTGTGTGATTTCTTCATTTATTTTTCAGTACTTGATTTGTATATCGGTGTAGTCTGCTTAGTATTTGCATTAACATTTTACTGAAGTATTCAGAAAATAACTTGTTAATGGCAAATACAAGTAGGTAATGCAAATCAGTTAACTGTAGTAGGATTTTTGCATGTTTAGAATCAGAAATTTTCACAAGGTATCAGAGTGATTGCAGATCAAGGAGGAGTGCAGCCATCAGCGAAAGGACAAAAGAAAGTCTGCAGCAGGAAAGCAGTTGTCCCGACAGACAATGCAGTTGTAGGCCTGAGAGGTAGAGGAAGGGTGATGCAGTCACCTGGGAAGGCTCACGCAGAGCCTACATCAGCCTTCTAGGGTGACGTTGTAGCTGCAGAACGCAGCGCAATGCTTGTTGGGTCATCGCAGAGGCTGTTGAGTCTCAAATTTTCGGATTGCCGTTGTTGGAGGTGCAGTACAATTTCTTTTTGGAGTTGCTTGTAGGGAACTAATTCTGTAAGTGCTGAACAGTGTCTAGTGGGGCAGAAGAGAAGTAGAGGGAAGTAGCTCCTCAGAAGATTTCTTTCCAATAAGTCTAGATCTAGTGTTGAGCAGTAGCAAAGCAAGATCAGAGAGGAGTGTTTCGACATCTATTGGCAGAAGGATTTCCGTGAAGGAAATCGAAATTCAGAGGGAGCTTGTTCCTTAGAGGATTTCCAGCACCAAATAAATCTAGATCCGAGTTTTGTTGGGGCAGCGGCGGAAGAGGGAGAAAGGAACCTGTTCGACACTTAGTTGAGCAAAGATGGTCGTGAAAGGACTAAGCGATCAAGACAAGTTAGATAAAGCATCCAACTTTGTCACCTTGAAGGCCAAGATCCTCGCAGTTTTGGATGAACATCGCATCAAGGATCATGCCTTGAAGACGATTGTTGTTTCGGTAGATGTTGATCCTCTCAAGTAGTACAAGAAGGCTCAGGCAAAAGCAAAACGCATAATCATGGGCAGAGTCAAGGATCATGTGATCCCACATATTGCTGAGAAGAACACACAAGAGAAATGTGTGAGGCCTTGACCACTATGTACCAGGGATCTTTCGTCCAGCAGAAGATGTTGCTTGAGAACTAGCTGAGATTATTTCAGATGCAGAAGGGAGAAGAGATCGACCCCTTCCTCATTAGATTGCAAGGGATGCGAGATCAGCTAGCTTCTGTAGGTGCTACATGAGATGGTGTACTTATGGTTAGGACTGCCCTAAATGTAGTCACTGAAGATTGGGAGACTTTTGTCCAAAGTATTTTGGATAGGGCCGCTCTTCCAAGCTAGGAAGAGATGTGCGCAACTCTTCAACAAGAAGAGTTCAGACGGTGGACCAAAGCAGGAAGTGGCAGCAAAGGGATCAAAGTCAAGAAGGAGGAAGAGGAAGATGCGGCTCTTGCATCTAAGGGACAGCAAGGGCAACAGAGAAAGAAGAAGAAGGACCTACCAAAGGTCAGATGCTTCAGATGTGGGGAAATAGGACATTTCGCCACGCAGTGCTCTCTGAAGAAGAAGGGCAAGGAGGAATCTGACTTGAAGGCTGCTCCAGCTCAAACTGATGAGGATAATGATGATGGATGTGCCATGAGTGCTCATGCACGTAAGAAATGGGGTGATATGGAGTTGTAGATCAGCTACAGTGTGGGGGCAGGATCCTTGAGGTGCCCAAACTCTTGGATCACATACGGCTACGAGAGCCCTTAATGATAGTATCAAAATGATGGGTGTTAGTTGGTGCGAGGGATGATGGAGCGACAGTGGCAAAGCTAGAGTGCAAAAGTCTGAAGCAGCGCACAGCAGAGGCAACAGCAGCGCAGTGCAGAGAAATTCTTACGTAGTGTAGAGCAGCAGCAACACAATAGCATCAGAGGGTCGGCGCAGATTAGCAGCAGAGGTAGTTCTAGCATCGAGGTGCATCCAGACTGACCAGTATGTCAGTTTTTGGGATGTTTTTTTAGTTGCTTAACTCTCAACACCCGACTTGCAGTACAACAGTTAGCAGTGGCAGTGATATGGGTAGCATGATGTAGCATTTTGAGAGGGAGTTGCAGCACAGATGCTGTAGTGATAGTGGTACAGTCATGGGCAGCAGTACAGATTGTAGCAGAGCAGTGGATGAGGGGCAGTAGGCCGAGCAGAAGCAGCGCAGTGGATGAGGGGCAGTAGGTCGAGCAGAAGCAGTGCAGAGGGCCGATGTCGTGGATCAGGGTGATGCTTCTAGTGAGAAGTATTGCTAGAACACATTCCTCGCTAAGAGAGAGTGTTGATTTTTGGGTAACATTGGATGTGCTCTAGCTTTGAAATTTTGTGGAGGGGCTAGAACACATGAGATCTCCAAGACCCCGAAATCGTTTGGAGAAATTCCACCTGGAGTGAAAGTTATTCAAATAATTAATTATTTTTAATGGAGCCTAAGTTAAAACTTAGGGAATTCAAATAATTAAAGTGAATTAATTTAACAAGAGGGTGAGAAGCTTCTAAGTGACCAGGATCAAGTCTAATTTAATCTTAGTCGTTGATTAAGGATTAAATCATGGCCATTGATTTCTCAACAAGATAAGTATAAAGAAAGGCTTGAGGGTCAGTTGGAGAACACACACAGTGGATGAATCTAGAGATCGAATTCTTCTGACGGAGCGGTGCTTGAACGAAGCTAAGATCTAAGTGATCCAGTTGCAGCAAGGGGCAAAAAAAAGTTATTGGTCGGAGGACCAAGAGTTCATTGCAAAGCAACGGCAGTGGAGACAGCAGAGGAAGTAGTGCAGCCACCAAGAGAGGTGACGCAGGCCCACGTAGGGGCAGCGCAGTGCTTCCTAGATACAGTCCGAGATTTAGCTGGAGATCGAGGTTTCTGTGCCGGTAGGGCTGAAACTCAATTTTCTAAGAGGCAGATCAGCGCAGAGAGAAGGTGACGCAGACTTCAGCCATCCCCACGCAAGCCTACGCATCTACTATGCAGAGGGAGTTGGGGTTTCGCCAGTTCGATCTTGGATCAGCTAGGACTTGCAGTGTGACGTAAAATTCACTATTTTATCTGTCTGTCGAGGATTTTCTCTGTTCGGTGAGCCGGATTTTGGCACCCTACTTGTACTCAGAATATTGCTGCTTAATAATACAAACCTTCAGATATACTGCATTGTTTTTTCCCACATTGGGTTTTTCCAGGGACAATTGTCCAAAAATAAGTGTGTCCTTTGTGTGATTGCTTCATTTATTTTTCAGTACTTGATTTGTATATCGATGTAGGATGCTTAGTATTTGCATTAATATTATATTGAAGTATTCAGAAAATAACTTGTTAATAGGTAATGCAAATCAGTTAATTGCAGTAGGATTTCTGTATGTTTAGATTCAGAAATTTTCACAGCTGATTTTATGCATTAGAACTAATTCCATATGATATTTCTCATAATAGATTAGCTTCATTTAGATTAAAAATTGCATCTTTTTATTACTTGTTGATTTTATGGGCTAATATTAAGCATGGGTGATCATTAGACACTGTTGAAAACATGTTGCCCCGTGGCTTTGGTCATTGACATATGTAGATAACAGGTCTACGGTGACCAAGAGATTGTTGGAGTTCTCGTGACCTCCCGTTCGAGTAGCCTTGCCCACTTCTTCGAGAGATCACGTCCTAGTTGGAGCCAGATGTTACCCATCACTTCGTCGGTGATATCCTTGGGAGAAATTTTTTCTCCATGATGGACCTCAACTAGTAGCCAGCAACCCCTTGCAGCCTTCAACTAGCTCATTGTGCCATTTCTCTACCACCTAAGCCAACCATATGGCCCCTCACCCATCTCTATTGATTGTATGTTTGAAGGTGGGCCTCCCAAATCTAAAGGCATGTCTTTTCATTTGGTAATTGAGTATTGGGTTTACTTATCATGGATACTTTTGGGCATTGATCGATGGGGGGATTTGGCGGAAAGAATGGGCTTATCTTGTGCTCCTACACCATGATCTCTTTCGGATGTTACCCTTCAATCTTAGTCTCGTGGGATCTCCTTTATTGACCATTTGGTTCTAGGGTGGTACTACATGGGAAATCACGACTTTGGGTGCGTTGTTTCGCTCTTTTATCCGCATATATGACTCCATTTCCACTCATTATACCCCCATTCATCATTTCTCCTGCCTGGGTCCACATTTCCTCTTTGGTTCGCATTGCCTCTCTGGGTCCACATAGGGTTAGCCTCCCTATCCCCATGTCACCACCTTGGGGCAGGCCTGAAATGATGCACTGGAGGTTGAAGCAGCTAAAATAAAAAGTAAAAGCATAAATTTCCACATTCAATAGGAAATTGTACCACAACATCCAAAAGATGGTCGAGACAAAAAATAATTAGTACGTGGGCAAAAGCCAATACATGAGCCCTACCCCATACCCATGTTCATCACCCTGGTTCCATAGGCCCTAGATGAGTCTCCTTTATCATTCAAGAATCCATGATTGTCCCGACCCCTGGAGAGAAATGAACCACGCCACCTAAAAGGGGGTAATCATGCACATCATGCTCTTGTCCTTTGAGCCCCAAGCAATTAATTAAAGAAAATTCATAAAAGGCAAAAGACATATAAATAAGGGGGGGGAAATCAAGGCTGAGACACCTCATGTACCACGATTGCTCCCTCCTACACATTATACACCCAGGTGTGGGCTTCCACTTATCTAGCTACCCTTGAGCCCCAAAATATGGCCCAGGACTACCCCTTCTCATTCCCGATTCCATTTCACTCCTTTATCAATTGCCACCCCCATTTGAGGGATGTACCTTGGACATACTATCCCCTCTAAGGGTAGAAACCACCTAATAAGGTACCTGGCTAACCCGCTTTGGAGATTGGAGACATCAACACATGCCAAATCCCACTACAAAAGGACATGTCATTATGAAGTGTCGACTTTGTTGTCTATGGTTTGTAAGTTCTTTTACACGATTACTCTAATGACTTGTTGTACTGGAAGGCTAGGGGACGCATTCCATGGATCCCTACCGATGTCTAGAGATCACTAGATATCCAATTTTGGGACGAGGATGATGCACTTGCTACACTATTCCCACCAGACACTACAGGAGCACCACACACTTGGCAAGTGTCCCAGGACTTGTACGATGACATGGCAGCGTCCATTCCATCATTTGAGCCCTTACAAATGATCTACATGCATCTTCAACTCATATGGAGACCCATGGGGTCATTGATGTGCCCCCGCACCCATTGGGAGCACCACAGAACTACTACTTGGAGAACAAGGGGCCACCCCCTTGTCCATCACATTTTGAGTTTATTCATCATTATGACACTTCCGGACATTATCAGACCTTTTGGAGGGCCCCACTACATGCATATATTATCATTTGACCTCCTGAGAGGCTTACTGTTTCATTTATGAGCTAATTTGGTGGGCTTGTCACCAAAAGTTAGGTTATTTGCACATTATTTTATGTTTAGGGGCTAATGTAGGCTCATTAGCTAAATTGAACTCCTAAAAGGTGTATAAATAGGAGCTAGTTGGATTCATTTGTATCATCACCTTGGTTTAGGATCTCTCTCTTAAGAGAATTTCGCGTTTTTTCCTTGGTGGAGATTTTTGAATGATGGATGAATTTTGATGTATGGATTTGGGTCCTCTCAATCTTGGAGCTTCTTATATTGCGAATCTAAAGGTGGTTGGATATATTCTATAACGTGTAAGTGAAAATTTGATGTCATTTTTCTTGTTGTTGCATACATTTGAACTTCGCTATGATTAGGGCTAATTGTTGCATATGTTAAATGTGGAATTTTGTATCTATTTTAGCGTATATATGTGTATGGGCCATGTTATATGAATGAAATTTCCTAGAGATCATGTTATCTTGATAAGCATTCACCATTTGCAAGAAGTATAAATGTTTTAAAGTCACTTTTCTTCTCTATCCTCTGACATTGGACGAAGTTGACTTTCAAGCCTCCTTGAACGATAGAAATACATTCCATCTTAATTATCCTTGACTCCATATCCCCAAGTAAAATTAGGCACTGATCCTTCACAGGGTGATCATTTTAACCCTTATTTTTACCTTTTCTGCATTTTTCCCAAGTCTATCCCCATTAGATCACCTAGGGCATCACTTTCCCAGAACTTTGGCCATAGGAAAATTTCAATCTCCTAGGGTCAACTGTGTTGGTGGATCCCACAGGTCTCCTCAAATTTTGAAGCATTCCAACTGTGGAATCTCAGGATATCCCAAGCCCAAGCTCTAGGATCAAGTTTTGTCCTGTGTTTCCCAAGGCTAGCACCTGTCAAGATTAGTTTGACCTTTTGAAGTAAAAATTCTTGTTTGATCCTTTCCTCTCACCTTTTCATGGATAGGGACGTCATTGGTTGCTAAATTCCATCCCCAAACCTCGATTGGGTCCACTTGGCCCCGTGTGGACCCATTTGTCGTCAAAGACTATTTATCAAGGATTATTTGTGAATCCAAGTTCTTATAGGATTTAAGGGTTCGGGAAGCATCTCTACAAATTATACCCTTTATCCTCGCCCTCTAATCCCCACCCCTCTCCCTGGAAATTCAAGGCCATTGCTTAAAGAGCAAGTAATCTCCATTCTTCGCCTCCTCCTAGGGAAAGGGTTTATGGAGTCACTTCCCGTCTCTTCATTGATATATCCTTTATAAGTGGCTTCCCAAAAGCATCAAGATTCCTCCCATCAATGAAAGTTCGTAAAGAGCAAGGAGCCTTAGTTGTGGTGACAGTGGGCTAAGCCACCACCGTTGTCCTTAACCTAGCAGTAATCCTTTTAGGTCCCCTGCTAGTTTGAGTGGTAACATTTTTGGCGTCATTGTCAGGGAGATGAGATGTGTTTTTTGTTCCCCTTACGGCATATTGACATATCACTATTGGCAACTCCATTGGAAGAACGAAGTCCTAGTTCTTCATTGAACTTTAAGGTCAATGTTTGTAGGGTGAAACAAGTATTTTTCTAGGCATCTTCAAATTCACCCTGTCAACTCCTATGTATTTGCCATGTATATCTCAAATAGGTTCTCCTTCTTTGATAAATTTCCCGCTTTGGACATTGCTAGCATCCCAGGGCACCCCAATCATGTCACGGGAAGGAAGGTACGTGGGGTACCCGTATTTGATGGTGACCCAAATTCCGCAATTGACCATGTGGAAAGATTTAATGCACATACCTCAAAGGAGAAAGTGGTCCACCAAGATGTCCTTATGTTGTTATTCTTTAGTTCCCTCTATGGTCATAACTCATGGTTGCAAAATCACGAACCTAGGAGAATCTCATCAATTGAGGAGTTTGTTGATAGCTTTCTTAGACATTTTCAAGTATGCCCCGCATTGAGCATTCAAGATGGAGCCTTCATCGAGCAGCATCAAAACCTTGAGAACCTAACCGATAAATGTGAAGATGAGTCCTCCTTGGGTCCACATGATGAAAATGATGATTTTGAGAACACGTGTTGGGAAGGATGAGTCCATGGAAACTGAAGTTGAGACTAACCTTACCTTTCTCAAGTATATTACTCTCGATGAATCTCCTTTTGAGAACCTTGAGAAAGGTGATCCCATTAGCCCCTTGGAAGATGACATTGAAGATTACTTCCACATTGAAAAGGGTAAATGGGAAATTGTTGCTCCTCAATTTGATTGTGCTCCCATTTATTACACCGACAAGGAAGATAGGTTGAAAGTGGTATCCCCTATCTCTCAGGTATTATTTATGATGACATATCCATCGAGACCCTTGAGAAGAAGAACCATTATATTCCCTTACATGAAAAGCATTATTTTGAGGAGAAAAAACCTGTTGAATATAATACTTCACCCTCCCCTTTGCGTCATCCTTTTGTTCATCACCTCAAGTCTTCCACAAGTGATTCCCTCACCCCTTTTCATATAATCTTGAGTGACCATGAGCCCTTTCCTCCTTCTGAGTATCTTGTCAAGGAAGAACCCCTCATTGAATACACTCTGTCTTCTTGGGCACCCCCTGAGGATCAAGACCTATCTATAATCTCCCCTATTCAGTGTGATCATCATGGGCGACTTGCTTGTGATTCTCCATCTCACCAGTCTCCCTTTCCTACTAATCATAACCATTTTGAGGCAATAAAATATGACATAAATGATAATGGAAATAATATGCCCGTGGTTGCCATCAATCAAAAATTTATGAGCCTAATCATTGTCATCTCTATATTTTGGTTAGAAGAGAGTTTCTCATGGACTATGTTACATCCTTTTCTTACTTCTTCTCACGTGATCATCCATGTGTGTACATCATATTTTCCCACCTCGCACCCACTTCGTCCTCCATATAATTGTATCCGCATTCGCTTTGGTATTTGCTACATCAGTAATCATACTGGCCAGCAGATATATATTGACATGATGATATGTTGGTTGCACTGGCTTCATGATTACACTTAGTATAAGCATTGTACTATATGCATGTTAGGGTAGGATGCATTGCATGCTGATTTTCTGCACTAGAACTAATTTCATATCATATTTCTCGTAATAGATTAGCTGCATTTAGATTAAAAATTGCATTTTTTCATTACTTGTTGATTCTATGGCTAACATTAAGCATGGGTGATCATAAGACACCATGAAAAAGATGTTGCCCCGTGGCTTTGGTCATTGATATGTGCAAATAACAGGTCTACGGTGACCAAGAGATTGTTGGAGCTCTCGTGACCTCCCTTTCAAGTAGCCTTGCCCACTTCTTCAACATATCACGTCCCAGTTGGAGAAAGATGTTACCCGCAACTTCGTGGGTGATATCCCTAGGAGAATTTTTTTCTCTATGATGGACCTCAATCGGTAATCAGCAGCCCCTTGCAGCCTTCAACTAGCTCGTTGTGGCATTTCTCCGCCACCTAAGCCAACCATGTGGCCCCTCACCCATCTCTATTGATTGTATGTTTGAAGGTGGGCCTCCCAAATCGAAAGGCATGTCTTGTCATTTGGTCATTGAGTATTGGGTTTACTTATCATGGATACATTTGGGGATGGATCGATGGGGGGATTTGGCAGAAAGAGTGGGCTTAGCTTGCACTCCTGTCCCCTTGATCTTTTTGGATGCTACCCTTGGATCTTAGTCCCTTGGGAACTCCTTTATTGACCATATAGTTCTAGGTTGGTACTACTTGGGAAATCCCGACTTTGGTTGTGTGGTCCCGCTCCTTTATCTGCATATATTACTCCCTTTCCATTCACTATTCCCCCATTCATCATTTCTCCCGCCTGGGTCCACATTGCTTCTCTAGGTCCACAGAGGGTCAGCGTTCCTATCCCCTTGCCCCCACCTTGGATCAGGCCTAGAATGACGCCCTAAATGTTGAAGCAACTAAACAAAAAAGAAAAAGCATAAATGGCCACGTTCAATAGGAAATTGTACCGCAAAATGGAAAAGATGGTCAGGATAAAAAATAATAATCACAAGGGTAAAATCCAATGCATGAGCTCTACCACATACCCATGGTCATCACCCTGGTTCCATAGACCCTAGATGAGCCTCCTTTATCATTCATGAATCCATGATTGTCCCAACCCCTAGAGGGGTAATCATACACATTATGCTCTTGTCCTTTGAGCCCCAAGCGGTTAATTAAATAAAATTCATAAAAGGAAAAAGGCATATAAATAAGGGTGGAAAAATCAAGGTCATGGCACCTCATGTACCACGATTGCTCCCTCCTACACATTATATACCCAAGTGTGGGCCTCCCCTTATCTAGCTACCCTTGAGCCCCAATATGTGGCCCAAGACTGCCCCTTCTCAATCCCTATTCCATTTAACTCCTTTATCACTTGTCAACCCAATTTGAGGGATGTACCTTGGACATACTATCCCTTATAAGGGTAGAAACCACCTAATAAGGTACCTAGTTAACCACCTTTGGAGCTTGGAGACATTAGCACATGCCAAAGCCCACTAAGAAAGAGCATGTCATTATGAAGTGCCCACTTTGTTGTTTATGGTTTGTAAGCTCTTTTACATGATTACTCTAATGACTTGTACTAGAAGGCTAGGGGATGCATTGGATCTTATACAAGATTACAGATGGTGTCAATTTGGGTTAAGTCTCCCTATATGGGGTCCTAAACTTCCAAAGGGCTACATTGGCACATGTATGGTGTGTGTAGAGAACCATGGGCCTCCATAGCAACAAACAACACTCCATGGATCCCCACTGATGTCCGGAGATTACTAGATATCTAATTTTGGGACGAGGATGATGCACTTGGTACACTATGCCCAACAAACCCCACAGGAGCACCACACACTTGGCAGGTGTCCCAGGACTTGTACGATGACATGACAGCATCCATTCCATCATTTGATCCCTTACAGACGATCTACAGGCATCTTTGACTCATTTGGAGACCCATGGGGTCATTGGGTTTCCCCCACGCCGATTGGGAGCACCACATGTCTACTACTTAGAGAACAAGGGGCCACACCCTTGGCCATCACATTTTGGGGAGTTTCATTATGGTACTTCTGGAAATTAGCAAGCCTTTTGGAGGGCCCCACAACATGCATATATTATCACTTGACCTCCTGAGAGGCATACTATTTCATTTATGAGCTAGTTTGGTGGGCTTGTCACCAAGAGTTAGGTTATTTGCACATTATTTTATGTTTAGGGGCTAATGTAGGCTCATTAGCTAAATCGAACTCCTAAAAGGTGTATAAATAGGAGTTAGCTGGATTCATTTGTATCATCACTTGGATTGGGATCTCTCTCTCGTAAGAGAATTTCGCATTTTTTCATTGGTGGAGATTTTTAGATGATGGATGAATTTTTATGTCTGGATTTGGGTTCTCTCAATCTTGGAGCTTCTTATATTGCGAATGTGATGGAGGTTGGATATATTCTATAACGTGTAAGTGCAAATTTGATGTCATTTTTCTTCTTGTTGCATACATTTGAACTTTGCTATGATTAGGGCTAATTGCTGCATATGTTAGATGTGGAATTATGTGTCTATTTTAGCATATATATGTGTATGGGGGATGTTATATGAATGAAATTTCCTAGAGATCGTGTTATCTTGATAAGCCTTCACCATTTGCAAGAAGTATAAATGTTTTAAGTTCACTTTTATTCTCTAGCCTCTAACATTCGACGAAGTTGACTTTGAAGCCTCCTTGAATGATAGAAATACATTCCATCTTCTTCATTATCCTTGACTCCATATCCCCAAGTGAAATTAGGAATTGATCCTTCATAGGGTGATCATTTTAACCCTTATTTTTACCTTTTCTCCAGTTTTCCCAGGTCTATCCCCATTAGGTCACCTAAGGCATTACTTTCCCGAAAATCTAGTCATAGGAAAAATTTGATGTCCTAGTGTCAACTGCGTTGGTGGATCCACCAAGTCTCCTCAAATTTTGAAGACATTCTGACAATGGAATCTCGGGATATCCCAAGCCCTGTCTGTAGGATCAAGTTTTTCCTTGTGTTTCCCAAGGCTAGCACCTGGCAGGATCAGTTTGACTTTTTGAAGTAAAAAATTTTGTTTGATCCTTTCCTTCTCACCTTGTCCAAGATAGGAACATCATTGGTTGCTTAATTCCATCCCCGAACCTGGGTTGGGTCCACTTGGCCTCCTGTGGTCCCATTTGTCGTCATAAACTATTTATCAAGGACTATTTGGGAATCCAAGTTCTTTTAGGATTTTAGGAATCAGGAAGCACCTCTACAAGTTATACCCTTCATCCTCACCCTTTGATCCTCCCCCCTCCCTGGAAAGTCAAGGCCCTTGCTTAAAGAGCAAGCAATCTCCATCCTTCACCTCCTCCTAGGGAAAGGATTTACGGGGTCACTTCCCATCTATTCATTGATATATCCTTTATAAGTGGCTTCCCAAAAGCATAGGGACTCCTCCCATCGGTGAAAGTCCATAAAGATCAAGGTGCCTTAGTTGTGGTGACAGTGGGCTAAGCCTCCACCATTGCCCTTAACCTAGCTATAACCCTTTTAGGTCCCTTGCTAGTTTGAGTGGTAACACAACCCACCTAGCTAGACTCATCAAACCATTCAAGGAATTGTAGGAAATTGTTAAGCCCTAGATTTGCACCCTTGCAGATATAAGGGTTAATGACCAACACATTTCATTAGGTTGGAGGTTCATAACATATTTAGATACAACTTTGCTTGAGCTAGGGGTTTGTTCCCATGAAGTTCAGCGATAATATTGATTCAGTGATGTTATGGTTGTTTAGAAACAGATTTGCACATAATTTTGTCCGATTGGACAGAGTTGCTCTTCTTAACAGTGCCCCTATTTTTTAGGAGACATGGTTTGGAGACTCACACATTAGTTTTGATGGTATATTTGAGATCCTTTTGAGTTCATGATTTCGATGAGCTACATTCAAGTAACATGTGAGACAGGACTACTTTTCATAGGAGTTTCACATCAAAGACAATCACATATTTAGACTCCTCACAGAAAACAGTTGAAATTTGGCAGCTTCGGTCTATTAGATTTTGTATCAACGGATAGGAATTCTAGTCTCGACTTTGGTCAGAGAAGCTAAGAAACACAGGTTCTCCAAATCTCAAAAAAAGTTTCGGGAGAAAACACCTTGAAACGACTCATTTAATTAATCGATCAATAATTAAAAATGCCTAAGTCTAACTTAGGAAAATCAATTAGTTAAAGGGAATTAAATGAGAAAAGTGAGAATGCTCTAGAAACTCACACGAATTGAGTTTGAGATGATCATAGCCGTTGATGGGGATCTAATCATGGTCGTTGATTCTCCAATGAGAGATTACAAGAGCAGGATGTTGGGTTGTAGATAAACACACCAGTAAGGTCGAGTTCCTTGGCAGATTGAGCTACCAAGCTACAGAGGTCAAACAGGGAAGAAGAATTCAAGCCAGAAGAAACACAAAGACAAAGATGGCGCAGAGACAGTGATTCCAAAGTAGTTTCTAGTTCCGAAGAGGTAGCATCAAAAAGGCCTAGTATTCCACTCAAAGGTTGCGCAGGGGTTAGCAAAAGCCTCAAGGAGGCAGATCGATTCAGCTGAGGAGAGGGTTGATTCAGTTGCTATAAGCCGGGATTTTCATCAGAAGGTTTGGCAAGTCACTTCCAGAAGCAGATTCACCCACGACATCAAATTCTGAGTAATTCCGGAGGCAAAGCAAGTAGACCCTGCGTAGAGGCTCATGCAAGGGCAGTTCGAGTATCCAGTTTTTCCGGATTTCAGAGTCAATATCAAGTGTGGGGTTGAGATATTTTCCTCACAGATATTTTGGTCAGATATTTGTTGGAAAATTGTCAGTTTGTCATCCATATTATACTCATAAAACTCATTGTTGCATAATAATAATAAAACCCTCATATGTTGCACCAGTTTTCCCACATTAGGTTTTTTTGAGGACATTTGTCCAAAAATAACAGTATCAATTTTATTTGTGAGCTCTATTTTCTCAGTTTGCATTTTTATTTTCCGAAATATTTTTATGATGAAGAAATTGCAGTGTGATTTATTCATTATTTTGTCGTAACAAAATAAACTGCATAATTTAATCAATTAGAAGAATAAATTCTAGGTGTTGCATTTCAAGGAATTTTCACATGGTATCAGAGCAGTGTTGAAGACAGATCAGGAGCTCAGTAATGAGGGAGAGATTTTGCAGCTTCAGAAGCAGGCTCTGAGCAAAATTTCCAGGTCTGTGCAGAGGTCCTGTTACCCACAACATATGGGTAGTAATTATAGGAGAAAATTTTCTCCTAGATGGTCCTAGTTGACAGCCACCAAATAGCTCGATGTGCCACTATCTCCGCAACATGAGCCAATCATGTGGTCCCTCGCCCATCTGTTATGATTGTATGTTTGAAGGTGGGCCTCCCGACCCCGGAGGTATGGCTTTTCATTGGTATATTTGATTAATTTTGCATACTTATCATGCAAACTTTTGGGCATGGATTAGTGGGCGTATTCAGCGGAAAGAGTGAGCTAGGTCTATACTCTTGTCTCCTCAGCCCGATTTGGTGGTTAGCCTTGTATCCTAGTCTCATGAGATCTCCTTTACTGGCTATTAGTTTTAGGATTGGCACTACATGAGAAATCTTGATTTTGGTTGCGTGGTCTCGCTTCCCAGCACCATATACATCACTCCCCTCCACTCACTTTAACCCCATTTCATCACTTTTCCCATCCAGGTCCAGATTTTTCCACTAGGTCCACAAAGGGTTAGCCTCCTCATCCTCTTGTCCACACTTTGGGCCATCCCTAGAATGATGCCCCAAAGGTTGATGCAACTAAAAATAAAATAAAAAGCATAATTTGGCCACTCTCAACAGGAAATGTACCACAAAATGCAAAAGATGGCCAGGACATACAAATTTAGCATGTGGGCAAAAGTCAAACATGAGCTCCACCCCTTATCTATAGCCATCACCCTGGTTCCTATGGACCCTACATGAGCACCCTCCACATTAAGGAACCCATGATAATCCCAACCCCTAGTGGGAAATGAACTACCCCACCTCGAAGGGGGTATCTACTGCTATATCCTACACATCATGTTCTCATCCCCTGGAGCCTCGAGCAATTATGAAGAAAACTCAATCAAAGGCAAAAGGCATATGAAGAAGCGTGGAAAAACAAAGGTCGGGGTAACTCATGTACCATGATTTGCTCCCTCCTACACTCATATACCCAGCTGTGAGCTTCCCTCATTATCGTTACCGTTGTACCATGGCATGTGGCTTGGGGCTTTCCCCTGATCCCCACTCCATTCCATCATTCTATCACATACCACCTACCACTTGACGGATGTACCATGGACATGTCACCCCCTTTAAAGGCTGAAATTACCTAATAGGGTCCTTGCTTAACCCCCTTATTGACACCTATACATGCCAAAACCCACTATGGAAGGGAATGCCACCATGAAGTGCCCATCCGATTCCATGATTTATAAGCTCTTTTACTTTATTATAATGATTTGTTGAATTGGAGGGCTAGGGGACGCATTTGATCTTATGCAATATTGCAGGTGCGTCTCCATTTGGGATTTGCCCTCCCTATATGGGGCCCAATCCCTCCAAAGGGCCACATTGGCAATTGTAGGGTGAGCATAGAGAGCCATAGGCCTCCAACTTAGCAGAGAGTACTTCATGGATCCCCAGCACCATTCAGTGATTGCTCGTGTTCTACCTTCTGGATGAGGATGATGCACCTGGATCACCATGCCCAGCCAGGTTCACACTTATACCACACACTTCGCAGACGTTCCAAGGTCCAGATGAGGATGTGTCACTTCAAGAGCCAAAGGGACGGCTTATGTCATCATCCCAGCCCTTACAGATATTTTACAAGCGTTATCAATCCACTTGGAGACCCATAAGGGTGTCATTGTGCCCCCACACCAACTTGGGTACACCATATGTAACTTGCTTGGATATCAAGGGTCCAACCCTTATCCACTATGTTTGGAGTCTATTCTCTCACCATGGCACACTTTGGACTCCACTAGGCCTTCTCAATGGCACAATGACTCATGTTTACTGTTTTTCCCTCTTGAGAGGCTTATCCTTCTATTTTGGAACTATCTTGTTGGGTTTGTCACCAAGGGATGTTATTGTTGCACATTATTTCATTATTTGGGGCTTACTAAGGCCTAATTAGGAAAATCAACTCTTTAGAGGATATAAATTGATGAGAGGCTCATTCATTCCTCTCATCATCACTTGGATTGGATTAGTATCTCTTGAGAGACTTTCGCACTTGTTGTTGGGATGAGATTTTGGAATTTTCTTGATGCACTATGATGTTTCGATCTTCGCTATTGTCTTTGGAGCTTCATTCTAATGAAAAGTTGATGAATGGATATACTCTCTCTCTCTGATGTAAGTGAAATTTTGATGTTATTCTTGTTATCTTACTTACCTAATGCATGTTTTTGTTATCATTATTCTTGTATGTGTTAAAGTGATGCGAAATTCTTCTGGAGACCTTGAATAAGTGATTTAAAGCATATGCTGCTCTTTGAGGGATTGGGTGAATGTTCCTCTAGAGGCACCTATTAGGTTGAAAAACTTCGAAACTTCATCTTTTTTGCAAACTTGAAGTATAAATCCCTAATTACCTAGTTGTTGCACTTGGAAAGGCTAGCGAATGTCAATTACGGCACCTTAGCTCACGAAAATTCTTGATCTGTGTATCTTGACTCCATTAAACCCTAGAAGCAAAGCACTGAACCTCGCATCCCCTTGATGGTCAAATTTACCTTTCTTTTCTTCACTTTTCCCAATTCTAGGCCTAACCCTAGAGGGTCACTTAGGTTATCAAGCGAAATCCTTGTAGCCATCCAAAGCCCTTGAATTTTGGTCCACTACTGCACTAGAGTTTGCTCAAGAAGTCCTCCAAGTTTGAGGAAAATTTGACGATGGAATCTCGAAATATAGCAAGCCCTAACCAGGGGACCATCTCTCTCCCCAGGTTGTGATTTGGTTAGTGTCCTCACTTGGGTCATTGCATTTGTGTTTCAAAAGAAAATTTGTCCTTTGACCCTATTCTCCTCCGTAAATAGGTCAAGCCCCTCTAGTATTGGTCATCTCCATATCCTTGACCTAGTTTGGGTCTACTTTGGCTCTTTTTGGTCCCGCAACTTTGCAAATCAAATTCTGCAAGGATTGCATCAGAGCCATTTCTTCACAAGGATTCTTAGACCTAGGAAGCCTCTTGTCAAGGGACATTCCCCTAGTGTTGCAGGAAATGCCCCCCCCCCAAGCTACAAACCTCGATCCGCATCCCATACGGAAATGCGGGCGATCCGTTGTACAAAACGTGTTTCCGAAAAATGGAAATGTGAATCGGGTCGGGCTAGACGATTCTTCGTATGTGGGAACCGTACAGCCCAATCCGCATTTTATACACTGAAATTGTGTTTCATACAATGGATCAGTGTACGGAAACGAGGTGTTTTAGGGTTGGATCCATACGGATTGCGACCGCTTCAGTGGGCCTATCGGCCGGTTCTGCTGTGCGACACTCTAAAAGCATTTTTTTATTTTGTTTTCTTAAGTTGGGTTGGGGTAGATTAGTGTTGAGTTAGGGATGAAATGAAAAGGTTATGATGTTGAAATTTGATGACTAAAAATTTTCATGCAATCCCAACCCGGTTTTAATTTCACCTTATCACTCCCATTTAGTTAAATGCCCTTTCCCATAAACTTACATTCATCATATAGAATTCTGGAAATGAAATTTTCAGATTAAAACACATGGGGCTATCAACACATGCTGACATAAACAAACCAGAAACACATAAAAAAATACATAGATTTTTGGTCAACTTAGACCCAAGCAAAACCCCTTCAATCTTCTCCGGGGAAAACCTGTTACAGAGCTCTTCAAATTTATTTATCTTCCAAGTTCAGGAAAAATACATTTGCAACAAAACAAAACTGCAAAATACAACTTATATCTTTAGCCCAAAACTCCTTGAAAATCATGCCCACTTTGCCTTAATTTCTATGCCCACTTGAAGTTGAAAATGTATCGTTTGGACGCGGCCTGTAATGTACGAATTCTGTACGGATTTCCGTACTGCTATACGGACTGTATGGATTTTTTATTGCTCAAAAACTTCACTCGAACTGCATGTTGCTCACAACATTAAATGATGTTTGTAGTATACCTTTTGTTGTCTTCTATGCTTTGATTTTGTGCCCAGCTTTGCCTGAAAATGACTCCTTCAGTTTGCTACAACAAATTTCTCTTTCAGAACTTTTGCCCAGCGCTCAGCCTCCTTTCTCAAATCTGCACGTGAAGAATGAATGAATACAGTCTCTCTTTTCTTTTCCCCCTTTTGTTTCCCTAAATGACTTTTGGGCAACCCTAATATCTAATGGCTCAAATTCATTTAGATCAAGGGATGAGAATAAATGTGCATTTAATTCTCACTTTCTATTTTTTAACTCACCCATTAAATAAAGTACCCACATTGTACTTTATGTCTAAAGTCACTTTTCACTTTATAATTTAACATCGACTTTACCACTTATAAAGTCACTTTCACTTTATAATTTAATATTGACTTTACCACTTATAAAGTCACTTTCACTTTATAAAGTCACACTTAGGAAAATAATTATTTTGGACACTTTCCCCTAGGTAGAAACTAACCCATGGGAAACCACTTGTCCAAGGTACATTAAAAATCAACACTCCCTCTTACCGAGGAAAGTGTTTCTCACCACACCCATCTTGTCCCTGAAATGGACATGCTTGCCTCTTGGCAAGGACTTCGTGAGAACATCGGCCACCTGCTCACATGTCGATATATACTCCAGCTTCACTGCCCCCTTCTGAACATAGTCCCTGATGAAATGATATATAATGCCAATGTGTTTTGACCTGTCATGAAACACTGGATTCTCCGTGAGTTTAATGCAACTCTAATTATCACAGTGAATAATCGTCGGTCTCAAATCCTGATCAAATAGGCCATACAATAACTTGCGAAGCCAAATGGCCTCACAACTAGCCTGGCTAGCAGCCATATACTCAGCCTCAGAAGAGCTCAAAGCAACTGACTTTTGCTTTCAACTGAACCATGACACCACTGCCAAACCCAATCCGAAGCAACACCCTGAAGTGCTTTCCCTGTCAAAAGCAATCCCTGCCCAATCTGAATCTATGTAACATGCCAACCTCACTCCATCTCCCCACCTATAGTCCAGACCATAATCAATAATCCCCTGCACATAGCAAAGAATGTGCTTTGCAGCTACCCAGTGCACCCTCCTAGGCTCAACCATGAACTGGCTAAGTGTGTTCACTGCAAAGCATATATCTGGCCTAGTGTTGACCAGATACATCAAGGACCCAATAAGTTGCCTATACAATGTGGTATACACCAAACTAGAATCTGAAGCATGAAGCTTCTTCCAGTTGGTGATCATAGCCGTATACATGGGTCTACAAGCTGCCATGTGAAATCTGCTCAACACATCCACAGCAAACTGCCCTTGCCCCACAAAGATATGCCCCTCCTCCTGCCACACCTCAAGCCCCAAAAAGTAATGCATCAACCCAATGTCCTTCATCTCGAACTCCATAGCAAGATCCTCTCGCAACCACCAATCGTCATGTTCTTAATGAACAAGTCAAGAACATTCAACATAAGAATGAGCGGATTGTGTTGAAACAATGTACTATACATTCGGATCTGCATCACTCTTCGTGAAACCCATCTACTGCAAGTAAGTATCAATCCTCGAATACCAAACTCTCGGAGCTTGCTTAAGTCTGTAGAGTGCTCGCCTCAACCAGCATACATGGGTCTCTTGCCCAAGTACCTCAAAGCCCTGTGGCTACTCAATATACACCTCCTCCTCTATAACTTCGTTCATAAATGCGGTCTTCACATCCAACTGATGGATCTACCAATCCATTTCTGCATCAATAGGAATAAGGGATCGGATAGAAGTGTAATGAGCTACGAGAGCGAAGGTCTCATCATAGTCAAATTCCTCTATCTGTGAGAACCCTCTAGCCACAAACCTCACCATGAACTTCTCAATTGCTGCCATCCGCAACATTCTTGATCTTGTAGAGCCACCTGGAAGTCACAACTGACTTGCCCTCAGGCCTACGCACCACCTCCCAAACATTGTTCTTAATGATAGAGGCATACTCCTCCACCATAGCCTCTCTCCATACCTCCAGGCTGGGAGCCTCCTCATGACTGGTGCCCCAGATGTCACTGACACTAAAGTACCTCCTATACCAGTCGATTCAGAACCCTGAGGTCCTACTCCCTGTACCTAACCTCCCTACTGAGGAGAAGTATGTGACTCTCTCTCATCATACTCTTGTGATCTCCGATAGGCCCTCTCCTCCTCGAACTTCACATCCCTCCTAATCACCACTCTCCTTTTAGAAGGAATGAAGATCCAATAGGCCTTCGAAGTCTCGTTGTAACCCATAAGATACCCTCTCTGCCATGGGTTCCAGCTTCGTCCTCTGCTCCTTGGGGATATAAGAATATGTGAGACATTCAAAGATACGAAAATGTCCCACATGAGGCTTCTCTCTAGTGAAGCCCTCCTCCGGAATCATATTCCCCGATACTCTGTGAGGAGTCCTGTTCTAAAGATAAACAACAGTATTGCAAGCCGCAGCCAACAAAGACAAAGGCAACCCTTGATCATGAATCATCGCTCTAGCAGCCCCAACAATAGCTCTATTCTTCCTTTCAGACACTCCATTCTGCTAGGGGTTCTAAGGAACCGTGAACTATCTCCTAATGCCCTCTTGTGCACAGAAGTCAGAAAACCCACCATTGGTGTACTCACCACCATTGTCTGACCTCAAGACCCGAATCTTCCTACCTGTCTGCTTTTCCACAAGAGATTTGAACTATTTAAAGCGATTGAAGACCTCACCCTTGGTCTTCAGGAAATATATTCAAGTCCTCCTAGAGTATTCATCAATGAATATAACATAATATTCACAACCACCCAAAGACACATGAGACATATGACCACTAACATCATTATGAATCAAGTCTAGGATACAAGTAGATCTGTTGTGGCTTGTTGGGAATGGTAACTTGGTGTACTTTCCCAAAGCACACCCTCTGCAGACCTCATAATGCTCGACACTGAAATCAGGAACTCTAGTAGTGATCTCCCTCAGAACTCTCAAAGCTCCATGATGGATATGCGCCATCCTCCGGTGCCATAACTCGCACAAGTCTCTACTGCTAGTGGTAATAAAGTGAGTGCTACCAGATGTGCTACTCACCAATGCTCCTACCGACTGAAAATTGAACCTGTATAGTTTCCCAGAGCGTACTCCAATCACTTTGGCCGAAGTGATGGAAGCTCCCCTGGGATGCATCAATACCTGCCCTCGTGAGAAAGTGACATCAAACCCCTTCTCCTCCATAGCAAACACTGAAATCAAGTTCTTCTTCATCCCCGGAACATACAAAGCATCCATGACCTTCAAAGGACGCAAAGACTCCCTCTCAAAGGTCACAGTCGCCACAGCAACAGCTCTCACAGTGCGTTCATTTCCTAGTACAATCTCAATATCAAGTGCCCTCTCCGCAAGCTCTGAAAAGAACTCTCGTGAACCTGCCATATGGCGGGAAGCCCCGTTGTCTATGTACCACACATCGGATAATGTACTCCTACTAGATGTAGAAGTAATAAATGCAAAGTCCCTGTAAAACTGTGAAGCAAACTCTCCACCTCTACTAAAGCTGCAGTACCCTTCTTCCCCTTGTTTTTCCTCTCAGGACACGCAGCATAGTGTTCCATCTTCGAACATGCCCAACATTTGACTTTGGACATATCTATATCTTTCTTCTTCTTCTTCTCCTTTCCCTTAGCCCCATCTGATGAGGCCCCTTTGTTGGCCTTCCCTTTGTTCTTCCCCCTGGTTGTCAAGGCTACATCCTCCTCATCTGCGATATTCACCCCACCACTGCCAGTCTTCCATATCTCATACTACACACAATCATCCCAGAATATGTCCCAATTGGGAAAATTCTCCCTAGAGGTAACATTACCTCCAAAGACCTCCCAAGACTTAGGAAGTCCCGCTGCATCTATCCTAACTAACTCTATGGGTACAACTACCTCACCAATAGCAGTCAAATAATCATGTACCTGTTTGACCCTACCAAGATAATGAACTACACTTTTAGCCTTTGTCATCCTGATGTTCTTCAATTGTTCTTTGAGTACCATCTTCCCGCTCTCATTGGTACTCTGATAAAGAGTGGTTAGAGTTGTCCACATTTGTTATGCATATGTGTTTCCTCTCACCTGAGGAACCACATGATCCTTCAGACTCTCCATCAAAATCCTTTTTGCCTTTTCATTATTTTTTGTGAATACAGCAAGTTCATCTACAGCAGTAGGAGGTACAACCTTTTGCCGTACTATGTCCCAAATTGATGCCTCCTCAAACACTGTCTGAATTCTGTCCTTCCAAACGACATAGTTGGATATCCCATCCAGTCTGTCCTCTATCCTTAAAAACATGGCCATGACTGCTGTCCAAAATTTACAAAACCAAGAAAATGGAGAAACGAACTTTCCAACACACCTTATTGTCCCAAAAGTTCAGTCTGTGCGAAATTTCACCTTGTTGTCCCAAAATTTTAGTTTGTTGTCCAAACTAAGTTTGCAGTCCAAAAATCTAGTTTGTTGTCGAAACCACTGTTTGTTGTCCCAAACTACTGTCTGTTGATCAAACTGCAATTTTCAGCTTGTAGCTCTAATACCATGTTGAAATTTGATGACTAAAAATTTTCCTGCAATCCCAACCCGGTTTTAATTTCACCTTATCACTCCCATTCAGTTAAATTCCTTTTCCCATAAACTTACATTCGACATATAGAATTCTGGAAATGAAATTTTCAGGTTAAAACAAATGGGTCGGTCAACACATGCTGAAAATAAATATGGACATAAACAGACCAGCAACACATAAAAAAAATACACACAGAATTTTGGTCAACTTAAACCCAGGCAAAACCCCTTCAATCTTCTCCAGGGAAAACCTGTTAGAGAGCTCTTCAAATTTATTTATTTTTCAAGTTCAGGAAAAATACATTTGTAGACAAAACAAAGAAGCAAAATACAACTTATCTCTTCAGCCCAAAAATCCTTGAAAATCGTGCCCACTTTGCCTCAATTTCCGTGCCCACTTGAAGTTGAAAATGTACTGTACGTACGTGGCCTATAATCTATGATTTTTTTTCCATTTGTTTTTGCTCAAAAACTTCTCTCGAACTGCGTGCAGCTCACAGCATTAAATGTTGTTCATACTGTACCCTCTGTTGTCCTCTATGCCTTGATTTTTGTGCTCAGCTTTGCCTAAAAATCACTCCTTCAGCTTGCTGCAACAAATTTCTCTTTCAGAACTTTTCTCCAGCTCTCGGCCTCCTTTCTCCAATCTACTCATGAAGAATGAATAAATACAGTCTCTCTTTTCTTTTCCCCCTTTTGTTTTCCTAAATGACTTTTGGGCAACCCTAAGATCTAATGGCTCAGATTCATTTAGATTAAGGGATGATAATAAATGTGCATTTAATTCTCACTTTCGATTTTTTAACTCACCCATTAAATAAAGTACCCACATTATACTTTATTCCTAAAGTCACTTTCACTTTATAATTTAATATTGACTTTACCACTTGTAAAGTCACTTTCACTTTATAAAGTCATACTTAGAAAAATAATTATTTTGGACAATTTTCCCTAGGTAGAGACTAACCCATGGGAAACCACTTCTCCAAGGTAAATTAAAAATCAACATATATGTCCTTTTGACTTCTCATTTGCTCGCTTATGTTTTTGGGGAGCTTGGAGAAGAGGGATTCAAGAAGAGAGAGTTGAAGAGAGCTTGGAGGAGTGCAGGAGGAGGAGCTTGGAGGAGTAAAGAAAAGCTTCCATCTACAAGAGCTAAAGAGGTAAGTGCAAACCCCAATCTCCCTCATTTTTTTGTCATTGTTTTTTGTATTTTCTCTCCTCCCTCTCCTACACTTTCTTATTCTATCTTCTTGCTCATTTATTGCAGGTTGTCCACCACCTATATTCATATTCCAAGATGGTTTTTTTCTGGCTTATACGTATCATTCCACTCTTGATTTTCATGATGGCAAGGGGGAGTAGGAATAGAAGGGAAGAAGAGAATCGTGGTCCCCATATGAGTGACCCAATGTATGATGAGGAGGAAGGGGATGAACCTGATGATAAAAATGAAACACTAGAGGGTAAAGCTACATTAACACCTTTGTGGAACTATGTGACCAAACTTGAAAGGGGAAAAGGTGGTGGAAGCTACAAGTTTTTGTGCCCTCATGGTTGTCATGGAGGAAATCCTTATAGTGGTTCATATACCCGTGTCAGGAGGCATCTTTGTGGGGTGATGGACAGTGATGACAAAAAGGGTGTCATGGGGATAGCAATTTGCCCAAAGTTTCCAGCCGAACAAAGAAGAAAATACATCCAAATAGATGAGGTTGCACAACAAAAAAACAAAAAACCAAAATCTCAATCTAAATAAAGTGCAACTTCTAGATTTGGTAGCTCATCTCGTCATGGTACTTCTACAAGCTATGGAGGTAAAAGAACAATAGGGGATTTCCTTAATGTTGTTGGGAGGGATGGTGTGGATGGAAATATAGTCCGATTTCTTTGTGCTTGCATTGTACCATTCAATGTGCTTCACTCTCCCTATTGGCATGAAATGGTAAAGGCCATCAATGAAGCCCCAAAAGGATACAAGGCCCCCAACTATGAGAAAGCTAGAACAATGTTATTAGAAGGAGAAAAATGAAACGTTCAAAGAGCTTTGCCACGTTTTACAAATGAGTGGGTGGATTGTGGGTATCCATTGTATTAGATGGGTGTACAAATATTAGAAACCAACATTTGATAAATGTTCTTGGTGTTTCTACTAGTAGTGCAGTATTTATTACATGTCATGACTCCTCCGTCAGTGCAACTTCCCAAAACATTGTGGATCTCTTATTGCAATTAATCAAAGATGTTGGTCCTAGTAATGTGGTTCAAGTGATCACAGATAATGCAACAAATTGTAAGGCAGTAGGAAAAATTATTGAGCGTAGTCATCCACACATCTTTTGGTATGGGTGCTTGGTGCACACATTGAACATTTTGATGCATGATATTGTGAAGCATAAAGAATGTGGGTGGATTAATGAGCTTTACAAGAGAGGGAATCAACTCATTAAATTTATCACAGGGCATACAAAGGTAAACTACTTCTATGAAACTTACTCAAAGTTGCAGTTGCTTAAACTTGCAAAAACAAGATTTGCAAGTTATTACCTCACCTTTAGGAGGCTAGTGAAGGTGAGACAGGCTTTAACTAATATGGTGACTTCTGAATCATGGGAGGAAATTAACACTGATAGAGATGGTGCTAATGTAGCCAAGGACACTATTCTTGACATGTTTTGGTCACTGGTTAAATATGCTTTGCAATTCACCAAACCAATTTATTACATGATCAAATTTGCAGATTCAGATCGGCCAATAATTGGGGAGGTGTGTGAGCAAATGGATAGCATGTTGGGGCAGATTAAGGAAATTATTGAGCCTAGAGATATCACCTTCTACAATTATTTCGTGCAGAGGTGGAAAAATGATGGGATATGCTAAATGTTCCATTGCAGGCATTAGCATATGTTTTGACACCTAAATACTATCATCCATCATGGCTTTGAACAGCAGCACCTAGGGGGGAGCAGGAGAAAACCACACCTAGATCGGGAGGTTCTAGAAAAAGATATGATTGCATTGGCTAAATTAGTCCCAGATGAGGAGACAATTGAGCAACTATAAGCTTTGCACTAGTCCATTTGGGAGCATGCATGCAATCAGAGATTGAGTTCTCTTGAGTGGTGGAACATGCATGGAGGTGCTACTCCAATTCTACAGACTTTGGCATTGCGAGCGTTATCACAGGTGGTAAACACTTCTTCTGCAGAGAAGTGTTGGAGCTCTTATTCTTTCATCCACACTGTTAAAAGAAATAGGTTGAGTTTAGACCGGGCAGAGAGTTTGGTTTATGTTCATTACAACTTGCGATTGTTGTCCCATTACTATTATGATGCAAAGAGTAATAAAGACCTTAAGATTTGGGATAGGTATCCAGAGGCCAATTTGGAGGATGGAGTGTTGTGATTAGAGCAATTAGAGGATGCTCTTATCCAGGATGATGATGATCGGGTTGAGATGCCTCCCCCATCTGGTCCTTGTTGGGTGTGGAGCCTGATTATCAGGGAGGGTCCAAGGAGGGCGGCAGCGTTGCCTTGTAAAATATTGTAATTTCATAGTCAATCTGGGTCGTTCATTAGGCGAATGATCTGACGGTAGAAGTTATTTTTAATTTAGGGTTTTTTTCCCTAGAAACCCCTATGTTTATGAGGGTATTGTATTGCGTCTGTGTATGGGGTGTATGCTCTGAGCGAGAAATAGCAGGGGGCATTGTGTGAGAGAGAAGAGGATATTACAGGGGATCTATTGTAGGTTGTCTCTTCATTTTGCTGGATAATATAAAGGAAGGACTGATTGTTTTTGTGGACGTAGCCCAAGTTCGATGAATCACATATATCTGTGTCTCTCTTGTTTTATATGTTTTCCATGTTTGTGTTTCCGCACATTTTATGTGTTCCATTGCTCTGTAATATATAATTTTCTAACAGTCCCTTGGTTCCCAAGTTCCATGGTTCAACACCAACAGCAGGGGCTTCATCTTCATCAATTTCAGTGCCACAACTTCCACAGCCACCATCTTCTTCATTGCCACCATGTGGAGGCCCACCACCATGTACTCTTCGTGGTGGAAGGAGGAGAGATTTGTAGATATATTCACAATTTACTAATTTTTTCATAGATTAGACTTGTAGGCTTGTTGTGAATTTGACCTTTTTTGTCTTGGTGGTGACCAAGTGGCCTATTTTGTAAACATTATTATTTGAATTTTGGACATGACTAATGTTGACAGTTGCTCACTTGCTAGATAATATGCTTTATGTTTTATGTTTTATAATATGGTTAAATGTTTTATGTTTTATAGTATGCTTAAAAATTTGATGTAAGTTTGTAATTGCTAGAATCTAGAGGGTTGATGCTCGAATAATTAATCATTGATGTACAATGGAATCATTGATGCCATATCGATCTTGATTTATGTAAAAATACGCATGTTTTCATGTCTTCTACAGCTAATTTGGTATTTGGGATGTTAGTTTTGAATATAAATGAAAAATATATATAAAAAATATATATATATATATATATATAGATATATATATATATATATAGATATATATAGTAGACGCTTTTGAGACACTTCGTTTCCTATATTTTTGGAAAATGATGCTTCCGCGTCCCCGCTTCCAAAAAAAGTCCCCGCTTCGTGCAACATTGCATTCGTCAAACCTAGGCATAAGTATCCTCTTATCCCTTACTACAAAGCTCGTCACCTTGCTTCTTAAGCAAGTAATCCATATAATTGAGTCTCTCTTGTGAATAGGCTCTACGAATCACCCTCCATCCATTCATTGATCTAGTCATCCTTGTCATTCCTCTTACACTGGGTCTCCTCCCATTAGTGAAAGTCTATAAAGAGCAGCGAGCCTTAGTTGGGGTGACAGTGGGTTATTGCTCCATTGTTGCCCCTTGACCTAGTAGTTGCTCTATGGGATCCCCTCCTAGGACCCCTACTACGTTGAGTGGGAACATTTTGACGTCGTTGTCGAGGAAAAAGCAGGTCTTCCTCCCTAGTGAATCATTGAGGAAATGATTCATAGAAGGGGAGAACGAACTCCATCACCTGTTAGAACTAGCCTTCTCCCTAAATTTGAAAAGGTTGGTGATCACACCCCCAAGATGGTAATCGACTATACCATCGGCCTAAACCAAGACCAACCAAATATGCCACGAAGTGAGAGGCGTTTGGTTAGTGTCTTCACTCATCTAAACTTGAGTAGTGGTCTTAAGCCTTTACCTGATAATATAATATAATAATTGGCTACCCAAATTGAAGGGTAATGCTACCATAACTACTCGTGACCATGTTGAAGAATTTTATTGGGCCATTTCTCCTGGATAAGTATTCGATGAAGATAGGATCATGATGATTTTTGCATTATCCTTTGAAGGGCAAGCTAGGGAATGGTACCTAAGTCTTCCCCCAAGATGTGTAGAAAACTCTGACCAATTTGAGGATATGTTCATCAGAAAATGGTCATGTGATGCACAGGGAACTTTCAACATTGACAAATTTTACCAAATAAGTAGGGGAAAGGAAGATATCAAGGAATTTATCCAAAAAAATGATAGGGTAGTTAGTGATATCCCTGACCATTTGAGACCCCCTAATGTTAATATACTTGAAAAATTCATTAAAGTCATGAGTTGTCATTTGACATATGCATTGAGGGATAAGAAACCTAAGACCCTGGTTGAGGCTAAGGAATTAGTAATGGAAGTTGGGCAAAACTTACTAATTTCCAAAAAAGATGTGGATGAACATCCTAAAGCTAAGGTTGAAGTCAAAAAGGGCAAATCCAAAGACCAAAAAAAAGAAACCCTTTTAGTGCTCCTTAAGTAAGTCGATAAGCTAATTAAGGAGATGAACTCACGAGATGGATTATACATGAAAAAACTCACCACCTTGGAAAGGGCTCAAAAATAAAATTATTCCTAAAGGCAAGCCTTTCCCTACGAAACTATTGGAAACACTGAGAGGCGGGGTGAATCAGTATTTGTTTTCAATTGTTATTTTTACCAATTAGATCACTTATAATTAGAACACAAAATGAACAATAAGAATAAATACTTTTATTAGTCAGATATAACGAGGACTTCAATCCTCTTCTTTACAATGAATCCAATACGATAATGTGTAGGGCTCCAACCCTAGATGAAGACACCATTTTCAATCCTACCAGGGACCAACCTGTACTTTGCCAAGCACCAATTTGGACTTCACGAGGAGCCGACCTCTAGGGCTCCAAACCTTTCTTTCCAAGACACAAACCTTGTCTCTATGAGGTTCCAACCCTATCTCTGGTACAGGCACCAACCTGGTCTTCTTGAGGACCCCTATCCTCTAGGGATCCAACCCACAGCTTCAATTCGTCAGGATAAGTTTAATGATTCTTCACAGCTCCCAATATCTTCTGCAACGAGCCTTGGCAATATCTTCACCTTCAGCAGTGCCCTCAATTGATCTCCAAGGCACTTAGCTCATCAATGACAAATCTGACTACTCATGAAGGTATCTCCATTGCTCTTCATGTTTACCCCAACAATTTCTCCAAGGTCACATCATGAGGGCCTTCAAGAATGTCTCCAATAGGCTTCAATAGGTCTACACGCAATGTCCTTCAACAAGCTGCTTTACCAAGACTTCAAGGATCCTTCAATAATGCTTTGGTGATGTGTCAAGCAAAGCCCAAATTGTCTTCAATAGTCTACCAAGTTAACAAAGATGCCTGCTCTATGTCAGCTCAAGTCTTCAACAAATTTGTACAAGCCTCCAAGGTTCATTGTTCAAGACCCCAATCACTTCACTGCTCAAAGCTTCAATGCATTAGGTTCAGCAATAAGACTTCATTGTATCTGCATCTTGTTCACTAAGTGGTTTCAATAAGTCAGCTTCATTCTTTTGATATGGATGTAAACATAAGTATAAGAATGCGTATATTTTTGCTTCTGGACACAACCATGGATTTGCAATAATCAATATGACAATGGTTTGTGCAGTGAATGGTTCACTCTGTGTCCAGGACCACAAATCTTTAAGGAGCTGCAAACTTATTGAACTTTAGAGGTATATGCTCAAAGATACTAATATATGGGCCCTAAACAACTTCAAGCAGCTATCGTAGTGATTAATATTTCTTTGTATTTGAAACTTTACAAGCTTGCCCAAGTAGAATATTTGTCACGAGGATTGAGACAATGAACGTCTTAGAATAATGCTTTTAGGTATATTCCTTAGGGATTTCAACAATTTTGAAAATATGCCATTTAAGTAGCCGCAATTGTAATCTAAAAGAAGGTTCCAGATATCAACCTCAAATTCCCTTGAAAACTCAGTGATATTGCACACTATTCCTTGCACAGAAAATGCTTCAGATGTTTGTGATACTGAACTGCGAATAAACCCAAAGAAACTTTGCGAAAATGCTTTTGGATCAAATGCAAATTTGCATAGTCTTGTGTCCATAATAGACGTCCATGAGGTGATTTAACAGTCCACAAATGAGAACGTTCCAGATTTTTCAAGCCCTAGCCAAACCAGCGAATCCCTTGATCCCTTCAAAAATGAAACCAAAGGAATAGTTTGAGCCTCTCTTTTGATAATACGATGCTCCACAAGCACGAGATATCATCGTTCTTTTTTGTTCAAGAGATCTATCTCCGACCTGCTACATGTGAGTATTTTGCAGTGTCACAGGTTTGGGCTGAGGGAGATCCGGGCTACAAAAAGGCAGACTGTTTGAGCTCCTGTAGGCCTGTTCTTGAGGTCTGTAATCTGAGTTGGAAGCAGCAAGACCGAGTACCCACAGTTCTGTTCACACATAGCTAACATTCTGAGGTAAGTATGTCAAGCAATAAACTCTACGGCCAGCTTCACATCTTCGTCCTCCTCTTTAAATGTCTGCGGCCAACTTCAAATTTTTATCTATGTCTTATCTTTCACCAAACTGATGGATGCAACAAAGACGAGGTGCAACAATCTTCTATATACTTTTTTTTTAATGAGTCGACCAAACGTGTCTATGGGACAACCAACAAAGTGTTTTTTCGAACCAGCTTTGCATTGGATATTGAAGCCAACTTTGTCATGTATTTTTATTGTTGGCATGTGGTGAAAATTTTATGATGGGCTTGAAAACTGAATTAGTATTTTGATATGATTGTTGGCTAGATAGTATAATGTGTAGATATTAATTTTTCATGGTTTTATTTTTTAAGACATCAAATAGGAGAGTAGGGACCACCATAGAGTGGCATGGGTGTGTGGGGGACCATACTGATGGTCAATCATATTTGGTTAATGTCCAATGTATGATATATATGATTTGTATCTAGCTATGTTGCACAAGTTTCCGGTACGTGGGTACATTGGGTACGTGGGAATGAGTATCCGGTACGGCTAGAAGTTTTGCCCAAATTTACAGGAAACGTCGAGTTGGGAGCAGCAATAATATAATATATTAAAAATTGAAAATTAATATATATTCACAACTCCCAATAATTAATATATATTTAAAGTGTAAAGATTAAATGTACATACTAAATTGAATTTTTAAATGATTCATCAAACAACCATAAAAAGTAAAACCAAAACTAAAAACCACCCAAATCATATTGATGTTCATACTAGAAAAAAGGCAAAAGCATAAAGTAGTACATAATTCAAAATGCCCAAGAGCCAAAATATAACAACAAAAATACAAAGCTTAAGATGATCATAGAGTACGATCTTCAACATCAAGGAGATCCATATAGGCTTGAGCATCACTAGATACTAGATCATATCACCATCATCATCAGATGCAACAATGTCATTTAAAGGTATGCCAACCAATCCTGCATTTGGTAAAGGATTGTCATCATTCTGATCAATTTGGACAACATCTTCAACATTCACATCCCATCGTGCAGCAAGTCCTTCTAAATATTCAGATAGCTTCCTTGAACAAAGTCGAAGACTATTATGCACAGAAACAAGTTTCTCCGCTCTCTTAGAGGTAAGTCTATTCCTCTTAACAGAGTGTATGAAGCTATAAGTGGACCAATTCCTTTCAGTAGTTGAGGAACTAGCAACCTGAAATAGCAAACGTGAAGCAAGCTTTCGAAGCTCTCGGACCTGGCCCTCATACATTCTCCACCATCCAAGGGGTTTCTTCTGAGCATAATGCTTGATGTCCCTCTTTGCATCTTGGGTGAATGCAGGAGCGCTTAATGTACCAAAATCAATAAATTGATCTTGTATCACACTTGCTTCATCAACAATATACATCTTAGTTGCATCAAGAAACCCTTGTTTTACCTCCTCAGCATTAATAGGAAGAATTCTATTTGTTCTTTCCATATACCACTTTGGATTAAGGGCATATGCAGCCATGTGAAGGGAGGTATTGAGTTTAATCCATCTTTTCTCTATCAGCTTATGGATTTCATGGAAAAAATCCAAAGAAGGTTTCTTTGGCGAATAATGGGTTTTACCTTGCCCGCCATGGTATCAATACATTCATATATTTCTCTAAGAGCAGGAGAATTTGAATCAGTATACCTAATCAACTCCACAATTGAAGTTGTGAAAGAGACAACATATCTACAATCAACCCACCAATCCTCATTCAGAAGCATTTATCTTATCTTCTTCGCTTGAGGGGACTTAGACTCGTTCCATGCATTTCACTCTGAAGAAACAACAGTAGCTTGTAAAGATGCATAGACCTCTACCATGTGCTCAAGTAAAATAAAGTATGTGGCGGATCTTGTTTCTGCAGGTTTTAAAAAATGCTTCTTTGAATACATCCTATAAATTGCCAAGGAAGCATGGTGGTTGCAGATGAACATTTGTGCCTCCCTCACATCTAAAATGATTTTTTCAATCCACTATATTTTACCAATGTCTTTTAAGAGATTGTTAAGGGCATGTACACAATAAGGAGTCCAAAATATATCCTTATATTGACTTTGGATCATCAATCTCGCTACTCTACAAATAGGTGTTGCATCTGTGATGACATGTACCACATTTGAAGGACCAACCTCATCAATTGCATCCTTCAACATTTCAAACGTGAAAACAGCATCCTTAGTTTTTCCACTACAATCAATTGCTTTTAAAAAATAATGCCATGCTAGTGATGTGATAATAACATTCAACAAAGGTCTTTGTTGAATAGTTGTCCAACCATCCATGACAATTGACCAACCTGATTGAACCCAAGATTGTTTGAGGTCCTCCATAAGTCCATGCATTCTTGTCACCCCTCTATCAAACAATGAAGTCTACATTTTGTTGTAACCTGGGGGTGCATATCTCGTCCCTGCAGCTATGATTTTTCTCACCATTTCTTTATAGTATGGTGAATGAGTGGCATTAAATGAAATTCCATTTGCCATAAAAAAAACTGCTATGGCATCATCTTCTCCATCCCTATGCATGACATTGTACATCTTTTGAATGTATTCACTTACATTAGTCCTCCTAAAACTAGAAACCCCTTGAGTAGTCTCAATTTGGATGTGACTTGGTTCATTCATATATTGGGATGAATCTTCATGTCTACCTCTCTTATTAGGAGATACAATGCTACTATCACATTCATTGCTTCCACCAATTTTCATGTGAAGTTTAGTCATATTCATTCTTTATTCAAAGCTGCATGTGCAACCCTTCACTCCTAACCCAGGTATGCCCAAAAGATGATGTCATACTCTTGTATAGCTACATTAAAGACATGATCACACAAATTGCATTTCCATTCCTCACATCCCCCACTATTTTTTGTCTTGTTCTATGTTATCTTTTTCATGAACTTCATTAAGAGCTTCTTGGAAATGTTGTTTGATTGTTTCTAGGTACATATTGTTGTCTCTGCATTCTGCTCTTGAACTTGTTGAGGTAATGGGGGTCTCATCTTGTTGTTGTTGATTCATTGCCAAACCCTCTATCTATGGTATCAATACTGAAAATGTACGTTTAAATATATAACAAATTAGAAGTAGAATACTAAATAAAGAACTAGATTTTAAAATGTACATATATCACATAGAATCATAATACATGTTTCCTCATTAAAAAAAACCACATGTTCAAGTAAACGTTAAGTATGTACACCTAGCAGTCAAATTATTACTATTCTTTGAATCTTTTCATAAACTGTCACTCCATCAAAAATATATCATAAACATATATGGTTTCCCACTGTAAAAAAAATCAGAGAAATGTATTCAAATAAAAATTTAAAAATCTTATAACTTTATAAATTATAAGCAATGCTGAAAAAATTCTGAATGTGGCATTGTGAAGCCAAATGATTATGACATGTATATAACTTTATAAGTTAATAACTTAATAATGTTAATTCATGAATCATAACTTTATTTAAAAAAAATTAAAATTTAAAATGGTTTGGCAGTAAATTTATGATTTTATCTCACTCCATACATGAAACTGTAAACACGATATAAAATTAAAAATACATTGCATTAACTTATTAAAAATATTATTATCATTAAAAAATTAACCAATTGAAGCCCTTTTATTTTTACTCTAATTTGATTATACAATGTTCACATATTATTTCACTCTTTCCTATAATATAATTTAATTGTACAATTTTTACAAGTTAAGAAAAAGACAAATTCATGACTTACAATTTAAATGTACAGTATTTACAAATTCATGACTTATTTAAAATTTTGGACAACAATGTTTCCCACTACAAAAAGAAAAGCCTTTTTTTTCCATAAAATACTTATAACTTTTCCTACAGTGTTTGTACTCGTATAATAAGGAAATCCGAAAACGCCATTTTGGAAGGAATGAAACACATTTTCTGAAAGTTACCTGATTAGTAGTTGCTTTAATAATTCAACTGACAAAATACATACATTAAATCTGAATCATAATGGTGGTAAAATAAAAAGGTGGTATTAAAAAACAACAAAACTAAAAAAATCAAACTTTTGTAAGTGAAAACAGTGGCGCATAATTTATAAATATACATAGAACTGTATGCTGGGATGGCTTGGGTTTGTAGCAGTCTGAGAAGCCAACATTTTATCAAAAAAATCAAAGTGGTGTAACTGAAACGGTGGGGCATAAATTTAAAACTTTTCATTGTTCAACGATGTGCAACCAGAGCAGATTCACAACTTGATTTATCATTTCTGGACCTTGAATATGAGATTCATCATTCAGATTATCGTGGTAAGAAATAAAAAAAATTAAAAGAATGAAATCAAACTATCGTAACTTTGAAAACGGTGGGGAAAAAATATACATAGAACTATACGCTTTTAAGTTTGATCCTAAACGTTCTGATCACAATTTTATCCTAAACATTCCGAGAAGCGTGAATGAGAATTTCAGTGAGATGCCGAAGCATCATCCCAAGCTCAGAGCATTTTAGCTAGCACCCCATGGCCAAAAGTCCCACAGTGTTACTCATCTCCACAACATTCGAACTCCCACTCCCACAATTGATGCAATTCAAACAGCAAGAGAAACATGAAAACGAGACCAGAATATCCTCGGACGTGTTCGAAATATTGAAGTCAATAACGAGACCAGAATAATAACAAATCTAGCAAGCCAATCGCGAATATTAAATTGAATATACCTGGGTCCTGAACAGTGGTCAGTTGCAGCACTTGATCTCTCTGCCTCTTGCCAAGCTGCCAATGAACACAACTGCTTGTCCTCTCTCCAGCGTATGAACCAATGATGAGGAACACAGACTCCTGAGAACTTAAAAGACTGGCTACTGAGAAGTCAGAAATTCGAAGAGATGAATCGATGATTCGATGATCATTTACTTGAGAGGATTAGTGATTAAATGACACAGAGAAACCAATTTTGGCGCCAAATGAAGAGATATTTTTCCTTCGCGCCAATTTCTTCCTATTGTTTTCTCCTTGGGTTTCGCTTGATCTCAAGAACATCGATCTGGAGCCTGTGGGAACTGCGCTCCATTGAGAAAAACACCGTGAAAAACATGCTTGTTGCTAGTGTTCTATGCTCTTGCTAAATTGAATATGTTTCTATGGAAACTTGGTAAAGTATTGCATGTTTAAAGTTTAAACAACATGATGTTACAAGTATAACATCCCTTGAATATCTTCAAGTAAACTCTCTTCATGATTTATCCCCTCATAAAGTGATAGCTAGGGTTTTGAGAACTAGGGTTTCCTTGCCCTTACTCCATTCTAGGGTTTGATATCTCCATAAGTAAGTTTACCTTGCACTCCATCACGCAAGGAACAAGCATTGGCATCCCACATAGGTGATCATACATCATTGAAAAGTTGAAAACCTTTCTAAACATACTTCTCTCTCTCTTTTACATTTTCGGCCCTTCAAGGCAAGCTATTAAGCAAGGGCATAGGACTGAATTCAACTAGGAGTGTGTCAGCTTGTCGTAAGGTCATACATGTGAACTGAGTCTCATTGCAACAAAATCTTGACTTTTCCAATGTTAATTTTGCTTCCTTAAGGCTGATGTCACAAGCCCTAGGTAATTTTGCCCTAGGGAAACCCTATGCTAGCACTAGGCTTCAACTTAGGGCATTTTTCAAGTTTGTGGCTCCATTAGTTGATCGTATCAATCTTTCACAAGCCTTCTCTTGGCCTTATGCACCCTAGTAAGCCATTACCCTTGATTATTCATTAAACCCTAGTTCATAAGTGCCATTGATAGGCCTCTTGAAGTGCACACTTTTCCTTGTCTTTGTTGAGTTGAGCCTTTTCCTTAGTTTGAGTGCCTTCCTTGAGCTTGTCCATTTGTCACCTCCGAACCATAGACTTAGAATACCTATTAGGTGACCAATACTGGGAAGCCTCCCTAGTGGTGAAATTCTACTAAAGAGCAGGAGGTGGCATGTTGTGGTGACAGTGGGCCTCCACCTCGCTGTTGTCTCCTGGTCTGGCTTTCATCTTGTGAACCTCCTCATAAGACCTGCTAGATTGTGAGGCAACAGGGTCCACTGGCCTATTTTGGTCAACACTAGACAATAACATAATTTCTTTATGTTTTTCTGTAAGGCAACTAATCATGATCACTTTATTTTCATCTTCCATGACCTTAACTTGAACAGCATATTGCTTGAAATATTAAGGAATTCAAAGGCATGGTTTCATGCTAGATGCAGCATTTTGTGCTGCTGGCAAATAGACTAGGATTTATAGTTGCAGCTAGCCAGATTTGAACCTGGGCCTCATGCAGGTAATCATCACAGCGCATTTTTCCCTTGTTAAAGAGCAAGCTGACACCCACCCTTGGTTTGTAAAAGGAGTGAGACTCTTGTCTGAACAGCCCACATCACTCCAGCAAAGAGTAAATGTTATAGGTGTATAAGGTGTGTTGTCTACCATTAAACATGCCAAGACTCGGTGCTTATGGAAAGAGGTGAGTTTCTCCAAGTACATAAACCATTGTATAGTGGATTGGTCTTCCAAATATTGAGAAATCTTGTTGCAAAGGTCAATTTCTATTTGTTTATAATTGAATATGACACCCATAAGATCGCTTTGCCAATTAACAAAAAAACAGGTAGAAGTTACAAGAAAACTTACAAAGCTTTCTGAAGGCACAATCTACATTATTCATATTTCATCAGTGACATAGAGAAACTCAATAAGAACATATACCTTAATTTCTGTCACCATAAAAGTGCACTGAAGCAAATGCCATGTTATCTATTTGCAATAGGGTGAAATTTCAGATAACCTGTACTTCAATGTTTTCAACTCCCCTTGATGAGTTGTTGCTATTGTCAATAGAGAACCACTGTCAGCAAATGACTCCAGCAGTGATATACCCAATGCTGCTCCTTCCAAGGGGTTCGTCCCTGCACCTACCTATAAACATTGAACGTATGACTTCGTCAACACCAAGGAGTGATAACTAATCACCAGTACCTCTGATGCAAGGGAATAATGTCATTATCAGTTAGGTTTCATGACCACTTCCTCCAGTTTACTAATGAAAAATGATATGTAATTCTCCATATACATAGAGCTGGTAATGGCATATGGAAATAAATAAGATCATTCACTTAATCTTTCCCTTCACAGTTTTTACCAATCTTCTTAGTTTCTAATTCCTTTATGGCCCAATCCTTATCATATTCCTAGTTTGACATCAATATTCTAATCTTAGTTTCATACTGAAAAAAAAATTTAAAAAAACTGAATTTCTACAGAGATAAAAGGACAAAGAACACAGGACATTGCTGTCATTGTTCATTTTCTTAAATTATGGTCAATGTTAGTAAAACTTAAGTCAGTATATCTCTCATCATAGTCATGGCCAAATCAACAGTTATGTTATCTTGTCTTAAATGAAATTTGGGTATATGGTTGGGAAACAAATGGAAGACAAAAAATTATGAGCTATAAAAGTGACTTAGGGTATTCAGAGACCAAAGGTGCTCAAAGAAAACTGTAGCTTTCCCATGAAACAATCAACCACAGTAGCAGCACTACTATGTCGAAAGTACATCAAACCATTGAACTGAAGAAACCATGCAAGGCCGTTTAATATACGTAAATCACCTGACTTGCCTGGCTGATCAGATATCTGCCATGTGGTGTCCAGTGTCACCTAATCTTCCAGTTCTCACAATTAAGTTATAAACCTATCATATGATGCTAAAGCTCTCTATCTCAAAGAGTTATAGAGATATTTTATGTGAAACATTTTGCAGTTCTTATCCATACAGTAAAGTCACACAAAAGAATAATATTACCTAGAGAAGAGTAGCTATTTCCTGACCAAGTTCCAAGTAAGGTGAGTTACAATTTAACATGCATAAAAATAAAAACTTAGCAGGAAACACCAAACCACTAATGAATATCTATCTATCATTTTCCCTATCCAAATAAACAACAAAAGAACAGGCATGAGTATGGAAATGCTCATAAAGAAATAAAGAAGAAAAGAGCAAGCCTCAGTGCAGAGCAGTGATATTAAGCTAAGATAAGATAATTTTATTAATATCTAACCATAATTAGGTCTGTTGCCGCAAAATCTAGCAGGCCTTGGAGAGGGAAACCCTACAAAGTATAAATTAGACCAAGAAGCAACAATGGGGTAGTGGCCCACTGTCACCGCAGCCAAACCCCCCTGCTCTTTACGGAATTTCACTGATGGGAGGAGTCCCAATAGCAGAGCGAGCACTTATAATAGATATTCTGGTGTTAATGTGTGAAATGATCTCACTAGAAAGTCTTCAAGAAAGACACAATTTAGGTTCAAGGCTTCACAAAGAAGTAATTCGCTTTCTATGAAGAGACCTAGAAACAAGGGCACAAGACCTACGGTTTGATAGATTTGACGAGTGTTGGAGCAACTCAAGGTCAAGGCAAGGAGAAAATGTTTCTTGTAATGTATGTTAGCTAAGCCATGGCTCATGAAACCTTCAATAAAGTCCTTAAGTTGAGGGAAGAAGGACTAGGGTTTCCCTCTTAGGACAAACACCTAGGGCAAAAGAATTTATTGGATGAAAATGGATAGGATGCCCACCAAAACAATAGGTTTTCTGGAAAACAATATCCTCTTGATGTTTAGGCTCTCCAACCACCAAAATACATCTTCCCTAGAATTTCGCCCTAAGCCCTAGCTCTCTACCGTAGCCTTCAAAGAACTGAAATTTAGAGGGAAGAAAAGTGGATTAAACTAAGAGATGATCACCAAACAACCTAACCAATGCGTTGTCCCCTCGGAGAATGGAGTCAAGGATGATTTAGGATCGTCAAAATTGTTGTCCCCAAGAGATTAATTGCCCCAAAAGACAAAGTAGCCTATCAATCCCCGTAGGTTATAGTCTTGGATAAAGGGGAAAACCCCAAAATTACTAATGTTTGGACAATAGGGAGCAAGTTTTGGGGCAGTTGGGGCAATAAAAGCCCCAATTTGGGGGTTACCATGAATCCCTCTTAATTAATTAAGGAGAAAAAACCCCTCGAGAAAATCTACAAATAAAAGAGGGTTAGAATCATTTGAGGCATCACTGGATTGGAATATATTGCCTCTGTTTTTCTTTGAGCCTGAGGCACTAAGGGTTTTAAGACCCCTTTCTTCCTTGACTAGTTTTGGTGGAGGTCATCACACCCTACCTAGTCATCTTTCTTTTATTATGGCAACAACGAATAAACTATCTGAAGTTGTGAAGTCTTTGTGGGAACACTAAGGCAAGTCAACAAGGTCTACGAATTTGTTCTGAGGCATAACAGAAGCAAACTTCTTGAAGCAGAATGAAGTGCCCTAAGATTGAATCTATGTGGTTTCCTCCCTGAAGTTCATACAAATTGATTCTTTTGAGGCAAGCCAAAATATTTCAAATGTTGGACGAGGGTTTCTAAACCATTTCTGGCTCATTTTGAGGTCATTTGGGAGGGTTAATTGTAGTCAGTTACAGATATGTGGCCATATTGAGGCCATACCAAGCTCTATGGTAGATACGGAAGGGTTTTCAAGCTTTTGCAGAGGATTAACCCTTCTCTGGTAGACCAGAAGCCTTAAGAGAAATTCGTGCTCCTTAAGCAGAGTTCGCAGGGGCATCTAGAATCAGTTTGTGGGGGTCTGAAAGCATTCAAGGTCGAACCATTTCCTAAACATTCCAACTATCAAATTGAGGTAATTTGACAAATGATCTTAAAGAAGAATTCTAGAAGTTTGGTTGTCTTGAGATCACTCGGACATTTTCAGGTCTCAATTTTGCGAAGAAGTGACAAGTTGATAACTATTTGTTTAATCGGCAAATAGCACAGGGCAACATCAGCTCAACTTATAGGACAAGTAGGAAATATATGTTTATTGAATAAACTTTGTTGGACCTAGATCGTATTACTAGAACTGTGGTTGAATTGCTCTATGGAATTATATGTAATGTTATCCTTTCTAATCATTGAATAGTAGTTATACTTATCGTGGAAAGGAAGTTGTATGATTTAATCCTATGTTGTATAATTGAATGTTTTGTTCGCTCCATCATTGAAACAAGCAAAGAAAATAATTTTTGAAACCCTAGTATTGAAGGAACCCTAGGGCAATAATCTCCTTAGGCTAACACAATGGTATCAAAGTTGGCTCTCCTGCAAACCTGGAGGATGTTTAAATATGGAACAACTGGAAGCATTCCTTGGCAAAGGATATGCAGAGTCTTGGTGAAAGTTGGAAGAACAACAACTGGAGACTATTAAAAGATTGCAAGAATGGAACAAAAGGTCTCTTGCAAAATTAGAGGAGTTGGACAGAGAAGCTGCAACATCTAAGGAAAACGAAAAAGCTAAAAACCACAACCAACCTGAGAAAAGTATAGGGAGTGCTCCATGGGGAAATGAAAGCAAATACCTTGAGCTTTTAAACAAAGTTAAGGATGGTGGAGACGCACAGGAAGGAAAATTGCACACCCTAACAAGTCTACTTGAGGAAATGAAGGGCTCCACAACTAAAGAATCCATTAGTTTAGGCATCGTTGAACAAGATCAAGAAACATGTAATGTTACAATGGAAGGAAGGAAGCCTTCTAAATTTTTCTGCACTGATAATACATTTGTATATGACCCTGTGGAAAGGGACACAGATTCATCTACACAAGTTGTTGGAGAAGTTGAAATTGAGAATTTTAGTGTTGAGTTGGGTGGTAGACAAAAAGAACATACCAAGACCAAGTTTGTATATCTCATCAAAAAATGCAAGTATCTTATGTTCATTCTGAAGTATGCTCAAACATATCCCATTTTGTTGAAGTACTAGTTCACCCCAATGTAGAGAATTTTGTTATGGCAATTCAAAGGCATGGAACTTCCTCTAGAAAAACTATTGACAACAATAATAATGGGGAGTGTTATATTTTGAAATGGGTAACTGAGGATACACTGAAAACCCTAAAAGAGAAACAGCAAGAGGAGCTAGAACCTGAATCACTTCCTCCAAGGGTTTTTCCTTGTAGTTATGAAGGGTGTGGGAAGACTTCTACAGATGTTGGAGCCTTAAGGAAGCATTCACATAAAGTCCACACATAAGAAGAATTTGGCAAAGGCGGTGAAGTTGCCCCCTCTAACTGAAAGAGAGATTCCTCATCCAAAAGTTCCATCTCCATTGTATGAATTTGTCCCTTCAGATCATCCATTTTCCTGTCCTTACGAGGGTTACGACAACTGCTACAGACATGAGTATAAATTAATCTTCATCACAAAAAAGAACATGGAGGGCATGCTATCGAAGAAAATGGATGACGTGGAAGTGATAGTGAAGATGAAATGGATCATGGAAGCAACCACGATGGAAATGGTAGGATTACTGGCATGATCACAGATTTCAATCGAGGGAAACTTCTGGTTAATTCAAAGACATCTTCTTCAACAAATCTGCATAGAAAGTTTTTGAATGTGATTGGTGTTGACTTAAATACGAAAACAAGTTCCAGAGCAATTGTGGAAGCAAAGGAGCGTGTTATTCACTTAAATACGAAAACAAGTTCCAGAGCAGTTGTGGAATCAAAGGAGCCTGGGAAGGGACATCCTCAAGAAGATAGCAAATAGACTATCTTTCGATCTTCTTGTAGATCTTCCTGTCCTGGTTCCAACGAGCTATTACACTATTGTGATCTGCCGAGAATTCCTCCTGAAATGCCACCTTAGGCATAATTAATTGAGTTAGGCCTAGTAATAACTCAGTTTTCCAAAAGTTGTCGAAACGCGCCGAAACGAAAGGCAAACTGCTCGAATGATGGAATATATCAAGCGAATGCCACCGGATCTCATAGAAACTCCTCAAAACTCCTCCAAAAATCCCCTGAGCCTGCTGATGACACCAACCTGTTAGTGGGAAAAGCCTTCAACCCCACAGGTGTGGTTGGTGGCAAGGAACTCAGAGAAGGGGCTGTCACCTATTCCCAACTCTCTCCGTTTGAGCTATCTCCTAGGTTAGCTAAGGGGGGTGGTCCCTAAAGGAAAACTAAGTTAAAGATGTGAGATTTCTAGGAGAATTGATTAGAAGGAATTACTTATCAAAGATGACTTGATTTCCAATATGTAAACAAGCATATAAGTATATGAGCAATATTCAATGACGTGTTCAAAATATAGACCAGTGCTTTAAAGTGGGTAACAAATGCCTGCTCAAAAAATAAAAATCAAGATATAATGACAATAATCCCACAAAGGAAGTGTTAGACCAAGATCACAATATGCAATTAAATTTGCAACACTAAATAAGGGTATTTGCCAATGAAACGAGATATATCAATCATCCATAAGCATAATGATCATTAAAATGACAACATGCAATGAAGTTGTATGTAGAAGCAAATTTCCAAGTACCATAGAATTAAACTTGTTGCAAAATTTAAGAAATTAAAATGCTTGCATCCAAAGTGCTTCTTGAGATAATATTTGCATGTGAATCTTTAAACCATCAAGATAGCAAAAAATTTGGGAACTTTGCAAGTAAATGTGATGAGATAGTGCTCTTGGTTTATTTTATTAATTAGTTCTAAAGAAATGTTACAATTGAACTCTAATCCTCAGACCTCACCCTCGCCCAAATATTTGGATCTCACAGTGAGGAATCCATAGAGGTAGAGGGTCCCTAAAATGTCTATTCAACCAACTTAAGTTGGAGGTAAATTTTAGAGATTCAACTCTAGTATGAAAAGTGAAATGCCTAAATGATATGAAAGTGAGTTTGCAAGTGCTATGTAAAAGATGGAGATGATTCAATTAAATATGCTTCATAGTTAGAACAATAACTCAAGTTGCCATAAATTGAAAATGTTATGCTTCTTTACTTGTAGTATATTGTGAAACTTATCCAAATGAGAAATAGATCACAAAACATAAGTAAGTGATGGCAAATGATATTGCAAACTAGGAAATTTAAAAGACTATGTGATCTAAGCAATTAATGAAATGAAAATATGAGTTACTCACATGCAACTAAATTAGATTAGCAAATGAAATGACGAATGCAAGTGATTTAGTTGAGGAAATAACAACAACAAAAAAGAAAGAAAGAAAGAAAGTTAACCACTCAAGAGGATTTACTCCCTCTAAATGAGTAGGTGAGATACCATGGGAAAAACTTCCCAAGCTCCCTCAAGAAAAGTCAGCTCTTTATTAATGAAAGTGAGGCCCTCTTATAGAAATGAGGGGATTGGGAAGAGCTTACAATATGCGTTTTAAATTTGCTCTTTCCCAAAGTTACAAGTGTAAGATTTAAAAAAAAAAATTACTTGTGAGATGTTTACAAAGTAAAGGCTTAAAGCCTTGAGGTGAATGGCGGTTACAATTCCTCAAAAGAATGAGGCTTTAAAAGTAGAGGTGAAGTGATAAGGCGGAACTTGGATTTGAGGTTCCAAACGAAAGAGTGTTCCTTAGCCTATGCTTTAGCTCCCTTTCTTCAAACTTAGATTGCTTCCAAGAACACCTACAAGCAAACAAGCAAAAGAGTTAGCATGCAAAAGAAATATTGCTGAAATATGTGAGAGGAAATCACATGCATGCGAAGGAAAAAATTAGAAACTCAATGCAAGTATAAAATACACTTTATATTACAACTTCCCTCACTAACATCAGCTTGAAAGAGTTGATTTAGTGAGTGAGAATTAGGATTTAGATCCAACAACTTAGCCTCAAATGCTAGATAAAATAGATATGTGCACAAATGAGAGAAGAAATATATGATTTTTTTAGAAATGGAATAGAAGCAAAGAGCTGATGAAACCCCCTTTTAGATAAATCTCTTGATGTCTTATGAGATTGTTGGCTTGAACAACTTGTGAGACCTTTGATATCCTTGGAGCTGACTTATTCCAACCGAAGAAGTCTTCACACTCCAATAGACTTGGCAACCTGTCCTTTGATCACACAAATTTCTGCAAACCAATTGTTAGTGCAAAAGAAACTTGGCATATAGAGGCCACGTTGAGCTTGTCATTTCATCGAAAATAACAAGCTACAACAAGAGCACAAAACATACCAAGTCCAAAGGAGATCTGAGATAGCTACAAATCTCCCCTCCCTAGACAATAGTGCCTTCAGGCAAATGCAAAGAAAAACAACTAGATTGCAATATGAAGTAAATAAATAACAACATCAAATGAAACAAGTATACCTCATCAACCAAAGAATGCACCACAAGAGAAGCTAGTAACCCCAAAGACTTTCTTTTATTCAGCTCAATAACAATTTCGGCATAGTAACAATAAGCACAAGCTTAAAAAAAACCACACTTACAATGAGAGCCCAAGGCTCATTTAAATAGAACTACGGAAGATCCCAATGAAAAAAAAATGAATGACAAGTGGAGAAGGAGATAATCCCAGTAAAGCGAATTTGCACAAGTAGCACAAGAGCTGTCCAAGTGGAACCAATTGTTGTAGGTGGTACATTTGTGAGCTAACGTGGGTGGCTTCTAAAATGGGCGTACACCCCTACAACCTACTTTGCATATTTATTAACTCCTAAAACCTTCCACAAAGTGATCATCCTTCTTTGCATATTTACTACTAACCTAGCTCCAAACAAATCTACGTATTATAGCTTTTGATTGTTGCCTCTATCAACGCGTACATGTTTGGAGTAGGCTAGCGTAGGTGGTCTTCTTCAACGCGTACACTTCCAAGCTATGTGCATCTTATTATGTCCAAGTGTGAGAAATATGTGGCAATAAATGGGAGCAATATCCCACGAAATTAGCCATAATACAATTATCATGTAACCCACGTACCAAATCATGCCCAATCAGGATCATTGTGTTAAGATCAACATATGACCGCTCCCAATTGCTGGCGTGCAGATGTAAGTTAAGCTAGCTGCGTTGATTTTGAAAATGGTACAACTGTGGGGACAAGTGGGCATTGTAGTGTCCCACTGTGGTCTGCTCATACATGCAATTTGACACCTAAGTGGTAAGCAATACATAGAAGAACCCCTCTTTATCACGTTGCACTTTTCAATCAAGGGATATACGTGACAAGGTTTGCCATGTCACCTTACTTGTCCCCATAACTTTATTAAAATTTCAACTTTATAATGTCACCTTGCACTTTAATTCCACTATGTTCAAATTAAATCAAAAGTGAAAATTTAGCCATACGTATATCTCATGAGTTTCTTTGACTTCTTGATTTGGAATGTTGACTTGACTGCTACACCTTGCACTGGTGGGCCCCACATAGGTGCCACATCGCCTTTTACCTCTCCACATAATTGCCATGTCAAAATTTGACTTATTTTGACTTTGGAAAATTTTCCAAATTTTTTCAATTATGATTTTTTTTGAATTTTTTCTCATTTTTTCCACTGGCATCAGGAAAATCGACTTTTGAGGGACCATAAGTCGTTTTTTGACCCTCAAAGTGGGTCCTAGGATAATGCTGGGTCTCTGAGGATGAATTTCGACTGGTCACACGCCCCAGACATTTCCTAAGGCCACTTATTTACATCATTACATAGAAATTAATTAAAAAATCCCATTTTGCGGGGAATTTTTAATTATTAAAAAATCCTACTTAGACTTAGTCAAATTCCGCGAAATTTCAAAGATGACCTAGCATGGTAATATACATCGACTCTAGACACTAAGATGCATTAGGGGCTCAACCTTCAAGCCGTCACCTCGGCTTTGGGGTAATGCAATGAGTGAAAAAACCTAGAAAATTATTCGCCGCTAAAAAGAAGGAATAATTAACCAAGTAAAAAAAACACTCCAAGGTGTACTCGCTTGCTGATCGAGTCCCAACATCCTAGGCCTATTACATGGCTTTATTCATCATGCTAGTGACATTTATACAATATCCCCGAAGGGCTGCGGAATCTGAAGACTGAAGAAGAAAATGATGAGAAGAAGAAGTAGAGTTTAAAAACTCTGTTGAACATGATGATATCTGATGATATCTGAATGGCACAAGTGTCTTCTGGTTCATCCTTGGGCATGGAGTCTTCACATTATCATCAGGTGCCACTCTAGTGGTCAACATTTGGCTCCATATGGGGATGCATGCTAGATATGAAGTGATAGTGTGCAAGAACCTGGAATCTGCATCCACCGACCAAAGATATATATTAGCAGTATCCATTCAAAATAACATCAAATAAAATCAAGTACATAAATGGAAATTTTATTCTAAGAGCATGAAATAACAATTTATTCATGAAAGAAATCTACTTAAACAAAATTGACAAGGGATAAAGTTAGAAATATGATACAAAAGGATGCCCTATGGCATCAAATGTTTTCTTTGTGGAACATCTTGAGCAGTTGGCCATTCACAGGTAACTCTAGTGATTCTCCATCCAAGGTGCTCAAATGGTAGGAATTTTGTCCCGCTGCTTCTCTGATGATATACGGTCCAAGCCATAAACTGTCAAACTTACCATGATTACCTGGCTTTTCATTCCTGTGATCCCAAAGTAAAACCATATCACCGTTAGAAAAAACTCTATTCCTAGATGATTTATCAAAATTTCTTTTTACCTTAGATTGATTTTTACAACAATTTTCAAAGGCTCTTCTCCTAGTTTCATCCAATTCTACAATTTGATCAATCCTATGTTGCACAGCATCCTTATCAGATGTAAAACTTTGTAGCAATTGGTAAGCTGGGAGTCTCAAATGCACGGGCAGGGTAACGTCCAAGCCATACACTAGTTCAAAGGGACTCTTTCCAGTAGAACTCTTCTTTGTAATCCTATCAGCCCACAAAGCATATTTAATTTTGCTATCCCATGCTCTCTTATTATCCCCTACTATCTTCTTGATTATGGTTATCAAATTTTTATTGCTAGACTCGGCTAGACCATTACCCTAAGGATAGTAGTTTGATGAATGGGATAAGACAATGCCATACTTAAAGCAGAAAGATGAGAATTCGGCAGAGCTAAAAGCCTTGGCATTATCCGTAGTAATTTTAGCAGGGACACCAAAACGAGTGATAATCCTATCTTCAAGAAAATCCATCACTACTTTGTCGGTGGCGTGTCTTGTAGGGATGGCTTCTACCCGTTTAGTAAAATAATCAGTGGCAGTTAAAATCCACGAGTAGCCATTACTAGAATTTTCATTAAACTTCCCTATAAAGTCAACCCCCCAATGTTGAAAGGGAGCTTCCACGACCACAGGCTGAAGAGGCAAAGAAGCTAACTTTTGCTTCCCAGTGAAAAGTTGACAAGCTTGGCAACCTCTAACATACTTGTGCACATCGCCAAAAATAGAAGGCCAAAAATAACCAGCTCTCAAGATTTTATGGGTAGTAGTCTTAGCAGCATAATGTCCTCCACAAAATCCTGAATGAAACTCAGATAGAAGCATTTTGGCCTCAGCTTCATCAACACATCTAAGTATTACCCCCTCCGGATTTCTCCAACCCAGACCATCCTTCATAATGCAATACTTAGTTGCTCTAAGCCTTAACGCTCTTCTTTTATGGCCAACTAAATGGTCAGGACATGACAAATTTTGCAAGTAATAGATAATGTCTTTATACCATTCTAGTTGAGTCAATCTTTGAAGTTCTGATGAAGTTAATTTCAGATCATTTTGACAAATCATTCCTAACGCTTTCTCATTCCCCTCAATCAAGATCTTAGCCAATCCTTGACCTTTTACCAGCTTGGTAGGTCTAATATCTAGATCGTATTCTTGAATTTTGGAGACCCATCTAGCTCGAGTTCCTAAGCAATCAGCTTGAGTTAAGATATCCTTTACTGCGGAGTGAGGGACATACGCGATTATTCTTGAATACCCCACATAAACTCTAAATTGCTTAAGGGACTTGACTAAGGCATAAGCCTGCTTTTCCAAGGTGCTATACTTCAGCTCAGAACCTTGAAGTGATCTACTCATGAAAGCAATAGGTTGTTCATACCCTTCATTGTTCTTTTGCAGCAACACTCCAGCAATAGTATCTTCAGATGCGAAAGAGAAAATCAAAAAATCCTTCGAATAATCAGGGCTCACTAGAACAGGTGCCTTACCAATAGAATCCTTAATTTCCTGAAAACCTATTCTCCCCTCTTTTCCCCAGAAAAACTTAACATCTTTCTTTAAAAGGGTTTGAATGGGTTTAGCAATTTCAGCATAATTTGGAATGAACCGCCTGAGGAAATTGATCTTTCCTAAGAAGGATTGAAGGGTTTTGATATTGTGAGGCAGAGGAATCTTTTGAATTGCCTCAACTCTCTCAGGGTCAATCTTGATTCCATCCTTCGAGATGATGTGACCAAGCAACTTCCCTTCAGTCACTCCAAAAATAGATTTAGCAGGATTTAAAGATATCCCATACTCTCTACACCTGTTAAATATCTGCCTTAAATGGCTAATATGAGAAATTCCATTTTTAGAAAAGATAGTTAAGTCATCTTGATAAATCTCAATGAATTTCCCAATTAGACCTTTAAAGGCATAGTCCATAGCCCTTTGAAAAGTTGCTCCAGCATTTGTCAATCCAAAAGGCATCCTTAAATATTCAAAAGTACCCCAGGGTGTGGTGAATGTTGTCTTATGCCTGTCTTCTTTCTTCACCGTGACTTGGTTATATCCTGAAAATCCATCTAACAAAGACATCATTCCAGACCCCGTTACCCTTTGCAACAATGTTTCCATATTGGGTAAAGGGTAATTATCCTTTTTACAAGCTAAATTAAGATTTCGAAAATCTACACATAGCTTGATTGATCCATTCTTTTTTCTCACAATAACCAAGTTTGAGCACCATGTGGAATGCCTAGTGTGAGCTATAATTCCAGCTTGAAGCATCTTTTGCAACTCCTTTTGCACCAAGGGGGCTAACTTAGGATTTATTTGCCTAAGTTTTTGCTTGAAGGGTTTGGCATTTTCATCCTTAAGCGGGATTGTATGCTCCATAACATCCTCCCTAAAACCTTTTAACTCCTCATATGAAAAGGCCAAAACATCCCTATATTCTTGAAGTAAATTTATTAATTTTTTCCTTTCCTCCTCGGTGGTGCCCTTCCCTATTTTGATAATCTTTGGGTCATGAGAGGTACCAATGTTTACTTCAATAAATTCCCCTGGGTCAATTTTCTTATCCTCTTTTCTCTTTACAACATCATGTCTGTCAAACATTTGTTCCATGGCTATACGATCCCTAGGAGTGGGATTTGACACAACATTACACTCCTCATATTCACAACCCTCTTCCTTGTAGCCAACCTTGAAACCAGAGAATTCTTCCATATTATTTAAAAAACAAATCACTTGGTTTTCTTCATTAAAGATTTGCCAATGCTCAACATTATCAGGAACCGATGGTCTAAAAATAACCTCCATCTTGACCTTATCATCCATCAAGTTCTCTCCAAGCTGTAAGGTAGATGCAGCAACAGCCAACTCATCAGCTTGTTTATTTCCTTCTCTCGGAATCGCTTGAAGATCTAATGCGTCAAAATATTCCATGCTATCCCAAACAACATTTCGATACTTCTTTAATCTATCATTCTTACATGCAAATTTATTCTTTGTTTGAAGAATGACTAGATCAGAATCCCCCTTGATACTAAGCATCTTAATGTTCAAGTCTTTTGCCAACTCTAGACCTAACAACAAAGCTTCATACTCCGCTACATTGTTAGTTGCATCATATTCCAACCTAAAGGCAAACTTGAATATATGACCAAGGGGGGAGGTAAAGACAATTCCGGCACCCTTACCAAACCTTGAATGGGCACCATCAAAATTCATGTGCCATACCCAATCCTTCTTACTTTCCACCTCCTTCTCCAAAGGAGCAATAGAATTAGCCAAGATAGCATAGTTTCCCAAGTCATCAGATTCATACACAATTTCATTATGAGGCTCCTTGGGATTTTCCACGTGAAACTTTCTCTCCAATTCCCTAACCAACCTAACCATGATGCCCTCACTATTAGGGATGGTAGCATAACTTAAATCCATTTGCAAACTACCCCCTATATCAGCTCCCCACTTTCTAGACAATAACATCCCCCATGCATCAGGTACATCAATTACCACAATATCCATGGTGATCATAATATCAGGATGAACTGCCAAGTGGACTTGAAGATCCTTTATCAAACCACAAACCTCAATAATTTTCAAATCCATAGCACAAATGTTGTGGTAAGGTCTAGAAACCCTCAGGTTTAACTGATTCATGACTTTCTTAGTCATGACACACGATGATGCCCCAGAATCAAACATACAATTGTGCAAAAGCATTCCATTGACCAACATAGTGATGAAAAATGGTTGATGGTCTCTATTATCTCTACACATATCACTACTTTGCAAAGTGATAGGGGCATCCTCATATCTATCTTTAGAAAAATTTGACATTTCTTTTCCATTAGGGGCATCAATGGCTTTCAACAATTTATATCTTTGGGAGGGAATCTTCATGATTTCAGTCACAGGTACCAAAATCTTAGCATTATTTATCCATCCTCCCAAATCAATATTTAACTTAGATGTAGGTGGAGTGAAAGTTTTATGGGCATTTTGATTTCTTTCCTTGTTTCTTGCCCTTTCTTTATCCTTGGCTATCTCTAAAATCTGATTTGATGAATGCTTCTCTCCATACAACTCAGTGATCCTATCCAACTCTTCAAAATTATTCACACTATAGGAGGATGGGGACTTCTGACTTATCTTTTGACTATTTTCCATATCTCCCATCCAATTATCCAAGGACAAATGATGCTCTTTTCCAACTACATTGATTTGTTCACTTGTTCCAGCCATTTCACCATCTAAGATCCTTTTTGCATAAGGACAAGTGAGTTCATCATGTAGGTCATCACATGGTCTACAATAAGGCATTGAATCATCAACTAAGTTAGTAGACTCAAGCGGATTTGGTGGCCTATGTTCATTAGGGGGACCCCTCTTCTGCCATCTATCATTTCCTCGATTTGGGAATCTCCCCGCCTGATTCTTTTCCATGGCCACCAACCGATTTTGGATAGCATTCATTTGATTCGTGTGATTCGCTTCCATAGTCTTGATGAGATGGGTTAACTCCTTAATAGGATCATGGGTAGGCTCTTCCTTACCTTTGCCTTTGGAATCATTTGATTTCGATGGCCCTCTAGTGTAACCAGGAATCTCAGATTTTCTTGATTGCTTTCTAGCCCTCTCCATTTTCAAGGCTTCCGTTTGAGCTATACCCAAAGTTGTAGGTTCCTTCCTCCTCAATTCATAAGCGGTATCCACACCAAAAGCATCTAAATATGAGCATAAGAGAAATTCATCCGGAGGTTTAACAGTTGCGGGCATGCTTTTAACCAATTCATTGAATCTCTTGTTAAACTCCTCCATGGTTTCATTTTCATTCTTCTTCATGGTGCTAATGGCACTAATCAAATGACTATTCTCTCTTCTCTCTCCATACTTTCCCATGAAAGCATTAACAATCGCTTGTAAAGAATCATACGAGTTTGCAGGTTGCTCAGTGAACCAATCAAGAGCATCCTCTTCTAAAGAGAGAACAAAAAGCCTCATCTTTACATCCTCATAGTTAGCAACGTTACACCACTTAAAGATGCAAACATTAAAGTTCTTCACATGTGATGCGGCGCTAATGGCATTGTTACCTTGAAAAGAAGGCAACTTTTCAATAGCCTTGTCAGGGATATTGTGAGGATAGCCATTAATGTTATTAAAGTTACAAGGAGCAAAAAGATCATTCATGATGTTAGGCTCAACTTGTCCTTGAAACAACAAATGAATGTCAGAAATAGCCTCTTGCCCAAGACTAGCAAGAGCTCTACTATGAGAAAGTCTATTTAACCTCTCTCTAAAAACCCTTTCAGGATCAGGAGAGGGGCTAACTAGACCACTTGAATTTCTCCTAGTAGAGACTCTTGCAAAATTAGGATTGAGTGGAGTCGCCACTTGAGCAAGAATCTAAATCTAAAATTCAAATATGCCAAAACTAAAAGCTAGTCGTTTTCCCAGGTACAAGAAGACTTGTCCCCGGCAACGGCGCCAAAAAAAGTTATCGCTTGCCGCCTACACCTACCTACAGTTAGTGGGAAAAGCCTTCAACCCCACAGGTGTGGTTGGTGGCAAGGAACTCAGAGAAGGGGCTGTCACCTATTCCCAACTCTCTCCGTTTGAGCTATCTCCTAGGTTAGCTAAGGGGGGTGGTCCCTAAAGGAAAACTAAGTTAAAGATGTGAGATTTCTAGGAGAATTGATTAGAAGGAATTACTTATCAAAGATGACTTGATTTCCAATATGTAAACAAGCATATGAGTATATGAGCAATATTCAATGACGTGTTCAAAATATAGACCAGTGCTTTAAAGTGGGTAACAAATGCCTGCTCAAAAAATAAAAATCAAGATATAATGACAATAATCCCACAAAGGAAGTGTTAGACCAAGATCACAATATGAAATTAAATTTGCAACACTAAATAAGGGTATTTGCCAATGAAACGAGATATATCAATTATCCATAAGCATAATGATCATTAAAATGACAACATGCACTGAAATTGTATGTATAAGCAAATCTCCAAGTACCATAGAATTAAACTTGTTGCAAAATTTAAGGAATTTTTAAATGCTTGCATCAAAGTGCTTCTTGAGATAATATTTGCACGTGAATCTTTAGACCGTCAAGATAGCAAAAGAAAATTTGGGAACTTTGCAATGTAAATGTGATGAGATAGTGCTCTTGGTTTATTTTATTAATCAGTTCTAAAGCAATGTTACAATTGAACTCCTGTCCCCAGACCTCACCCTCGCCCGAAATTCGGATCTCACAATGAGGAGTCCATAGGGGTGGAGGGTCCCTAATGTCTATACAACCAACTTAAGTTGGAGGTTAATTTTTAGAGACGCAAGTCTAGCATGCAAAGTGAAATGCCTAAATGATATGGAAATGAGTTTGCAAGTGTTGTGTAAAAGATGGAGATGATTCAATTAAATATGCTTCATAGTTAGAATAATTCAAGTTGCCATAAATTGAAATGCTGTGCTTCTTTACTTGTAGTATGTTGTGAAACTTATCCAAATGAGGAGTAGATCACAAAACATAAGTAAGTGATGGCAAATGAGATTGCAAATTAGGAAATTTAAATGACTATGTGATCTAAGCAATTAACGAAATGAACATATGAGTTATGCACATGCAACTAGGCTAGATTAGCAAACGAAATGATGAATGCAAGTGATTTAGTTTGAGAAAATTAAAAGAAAAACTAAGCAAAAGAAAGTTACCCACTCAAGAAGATTTCCTCCCTCTAAATGAGTAGGTGAGATACCATGGGAAAAACTTCCCAAGCTCCCTCAAGAACAGTTAGCTCTTTATTAATGAAAAAGAGGCCCTCTTATAGAAACGAGGGGATTGAGAAGAGCTTACAATATGCGTTTTAAATTTGCTCTTTCCCAAAGTTACAAGTGTAAGATTTAAAAAAAAAATTACTTGTGAGATGTTTACAAAGTAAAGGCTTAAAGCCTTGAGGTGAATGGCGGCTACAATTCCTCAAAAGAATGAGGCTTTAGAAGTAGAGGTGAAGTGATAAGGCGGAACTTGGACTTGAGGTTCCAAACGGAAGAGTGTTCCTTAGCCTATGCTTTAGCTCCCTTTCTTCAAAAAACTTAGATTGCTTCCAAGAACACCTATAGGCAAACAAGCAAAAGAGTTAGCATGCCAAAGAAATATTGCTGAAATATGTGAGAGGAAATCACATGCATGCGAAGGAAAAAGTTAGAAACTCAATGCAAGTATAAAATACACTTTATATTACAACTTCCCTCACTAATATCAGCTTGAAAGAGTTGATTTAGTGAGTGAGAATTAGGATTTAGATCCAACAACTTAGCCTCAAATGCTAGATAAAATAGATATGTGCACAAATGAGAGAAGAAATATATGATTTTTTTTTAGAGATGGAATAGAAGCAAAAGGCTCATGAAACCCCCTTTTAGATAAATCTCTTGATGTCTTATGAGATTGTTGGCCTAAACAACTTGTGAGACCTTTGATATCCTTAGACCCGGCTACTAAAAAGAAGCCACACTCCCATGGTACATAGGTTTGTCCTTTGAACACACAAATTTCTGCAAATCAATTGTTAATGCAAAAGAAACTTGGCATATAGAGGCCACGTTGAGCTTGTCATTTCCTCCGAAAATAACAAGCTACAACAAGAGCACAAAACATACCAAGTCAAGGAGATGTGAGATAGCAACAAATCTCCCCCCTAGACAATAGTGCCTTCGGAGCAAATGCAAAAGAAAAACAACTAGTTGCAATATGAAGGAAATAAATAACAACATCAAATGAAACAAGTATACCTCATCAACCAAAGAATGCACCACAGAGAAGCTAGTAACCCCAAAGACTTTCCTTTATTCGGCTCAATAACAATTTCGGCATAGTAACAATAAGCACAAGCTTCAAAAAACCACCCTTACAATGAGAGCCTGAGCTCATTTAAATAGAACTACAGGAGCAAATCCCAATGAAAAAATGAATGACAAGTGGAGAGAGAAGGAGATAATCCAATGCAAAACGAATTTGCACAAGTAGCATAAGAACTGTCCAAGTGGAACCAACTACCAGAGGTTGATTGTGAATCATACGTAGTGGCAACTAAAATGGGCAATGATAATTTCTAATCGCTTCTCGTGCATATTTATTAATAACTCACAAAACCTTCCACAAAGCTGATCCTTCACTCACAAGATATTTACTACTAATCTACAGCCTCCAAACAAATCTCGCGTATTAGCTTTTGATTGGCTGCCTAATCAACGTTGGCATATAGTTTGACTCATTAGGTGGTCTTCTTCACTGCACATAATTAACCGTTATGTGCATCTTATTATGTCCATGTGAAATATGTGGCAATAAATGGGAGCAATACTTCCACTAAATTAGCCATAATACAATTATCATGTAACTAGAGCCGCAGGGCCCAAATCAACGCCAATCGTATCCGTGTGTTAAGATCAACATATGACCGCCAATTGTCAGCAGTATGATGTAGTTAACTCCGTCACATGATTTTCCGAGTGCCAACATGGGGATTGCGGAGACAAAGTCTGTCCCATGTGGCAGTCTTGTCCCCTTTTTAATTTGACACCAAGTGGTAAGCAATACATGCCAAAAATCTGCTGTACGTTGCACTTTTGGATCAAAGGGATATACGTATGACAAGGTTTGCCATGTCACCCACCTTGTCCCCCACTAACTTTATTAAAATTTCAACTTTATAATATGCCTTGCATTTTAATTCCACTATGTTCAAATTAAATCCAAAGTGAAATTTTAGCCATACGTATATCTCATGAGTTCCTTTGACTTGCTGATTTGGAATGTTGACTTCAGCCTGCTACACCTTATGTGGTGGGACCCACATAGGTGCCACATCACCCTTTACCTCTCCACATAATTCCCATGTCAAATTTTGACTTATTTTAACTTTGGAAAATTTTCCAAATTTTTCCAATTATGAATTTTTTTGAATTTTTTCTCATTTTTTCCACTGGCATTAGGAAAATCGGCTTTTGAGGGACCATAAGTCATTTTTTGACCCTCAAGGTGGGTCCTAGGATAATGCTAGGTCTCTGAGGATGAATTTCGACTGGTCACACGCCCCAGACATTTCCGAAGACCACTTATTTACAACATTACATAGAAAATAATTAAAAAATCCCATTTTGTGGGAAATTTTTAATTATTAAAAAATCCTACTTAGACCTAGTCAAATTCCGCGAAATTTCAGAGATGACCTAGCATGGTAATATACATTGACTCTAGACACTAAGATGTGTTAGGGGCTCAACCTTCAAGCCGTCACCCCAGCTTTGGGGTAATGCAATGAGTGAAAAAACCTAGAAAATTATTCGCCGCTAAAAAGAAGGAATAATTAACCAAGTAAAAAAAACACTCCAAGGTGTACTCGCTTGCTGATCGTGTCCCGACATCCTAGGCCTGTTACATGGCTTTATTCATCATGCTAGTGACATTTATACAATATCCCCGAAGGGCTGCGGAATCTGAAGACTGAAGAAGAAAATGATGAGAAGAAGAAGTAGAGTTTAAAAACTCTGTTGAACATGATGATATCTGATGATATCTGAATGGCACAAGTGTCTTCTGGTTCATCCTTGGGCATGGAGTCTTCACATTATCATCAGGTGCCACTCTAGTGGTCAACAACCCCAATGTAGAGAATTTTGTTATGGCAATTCAAAGGCATGGAACTTCCTCTAGAAAAACTATTGACAACAATAATAATGGGGAGTGTTATATTTTGAAATGGGTAACTGAGGATACACTGAAAACCCTAAAAGAGAAACAGCAAGAGGAGCTAGAACCTGAATCACTTCCTCCAAGGGTTTTTCCTTGTAGTTATGAAGGGTGTGGGAAGACTTCTACAGATGTTGGAGCCTTAAGGAAGCATTCACATAAAGTCCACACATAAGAAGAATTTGGCAAAGGCGGTGAAGTTGCCCCCTCTAACTGAAAGAGAGATTCCTCATCCAAAAGTTCCATCTCCATTGTATGAATTTGTCCCTTCAGATCATCCATTTTCCTGTCCTTACGAGGGTTACGACAACTGCTACAGACATGAGTATAAATTAATCTTCATCACAAAAAAGAACATGGAGGGCATGCTATCGAAGAAAATGGATGACGTGGAAGTGATAGTGAAGATGAAATGGATCATGGAAGCAACCACGATGGAAATGGTAGGATTACTGGCATGATCACAGATTTCAACCGAGGGAAACTTCTGGTTAATTCAAAGACATCTTCTTCAACAAATCTGCATAGAAAGTTTTTGAATGTGATTGGTGTTGACTTAAATACGAAAACAAGTTCCAGAGCAATTGTGGAAGCAAAGGAGCGTGTTATTCACTTAAATACGAAAACAAGTTCCAGAGCAGTTGTGGAATCAAAGGAGCCTGGGAAGGGACATCCTCAAGAAGATAGCAAATAGACTATCTTTCGATCTTCTTGTAGATCTTCCTGTCCTGGTTCCAACGAGCTATTACACTATTGTGATCTGCCGAGAATTCCTCCTGAAATGCCACCTTAGGCATAATTAATTGAGTTAGGCCTAGTAATAACTCAGTTTTCCAAAAGTTGTCGAAACGCGCCGAAACGAAAGGCAAACTGCTCGAATGATGGAATATATCAAGCGAATGCCACCGGATCTCATAGAAACTCCTCAAAACTCCTCCAAAAATCCCCTGAGCCTGCTGATGACACCAACCTGTACCTGTGACCTGTCTGCTCCTAACTCTTGAGGTCCAACCTAACCCTGTCATAGGTGACACCAAAAAAGGGAATATTACATCCACTCAAAAGCCCCCTTCTTTGTCAGGTCTGTGAGGGGTGTTGCAAGTTGTGAGAAACCTCTCACAAATCTCCTGTAATACATGCAAAGTCCCAGGAATCCTCTCAACTCTGTCACATTCCTGGGTTTTGGCTGATCAGAGATGGCCCTAATCTTCTCTTGGTGTACGTTTACTCCATCCTCCCTTATCACGTGCCCAAAGTACAACATCTCTGTCAATCCAAACTCACATTTGGACATCTTCGCATACCAATGTTGCTCCCAAAGTATGCGAAAGACCTCCTCTAGGTGTTGAAGGTGCTCCTCCCAAGTCCAGCTATAGTTAAGGATGTCATGAAAGAAGACAAGAACAAAGTGTCGCAACTTCCCATGAAATATGTGGTTCATACAAGACTGAAAAGTAGTCGAAGCATTGGTTAGCCCAAAGGGCATCACCAAAAACTCAAAGTGTCCATAATGGCAATGAAAGGCAGTCTTACGGATGTCTTGCTCCCTCACCCGAATTTGTTGGTACCCGAGCCCAGATCAATCTTAGAGAAGTATTTTGCTTCCCTAAGTTCATTCATCAGCTCTTCAATACGCAGAATTGGGTACTTGTTCTTCAATGTTCTCTTGTTGAGGGCCCTATAATCAATACACATACAGAGGGTCCCATCCTTCTTCTTCACCAGTTGGCAACACCACAGAAGAAGAAAAGGGACTCGAAATGGGCCTGATGTGCCCCAATCTCAGCAGCTCCTGGATTGCCCTCTCAATCTCATCCCGATAGGCTTTGGAATGCATATACGGGGTCATGATGACCACATGCACTCCCTCCTCCAGCTCAATGGTGTGCTCAAATCCTAATCTGGTGGACTGCCTAGAGGGATCTCCCCAAAAACCCCCTAGTGCCTCTCGAATAAAGACAGTATGTCTGGGTGCACAGGTTGTGATGGCGCCACTGTCTCCGAAATCATTAGCTCCATTGCCACTCTATGTCCCCATGTCATAGATCTGCCTCCATCAGATGGGCTAAAACTGTTTGGGGTGCATAACAGTGCATCCCTCTCAGTACTACTAGCTTCCCATCTAGGCCTGTAAACTCCATCTCTCACTTCTCCCAGTCAGTGGTAACCCTCCCAAGTGAGTATAACCATTGGACACCCAACACTATGTTGGTGTCTGGAACTTCAACTACGAAGAAATGATCAGTGACTGAGTAGTTCCCCATCATCACAGTCAAACAGGGGACATACTTCGTGCACTGCATGGTCTGATCTTCTAGCACCAACATAGAGAACCCCTCGAATGTCTCTATGTGGATGCCCCTACGGTCCAGCATCTAGGCATCAATGAAATTGTCGATGGCCCTACTATCTACCAGAACTGACACTCGTTGCCCCTACTTATAGGACAGAGAGGAATTATGAAGTAGGAGATCAAGTTTTTATCCGCATCAAACCCAACAAAAGCACCATCCAGTTTGAAAAAGGAACAAAGTTTTCACCCAGATTTATTGGGTCATTCAAAGTTCTGGAAAAATTTGGACATGTCGCCTATCGTCTTGCACTTCCACCCCACTTGCATAAAGTTCATAATGTATTTCATGTATCTGTATTAAGTCATTACGTAGCTGACAAATCTCACAACCTTCAAAGGAAGGAACTGTACGTATCAGACAAGGGAACCATTTCAGTCGAACCATTACGTATATTGGAACGTAGGGTTCGACGGCTCAGGAATGGCTTATTAGACCAACTTAAGGTCTAGTGAGACAAGTATAGCCGTAGATCGGCTATCTGGGAAGATACATAGACCATATTCCGAAGATATTCCAACTTGTGTTGATTTTGACAAACTTAAAACCTTATTTTGTACATATTTTGACACACTCTCCCACTTCCTCTCCGGAATGGGGAGTGATTGTAGTAAACCTGTGGGGTATGACAACTTCACCATGTTGCTCTAACAAATCACGCACTCTTGTACGTGCTTCAATACGTCCCCTTTGAGCCCCTGCCAAGAGAACTGCCCCCGAATGGCAGGATATGTCTTGAGGAACCTTAGGTGTACTACTAGAAGGGAGTCATGAGTTGCCTGCATAATTTTCTCCTTGAGTTGAGATCCCAGCACTAAGTATATCCGGTCATTGTAGTAAATCACATCATCCATCACCCTGAACCTATCATCCCTGTGTGTGCCATCCAATATCTCACAAGCCTACCTGTCCTTGGGGTACTCAACCAAAATTTGAGCCTTCCAATCGTGAGTAACGTCCATCAAAGATAAGACTGCAGGCCTCCGGGAAAGTGCATCTGCTACTATATTGTGCTTGCCCTTAACCTACTCAATCTCGAAATCATAAGCCTGGAGCTTACTCACCCACATATGTTGTCTCTCATGTAATGTACGTTGCCCTAGGAAAAATCGAAGGTTGTTGTGGTCAGTCTTCACCTTGAACCGATTACCCACCAAATACTACCTGAATTTGGCCAAGGAATACATCATGGCCAACATCTCTTTGTAATAAATAGAGTATAGTCACTCATGGGGTAGCAACTTCCTACTCTCAAAGTCTATTGGGTGGCCTCCCTGCGTCAATATGACCCTGACTCCCTCATGTTTAAATTTGGTTATCGGAGGACAGGTGGTTCCCTAAGGCCTTGATCTTTGGCCTAGGGAAAAGTATCCAAAAAAAAGAATTTATTTTTTCTCCTAAAGTGACTTTATAAGTTATAAAGTCAAATCTTATTTAAAAGTGACTTTAAGTGACAAAGTTACTAAGTCTAATTTTAAAGTGACTTTAATAAAGTCAATGTGAAATTAGAAAGTGAAAAGTGACTTTGAAAATAAATAACTAAGAGGGTCTTTATTAAAGTGGGGTGAATTAAAAAATAGAAAGTGAGATTTAAATGGGCATTTAATCTCAGCCCTAGATCTAAAGTTATCTCAGCCATTGGATTTAGGGATTCCCCAAAAGTCACTTGGGGTTAGGTTAAAGGAGGAAAATGAGAGAAAAGATCATTCCTTCTTTCATGAGCAGATTGAGAGAGGAGGAGAGAAAGCAAAGGAGATTTTCATAGCAGTGAGAAGGAGGGCGGCAGAAAAGAAACTTCAGCAAATCCGTACAGCAGGGTTATTAGCACAATCCCAAGGCAGAAATTTGTCAAGCAGGAGAGAGGCACTGTTTCCAAGAAAGGGAGGCATGAAAACCGAGGAAGAGGGCAGCAGCATTAAGCACGAAGTTTGAGGCAGAAATCTGGGCATGAAAATCGAGGAGAAGTGCTGCTGATTTTTCAGCACAAAAACCAAGAAAAAGGACAGTAGCTTTAGCACTAATTTTGACGTTGTTCCTGGGCACAAATTTCGAGGGTGGTTGTACAAATCCGTACAGCCCATACAGTATCGTACAGTTGATTTCGGCACATTTTCTGAGGTGGTCGTACAGCATTTATTGCTGTCATTAATGTTGTAATAATTTTTGTTTTGTAAGTTGCTAATTCGGCACAATTTCCGAGGTGGTGTGCAAGCACGAAAATCGAGATAAGTCTATAATTTGGTTGCTGGAATTTTTTACTATGTTTTTCTGTTTCACTGTAAAAGCAATATTCAAAAAATAAAGAGAAGCTTTCGAAATGGTTTTCCCCAAGAGTTGTAGGGAGTTTTTCCAAGGTCATATTGACCAAAAATCAGCGTGTCAAATTTCTATATGTGACTGATTTATTTTTCTAAGTTTTTATTCTGCATTTTTCAGCACTGTGAAATTTCCAAAATTTGTGTTTTCAGAAAATATTTATTTTTCCAGCTTGTTGAATGTATGGTTATGGAAATGGGCATTTAACTTAATGGGAGAAATAAGGAGAAACTGAAAACTGGAGTGGGTCTTAAAATTTCTACATGGTATCAGAGTGAAAAGTGCGGTTTGGGACAACAAAGAGAAAATTTACAGCAAGTTGATTTTACACACAGAAATCAGAACCTTTACTACAGTAGTGTCATTTTTAGTTTATTAGGACAGCAAGCATGTCTTTGGGCTTGAGGGTGGAGGATAGGTTGGTTGGGCCAAGGTTGTGGGGAAACTTCCCCCCCCACCCTGTTCCCGCTCCCAAAACGCGCTCCGTTCGGGAGCGTTTTGGGAGCGCTCGGAAACGCGCTCCCAAAAACACTTCCTGAGGGGAGCTTTTTCGGAAGTGCGCTTCCGAGCCTATAAAAACGCTCCTTGCCTTTTCGGGAGCATTTCAGGGAGCGCTCGAGAGCGAACGCTCCCTGAGCGCTTCCAACATTAAAAAACGCTTCGGGAGCGTTTTTTAAATGCCGGAAGCGGTCAGGGGGGAGTGTTCGCTCCCGAACGCTCCCCGAGCGAACAATCCTCGGCAAAAGAAATGCTCCCTAGTGGTGTGAAAAAAATTTCTTAAAAAAATCGTTTTTTTTTTAAGAGGGAGGGAGGAGGGTTGGGTAAATAAAAGCCCATCCTCCCCCTCATTTGTGTTATTGTTTTAGTTGAGTGAGTGAGAGCAAGAGGAGAGAAGGAGAGCTTGGAGCAAGAGTTGGAGAGCTTGGAGAGAGCAAGGAGCAAGGAGCAAGAGAGCAAGAGGAGGATTCCAAGAAAGAGGTAGGCCTTCTAATCTAGTTGTGTATTTTCTAGGATGAATTTTTAAGCTGTTCAAAAATGAAATTTTTTTTTTTTTTTTTTTTTTTTTTGAATGTTGCATTTTATTGTATTGAAAACTTAAAAATTGAATTGTTTTTTTCCTATGTTACATTTCCTATTCCCATTTGGCATTTCTCCATTTTTTTTGCAGGCTAGAAACTCGAAACTTGAAACATCATGGCTATATGGCTAGGGATTTTCATCATGTTGGTTCATTTCTTTGTAATAATGGTGTTGGAGAGTCGAAGAAAGAGGCAAATTAGAGAAGAGGAAGATGAAGAAGTGGGTTACGGTGAATTTGATGAAAAACCTGAAGAGGAAGAGGATTATGCTGAGGAGGAAGGGGGGAGTGGAGAACATGAGGCCACAGATACCCCAACTAGACAAGACCAAACTCAGACACCTTTGTGGAAGTATGTTCAGAGCCAGGAAAGAGGGAAAGGTGGTGGAAACACTAAATTTCTTTGCCTCCATTGCAATAAAGAATACCATGGTTCATACACTCGAGCAAGAAAGCACCTTTGTGGGAAAATGCCAAGATATGGAGACAAAAATCTAGGAATCAAAATTTGTGTTAGTGTGCCAGCAACAAAGAGAGAGGAATATAGAAAGGAAGAGGAGGCTGCCCTACAGAGATCTAAAAGATCTAGGGGTTTCGTTGATTCTTATACACCATCAGATGCATCACATCATGGACAAAGAAGTCCATCAACTTCCACCTATGGCAATGGTTATGGAGGCAGTGGCACAGCTAGATTAAGGCGTAGAACCATATCTGATTTCCTTCACGAAGGGTGTAGGAATGATGTGGATTCAAAAAAATTCCGGTTTCTATATGCATGTGGAGTGCCATTCAATGTTCTTCACTCAACTTAATGGCATGAAATGGTTTCTGCCATTAATGATGCCCCCAAAGGATACAGGAGCCCTGGGTATGACAAGGCTAGAACCGTGGGTCTTGATCATGAAAAAGATAAAATAAACCATTCTTTGGCTAGAATGACAAATTCGTGGAATGAGCATGGGGTGTCCATTGTCTCTGATGGATGGACCAATGTAAAAGGAAAGCCATTGATAAGTGTTTTGGCTGTGTCGGTTTATGGTGCAATCTTCCTGTCAGCATATGATTATTCAGACAAATTCAAGACCGGCATTAACATTGCAGAACCATTACTTGCAATAATTGAAAAGACTGGGCCATACAATGTCATACAAGTCATCACTGATAATGCTGCTAACTGTAAGGCAGCAAGAGCAATTATTGAGGATAAATACCCCAACATATTTTGGTCTGGGTGTTTGGTTCACACAATGAACCTTTTGATACATGATATCATTAAAAACAAACAACCTCAATTCAAATGGCTTGGTGATTTGTACAAGAGGTAAAAAAATGATAAAATTTATTACAAATCATAGCAATACCCATGGGCTTTTCCGTACTCACTCCAAATTGGAGTTGTTGAAGATAGCAAAGACTAGATTTGTTAGCTATTACCTCAACTTCAGGCGCCTTTTGAAGGTAAGAGAGTCATTGGCTACAATGGTATCAAGCCCACACTGGCAGGTATTAAAGGACAGGGCAGCGACAGTAGTTGACAGGCAAGGTTTTGAACATGTGGAGGAGACCGCCCTTGACCCTTTGTTTTGGGCACATGTGAGGGAAATTTTGAACTTCACCAAGCCCATTTATCACATGATTCAGTTTGCAGATACAGATAAACCAGTGATTGGGGAGGTTTATGAGCAGATGGATAGCATGTTGGGCGAAATAAGAGATGTTGTTAAGAATAATGATCCCAACTTGTATGCAATGATTCACGACTGTGTGTGCACGGTGGAATAAACTCAATGTTCCACTACATGCCTTGGCATATATACTTATGCCAAAATACTACTCTCCATCTTGGTTGGGCCAACCTGCACCTGGAGGAGGGGTTAGGATCAAACCTCACACAGATCCAAAGGTACAACAGGGATACATGAAGGCATTAGACAAGTTGGTACCCGACAGGGAGGAGTGTGCTAGATTGCACCTTGAATTAGGCAAAGACTTCAGTTGCACTGCTAACTTTGGTTCTTTCCGTGCAATGGAAGACAGAGACAGATTTGATGCTCTCACATGGTGGGAAGCATATGGCGGCATGGGACTTTTGCCAAAGTTGGCAAAAAAAGTTCTCTCACAGGTTGTGAATACTTCTTCTGCAGAGAGGTGTTGGAGCACCTATAGCTTCATACATAATGTGAGAAGAAACAGGCTGAATGAAAACCGAGCTAAAAGCTTGGTTTATGTGCATTACAACTTGAGGTTGTTGAGCCATTACTGTGATCGGGCATATGAGGATCAATCATACAGAGTCTGGGACAACAACCCAGAGGATGATAATTTGGAGGACGGCACGGTACATATGGAAGAATTGGAAGCAGAACTTTTTAGGGATGATGATGAAGCATCAGCAACACCGCCACACACAAGGCCTGTCCCACCATTCAGTAGCAGTGCGGGTGCCAGTGCCAGTGCTAGTGCTAGTCCTCGATATCTAACTATTGTTCCTTTGCAGATTCAGCCTCCACCTTCTAGTCATGGTCGTGGACGTGGTATTCCTGAGAATACTAGAAGACCATCATTTCCTCATGGCTCGCACAAATTAGACAATTTTCGTGGGCGTGGCAAGGGGCCAACCAATAGATAAAATAGATTTGTTGTTTACTAGTCTTTTCTATTTTCTAGTAGTTTTTATCTTTTATAATTGTTGACAGTTGAACAGTTGAAACTTGACTCTTTCATATATTTAATGACAATTTAAGTTTGAAGTTTGAATTTGAAAGGTGAAACTTTGAAGTTGGCATTTATAAGTTTACAAGTCATTATGAATTATTGTTAATTTCTGGACTAGTTCTATGCCATTTCAGATTAGGGCACAACACTGAAGAAGATAGAACATACTAATAGATCGATAGAAGACAAGCCAAAACAGAGATAGAAAATGATAACGTTACGGCGATCAGCAGGATGCTTCTACCAGCAAAGTCTCCAATAGGTCATTCAGCCAAGCGTGTCACACATAACCCCAGAACAACCCAAACAAAGAATACTCCATATATATCACAGCTCCAATGCTATCCAGAGAGAGAATTCCTCCACATCGATGTGTGTCAAATGAACTCCAAGTCTCTCCAATATATAGGAATCTTTGGGGGTATGTGACACGTCCTTTAAGACATTTAAGTCAATATTTTATTCCAGGCCGACCCAGCACATAAGTGGAATAAATTCAAAGTACATGTTCCGCTCATCCGATCGAGACGATCTTTAGATCAATCTTACACCTCTCCGAAAGAGGAATCCAATAAAAATATTGCGATCGTCATCTGAGCATCACAACCCGGAGTTTGGACCTAGTTGTCCAATTTTAACACTCCCTCTCAACTAGGGAGAACTCCGTCCACTAGTGCAATCCAAACATCGTGCGTCATCCTGCCGTAACTTACTTTGCTGGCCTCTTTATTTCAGAACAGAAGTGGATCAGTCACAAAGACATCATACCCGGCTGACAGATTCAGCCCAAAGGTCCGAAACCTCTATCAGACTCACTAAGAGTCTCAAACCAACCCGAAGTTGGTTCATCTGACCCGAAGTCAGGCAGAGGTCCCAGACCTCACTAAACTTGATCCCAGATCAAGTGGTTGGACCGTGCCATCCTAGATAGAGAGTACGGCAAGTTCTAATGCGTCCATCAGTCTTTGCTACTAGTCTCTAGCCTTTCCCATCTCATTGGCCAAATGAGAGGTACTTCCCATGAGCCCTGAACTCAATGGGTAGGATGCATACGGGGCACAGATAAATGAGAGGCGAACCAACTCAATAATCACAATGGTGGGGCAGAAGCACCATAAGTGCTTATAGCTCCGAGAAGCTATCCCCAAAACCCCCTTTGAGCTCCCAGAGCTCATCGTCCAACAGGACCCTCAGAATAGGGTCGTTCCATGATACCAAGATTCTCACAGAAGGTTAGGAACATGACCTTCCCCAAGGGCATTGTGAGAATATTCGCGACCTGCTCATCAGTTCCTATATGATCGAGCCTTATGACGCCTTGTTGTACCATATCCCAGATAAAGTGGTACCAGCCATCAACATGCTTGGATCAATCGTGGAACACAGGATTCTCAGTGATACGAATCCCACTCTGGTTATCACAGAGTATCACAGTGGTATCTAGCACATGTCCAAATAGCTCACTAAAGAGCTTTCGCAACCAAACTGCTTCACAACAGGCCATACTTGCTGCAATGTATTCGGCCTCAGCGGTGCTCAAAGCCACCGACTTCTGCTTCCTGCTCATCCATGAGATCGAAGCAGAACCAAGATTGAAGCAACATCCCGATGTGCTCTTACGATCCACCACACTGCCAGCCCAATCGGCATCAGTATATCCACGGAGTGTCATACTCCCGGCAGTGTATCTCAGCCCATGGTCTATCGTGCCTCAGAGATATCTCAAGAGTTTCTTGGCACCAACCCAGTGAATGTTATGATCAACCATGTGTTGACTCAAAGTGTTCAATGCACAACATATGTTCGAACAAGTGTTCATTAAGAACATCAGGGTCCCTATGAGTTAACGATACTCAGTAGGACAGGCCCAGCAACGCTGCTACTCAACTTCTTAAAGTTGAGTTCCATGGACTTACAGTCCATCATACCAGAAAATTCATAATGTATTTTCCTTGAGAAGGGAAAATCTCGCCAGGTCTCTGCTAGACCTTCAGGCCTAGACATCAGTCCTAGGTCCTTCATCTCGAACTCAGCAGCGAGCTCCCTCTTGCACTGATGAATGAGAGGGTCAACACCTATCAGGAAGAGGTCATCCACATACAGCACCAGAATGAGAGGTTTTCCCTTGAGAACCTTGAAGTAAGGGTTCGGATCAGCATTACTTCGAGTGAAGCCCAGCTTCATCAAGTAGCTATCTATCCTCTTGTACCAATCTCAGGGTGCTTGTTTCAGCTCATAGAGGGCTTTCTTCAACCTGCAGACATGGGTGTCCCGATCCTGGACTGGCAACCCCAAAGGTTGCTCCACATATATCTCTTCCTTTATCACACCATGCAGAAAAAAATGCGGTCTTCACATCATCTGATGAAGACTCCATCCTTGCGTAGCAGCAAGGGCTATAATAGATCGAATGGTGGTATCTCGAGCCACAGGTGCAAATATGTCATCATAGTCTATATCTTCCTCACAAGCAACGAATCTTGCCTTGAACTTTTCAGCACTTCCAACAGATCTATGCTTGATCTTGTAGAGCCATTTCGAGGTGACAACTGCTTTGTCCTATGGTCTTGGGACCACAGCATAGCATCCTTCCAGACTTGATGCTTTACGACTTCCTCAAGGGTATCCAAGGTCAAATTGTACAAAAGTACTCATGGCTGCTAGATATCCTGTTATTAATATGGCTTCTTGGTTTTCCTTCGAAATTTCCCCCTCTGAAGCCATATGTCCCTGAGCCATGAGGATCTTCTTTCGTTGAACAAAGACACCCATTCAGGAGCATATACAGATATATCTCCTTCTTAATGTCAGATTCTCTCGAGAGAGAAGACATCTGTTTTAAATGAGGGCATCCCAGACACCATCTTGGAATTGGGACCGGATCTCCCACAGTCAAAGCCATCCAACAGACTTTGCTGATCATGATTCAAGATTCCAACCATGTGACCAAAAGCTGCATAAACTTCCCAGTTCACATTTTAAGTTTACCATAACGCTCCAATGTAGGACTGATACAGTCACATGTTGCTGCTACCTAGGTGTCTATCTATGTCACTGACATACAAGGGAACATATCAACAAGCCTCAGCTTGTGTTAGAAGTCCTTTCAGCCACTACCTGTTATTCTGAGAGTAGCTCCTTCAAACAGCCTTCTAAGACTGCAGCTTACAAAAAACAAGGGATCCAATCTACCTTGGTTCATCCTGCACTTGAGGGATTGTACCTTGAGTTGCTTCCAGATCTGCCCATTTCTGGTTATTTCAGCAGACAGCTCCTAGGGCTGTAAAAAAATTTTGACCACTACATAGAATTTCCCCAAGGACTTCAGCAGTCAACCCTTAAAACTTCCAGCTTCAACATGGGTGTCTGTTTATGTCACTGTCATGATGACAGTGACATAGAATCACAGATTTTGAACTATCACACTCATCACTGCTTGCTGAATCACTGATCTGGCCAAGATTGCAGATCTCAGTTCTGCGATTTTTTCCCTGAATTTCACTGATTTAGGAACCAATCATACAGACTTTATACCCTTCTACATGTCAGTCCATGCAGATCCGGCACAGACATAGTGGCACCCCTGCTCATCAATGTTACAGCCCCAACCATCCAACAGGAAAAAAATTAGGACAAGGCACTTCACTGCTCTTAAAGACCCTGTCAAGTACATCAAAACAATTTCTTTGTCTTCACTTGAGATCCAGTCTATGCCATGTGCACAGATCTGGGAATTATGTGATTAGTCTGCATCCAACTTAGGCTTGAATTTGTGGCTGCCGCAAATCACACAGTCAAAAACTCATGTGATAACCACACGGCTTGCTGTTGTGGTATGGCTTGCGGCCTGCCACAACACTCATCATACGGCCTTCAAACAAGATTTAACAAGTCTGCATTATTTCTAAAGGTTCCGAGTAGATTAGCAGTAAATGAAAATGGATCACTGCGCTGTGTGCAACTCTCAATTCGATCATTCTTTCATAGCAAAAGCCTTGCATACACACATGCTGTATGAAGGTTCATATTCTGCATAGCTTCAATTTCATCATGGTCACCTCTCAGATTGGGACTGGAGTACTCCTCCATTGAATCTTTCACTGTTTTCAAACTTGAAGTAAAGGCATTGTCCAAAACTACGTGAACAACCTTGCAAGATGAATAAACCCACAATAGCTTAGCCACAAATGCTTTAACAGTTTCCCCATTTAAATGACAGTGGGTTGCAGTAATTCTTAAACCATGTAGCATATCCTCCAATACATTTCTCTTTAGGAGAGATACTTGCAAGGAGTTCAGCAGCCTCTTCGTGCTTAAGATAAGGTACTAATTTCATGACTTCTCTCTTCCGCTATGGCGCAGCCTCTAAGAACCGAACACCATAACAGCGGCTCCAATCTGCAGCAAGAACATATTACCAAACAGGTCTTCTAGATTTTCAGGCCTGTGGCATCCTCAACACCACGCTGTCCCTTCTTCTTGCCTTAATCACTTCAAAGTAACCCAGAAATCGCATCAAGTTGCTGGCTATGGCCTGCGGCCTAGCACAGCAACTTGTTGAAGCCTTCGGAGAATGTACGCTGCCTTACCCATAGGACAACGATAGAAAAACGACTACTACTCAATCTCCTCTAAAGCGGTGATCTTTGCTGATGATTTTGAACCAAAAATAGTTCAATTTTTAGAAGATTGTAGTTCTGGTTAGGGCATACTTCAATCCGGCATATAGCAGCAACAATCATGTAATTATCCCCAAAAGAGCTCATGCTGCCTTCCGGAGATTTCAGCTTAGGATGGACTGATATTTAGGCTGTACAAACTTCACCAAACATGGGTCCTAGTCCGGTAATCTCCATAGAACATATGCGGCCTGCATGTGAGGACAAACCCAGCTAAGAACGGTCCTTAAATGCCCATAAAATATGCTCAGCCTTGCTTCATCAACCTCGGCCTTGTGTCTATTTCTCGACCCATCAAACAAGAGGATAGGTTACGACCTAACTGAGGTAGCCTTCCAAGTACAGCGGCTTACCAATAGCAGTATACGCTACTATTCCTCACATCCACGATACTTCCATGCACGCTGCATAGGAATCAGACCACCAATCTTTACTGTGGAAACTGCCCACGAGTGCAGGGCATCTAATCTTCAGATCTGCCCCTCCTCCTTGATTTCCACACGCTGCCCAATCCGATCAAAGCTGATCCTTTAAACTAGGATCCAATACGTGCAAACATTCATTAAAACATGTAACCCGGTCGACTGTTTGAAAACTGCTTTCACCGCTTGAAACTAGGGCACCGTGACAGTCCGCTCTTCAGCCCTTATCTCTGCCCAGAATTGCCCCTAAAGGCTGCGGCTGTCCTTTAGAGAAGGGATCTCCCTCCACGCTGTAATTTAGGGCAGTTTCAGAACCTAAACATGCAGTGTTCTTTCTTGTGATGACAGCGGCTCTCTTTCAGTCCTTCAAATAGTCTGCGTTAGCCTATATTGAGGACGGTCTACCTTCAAAAAAGACCCTCAAACAAATCTTCCCTATCTCAGTCTTCAGACAGCAACTTCGGCCTCCACTTCCTGCACCTAGCAGGATTCCGCACTCCAGTTTTAGTCTACAGCGTTTAAGTTTCTCCAGCAATCTCGAATCTGATTTAACCCTGAAGCAGTCCTTTATTCTAGACGTCATGCCCTACAGAATTTAGATCTTACGTTGTCTTAAGGTGGACTTTCTTCCACGTTATCTTGATTAGACTTGCTCACGCTAATCCAAAACTAGGGCATTGTCTTCAACCTTGCTCCGATACCATGTTAATTTCTGGACTTGTTCTATGCCATTTCAGATTAGGGCACAATACTGAAGAAGATAGAACATACTAATAGATCGATAGAAGACAAGCCGACACAAAGATAGGAAATGGTGACGTTACGGCGATCAGCAGGATGCTTCTATCAGCAAAGTCTTCAATAGGTCATTCAGCCAAGTGTGTCACACATAACCCCAGAACAATCCAAACAGAGAATACACAGCTCCAACGCTATCCAGAGAGAGAATTCCTCCACATCGATGTGTGTCAAATGAACTCCAAGTCTCTCCAATATATAGGAATCTTTGGGGGTGTGTGACACGTCCTTTAAGACATTAAAGTCAATATTTTATTCTAGGCTGACCCAGCACATTCAAAGTACATGTTCTGCTCATCCGATCGAGATGATCTTTAGATCAATCTTACACCTCTCCGAAAGAGGAATCCAATAAAAATATTGCGATCGTCATCTGAGCATCACAACCCGGAGTTTGGACCTAGTTGTCCAATTTTAACAATTATGAATATGATGCTTCATGAAAGTTATATGGTGATCAATGAATCAATGATGATAAGTGTTATATATCAATGATGATAAATTGTATATATTGAATTTTGAAATCAATGAATCAATGATGATAAATGTTATATATTGAAATTTGAAATCAATGAATCAATGATGATAAATGTATATTGAATTTTGAAATCAATGAATCAATGATGATAAATGAATTATGATATATATCAATGATGATAAATGTTAGATATTGAAATTTGAAATCAATGATGATAAATGTTATATATTGAATTTTGAAAGCTTGAAACCTTCAGATTGATGATTCGCGAGACTCAAGAGTCAATATGTTGTATGCTTCCAACTTGTGCGCATGGTTGATGAAGATTATAACTTCTAGATGATTGATGTTATATGATTCAATCTATGTTTTTATGATTTTAATGTCTAATTGATCAGTCTACATGCTTTTGTTGACATATATGCATCAAAATATAAAAAATATATAAACGCTCCGGACCGGGAGCTTTTGAAAATGGCGCTCCCGCTCCCGCTCCCGCTCCCAAGCAACCATAGGATGGGCATAGCAACTACAGTGTATGGAAGGAAAGAATGCAGAGCATCTTTGAGGAGGCAGAAGTTTGGGGTATAATGGTGCATACCCAACAGCGCCCTGTTAATGTGCCTGATGACCCTGTTCAGCTGGCAATCTTTAATAAGAAGAATAACAAGGGCAAAAGACTGATTCTGGATGGTATTAAAGACCATTGTATTCCTCATGTGAGAGGAAAGAGACTTGCTCATGAGATGTGGACAGCCTTGACCAATCTCTACCAGAGTACCAATGAGAACAGAAAAATGGTCCTAAGGGAGAAGCTGAAGGCCATTAAGATGGCAAAGACTGATAGTGCTACTGCATACCTCACAAAGATCACTAATGTGAGAGATGAGTTGGCAGCAGTTGGAAAGGTCATTCCACCCACTGAGTTGGTGCAGATTGCAGTGAATGGCCTTCCCAGTTCATGGCAGAACTTCGCTAATGGGATTTGTGCACGTGAGACCCTTCCCACTTGGGCGAGGTTCTGGGATGATTGCATATAGAAAGAAACCAGAAAGAACTAGCTTGGGGCAGCCAAACCAGTTGAGCAGGATGAGGATGTAGCACTGTTAGCAGGAGGCAAGAAAGGCAAGGGAAAGAAGCAAGCTTCCACAAGTGGTGGTGGGGGCAAAGGCAGACGTAAACGTAAACAGGGGAACACGCAGAAGGACTATTCCAAGGTGAAGTGTTGTAATTGTCAGAGGATGGGACACTATGCAGTTGTGTGTCTGGAGAAGAAGAATAAGGGGAAGGACAAGAACATGGCTGCATCAGCAGAGATAGATGACTTTCGGAGAGCTTTGACCGGGAGTTTGGGTTCATTGCTTGTGATTCCACTAGTGCAGGATCACCTGCCACGAAGGTTGAGAGGGAGTGTGCATTTCCCTCCACTAGTGGAGCATCTTCAGGTATTTGGTATGTTGACAGTGGGGCTTCACGTCATATGACAGGAGTCTGTGAATACTTCTCAGAGCTTTCAGAGAGTGGCACTAATATAGAGGTAGTACTCGGAGACGACAACATTGTTAGAGCAGTCGATGTGGGGACATTGACATTTGATAGGGAACCCAAACCTCCCTTTAAAGTGTCGGATGTTCTATATGTACCAGGGATGAGGAAGAACCTCGTATCCGTCTCAGCATTGGAGGACAGAGGATATGAGATATTGTTCAGTAGAGGACAAGTGCTTATATATCCCAGGGGCGCTCCAGCTGAGTCAGGTAGAGTGATTGGCGTACGCCATGCAAAGGTGTACAAGTTTGCATTTCAGCCCCTTTTGGCATTGAGCAGTAGTACCGACGGCAGAGCTAGCAGTTCAGAGTTGTGCGAGATTTGGCACCGCAAGATGGCGCACGTATCATGGAGCCTTGAGGACATTGTGGGAGATCACTACAGGTGTGCCAGATTTCAGTACTGATCACATTGATACATGCAGAGGATGTGTTATGGGCAAGTTTACCAAATCCCCTTTTCCCAGCATGACAGCAGATCGACTAGGATACTTGATTTGATTCATACCGATGTAAGCGATCGGATGTCTCATGTTTCCTTGAGTGGATATGAGTATTATGTTTTATTCATTGATGATCACTCGAGGAGGACCTGGATTTATTTCTTGAAGACCAAGAGTGAGGTCTTCAAGGGGTTTCAGGATTTCAGAGCTCTTGTGGAGACTCAGACAGGTCGGAAGATCAAGTCCCTGAGGTCGGACAATGGAGGTGAGTACACCCTTGGTGAGTTTGTTGAGTATTGTGCGGAGGCATGCATCAAGAGGGAGTTCACGGTTCCTTACAACCCCCAGCAGAACGGGGTTGCGGAGAGGAAGAACGATCCATCGTTGGGGCTACCAATGCCATGTTACATGATCAGGGGTTACCATTGCTTTTGTGGGCAGAGGCCTGCAACACTGTTGTATTTTTGCAGAACAGGAGTCTGCATCGTGTCTTGGGGCATGTGACTCCGGAGGAGGCTTTTTCTGGGAAAAAGCCTGATATTGGTCATTTTCGTATCTTTGGGTGTATTGCATACTCCTATGTACCCAAGGAGAAGAGGACCAAGCTAGAGCCCACCGCAGAGAAGGGTATCTTTGTGGGCTACAGTGAGACCTCGAAAGCCTTTCGGATTTATATTCCTGCACAGAGGAGAGTTGTTGTCAGGCGGGATGTGAAGTTCGAGGAGGACAAGGCTTTCAGGGGGTCACGGGAGTTAGAGTAACTGGATCGGCTAGACCCTCAGGAGAAATTGAGTCAGGCACATAGATCCAGTGGGCAGGGATCAAGAGATACATCAATTACGGTGTCAGGTCCATCAGAGAGCAGTGGCTCGCAGAGTCAGAGGGGTGGTGCGTCGGGCAGCATGCAGAGCAATCCGCAGAGCAGTGCACTAGGTAGTCCACTGATGGACAGTTCACACGGTACTTCAGCACCTACAGGTTCATGTTCAGGCAGGAGGACAACAGACAGACATTCAGGAGTTCAGGCTCCCGATGAGGAGGAGGAGTTTCATTCTCTAGTGGGAGAAGTGTGCTCAGGGAAGAGGAAGCCCAAGTGGCTTCAGGATACCTTGAGAGAGGCCACATATGTTGCTGGGCCGAAGAGACTGGTTAGAGAGAGCAAACCACCTGAGAGGTTCTGCAGATATATGGCAATGGTTGCCAACATCGTTGACTCTGAGCCTTCTAGCTATGAGGAGGCAGCTAGCCAGCAGGTCTGGAGAGAGGCCATGCAGGAGGAGTATTCTTTTATCATGAAGAATGATGTTTGGGAGGTGGTGCCGAGGCCGGAGGGCAAATCCATGGTTACTTCCAGATGGCTTTACAAGGTAAAGCATGCTGCAGATGGCAGCATTGAGAAATTCAAGGCAAGGTTTGTGGCTAGAGGGTTCTCCCAGGTAGAGGGAGTAGATTATGAGGAGACCTACGCTCCTGTGGCTCGATATACTTTGATTCGCTCCATCATATCGATAGCAACAGAGATGGGTTGGAAGATCCACTAGATGGATGTGAAGACCGCATTTCTCAATGGCTTCATATAGGAGGAGGTGTACATTGAGCACCCACAGGGTTTTGAGGCGCATGCGAAGGAGTCCCATGTGTGCAGACTGAAGAAGGCCCTTTATGGCCTAAAGCAAGCTCCTAGAGCTTGGTACTCCAAGATTGATACATACTTGCAGGAGATGGGTTTCACAAAAAGTGATGCAGATCCGAACCTATACTTTATTGTGATAGGTAAGAAGCCTCTCATTCTGGTGTTGTATGTGGATGACTTGGTCATTACGGGTGCAGAGAGACTCATAGAGGGCTGCAAGAGAGATCTTGCGTCGGAGTTCGAGATGAAGGACATTGGCCTGATGCATTACTTTTTGGGTTTGGAGGTGTGGCAGGAGGAGGGGCATTTCTTCCTGGGACAGGGGAAGTATATTGTGGACATCCTTAGCAGATTCCACATGGAGGATTGTAGACCCATGTCGACACCGATGATCACCAACTGGAAGAAGGGGTAATATTCCCAATTACAATAGCTAATTGGAAATATTAATTTTGACTATTTTGCCTTTATAAAGTTAAAATATAAATAAAGTGGGTGAAAGGGACACTTAGTTCACACTTAGGATAAAAAGTATTTCCTAAAGTCACTTAAGAGACATGCCTATTTGGCAACGTGGGGCCTAGTGGTCAAGTGGCAGCGTAGGAAAAGGAACAGCGTAGACAGTGTGGGGCCAAGCCAGTGCAGAGTGAGTTGGACAGCGTGGGCCAAGGGGGACAGCGCAGAGATTGGTGGGGCCTAGGTGAGGGAAAGGCTCACCAAGCATAAAAGGAGGAAGGGTCTCCTCATTCTGATTCATTCTGATTATGCATCTTTGAGAATTTTTTTCTGACATTGAGCACGCTTGTTGTTTAGAAAAGTCTGCAGGTACTGTTCAGTGCATCGAGTGTCTCCGTTCGGAGATCCCAACCTCAACCACAGGGGACTTCGAGTGCCTGCTCGGATGAGGAGTTTCATCCTTGTTTTGCCAGAGAGAGTTGCAGCTATCACAGGAGGAGCATCCACTCAGAGAGACAGCGCAGTCAGTGAGAGGGAGGACGCAGTCTTGAGAGGAGGTGGTTCCGGATTGGGGATTTGTTGGTGGATTCAGGCCGGGATAGTGGGAAAGGGACTAGCCCTTCCCTATTCCAGCATTTTGGGGGAGTCAGGGGCCATTATTTGGAGCAGATCATTCAAAGCCAGCGTCCCTCCTTGAGGAATAGCATAGTGCCTCAAGGGAGCCATTTTCGGGGTTCGGCCATTTCTGAAAAGCTTTCTGGGCTTTTCTAGGTATTGGGAGTAGAGGCCATTCCCGAAGTTTCAGAATTTTCCGAGGTGGGGAGCAGCCCCAAAGATTCAATTCATTCCAACAGTAGTAGCAGCACAGTAGTAGTACCAACAGCTTTGGAGATAACGCAGTCCAAAGGGAGCAGCCATTCCGGGTCATTTCCTGAGAGTCTTTCTACGCTTGCCTAGTGCAAGTCGAGGTGCCATCATTCTGATCACCTTTGTACTCATTTCCATTTCTCAGTATTAATAAAATGGCTCAGCGTTCTCCATATTTTTTGTTTCCCTTATGATTTGTCTCTAGTTGTTGTTTGTCTTTGTTTATGTGCTTGTATTGTTGTTTATTTCCATTTGGGATATTACAGAAGCTTCACGCTTCAGATTCCGAATTGGTGGATCCCACATTGTATAGACAGCTAATTGGTTCCTTGATGTATTTTGTCAACACTAGACCAGATATATGTTTTGCAGTCAACACGATGAGCCAGTTCATGTGTGAGCCCAGGAGGGTGCACTAGGTTGCTGCAAAACACACTTTGCGGTACTTGCAGGGGATAGTGGATTATGGTCTGGATTATAGGCAGGGAGATGGAGTGAGATGGTAGGTTACACTGATTCTGATTGGGGCAGGTTGTGCTTCTGATAGGAAGAGCACTTTAGGGTGTTGTTTTGGGTTGGGTTCGATAGTGGTGTCGTGGTTCAACCGAAAGCAACAATCAATAGCATTGAGTTCAGCAGAAGCAGAGTACATGGCAGCCAGTTTAGCTAGTTGTGAGGCCATATGGCTTCGCAAGATGTTGTTTGGCTTATTTGGTCAGCCGTTGAAACCTTTAGTGATATACTGTGATTATCAGAGTTGCATTAAACTCACGGAGAATCTAGTATTTCATGACAAGTCAAAGCATATCAGCATCAGATATCACTTCATCAAAGACTATGTTCAGAAGGGAGCTGTGAAGCTTGAGTATATTCCCACTGATGAGCAGGTTGCAGACATATTTACCAAAGCCTTACCACGGGGCAAGCATGTCTACTTCAGAGACAAGATGGATGTGGTCAGGAACACCTTCCTTAGTAAGAGGGAGTGTTGAAATTTGGTTACCGGAAGACAGGTGGTTCCCCAAGGCCTTGATCTTTGTTAAACACAAGCATGGTGAAACACACACAAAGGGAAAGATAAGCATTGATTGCCTTTCCATTAACCATAGATGTCTATTTATAGTACAATGGGGTGACCCTTGGATTCCCATTCCAAGTGGTCTGTCGGAATCCATTAGTCCATTCGCCTTCCACACCTACCCATTGAGGATTAGGTGTCCAACATTCCCCCCCTTAATCCGAAGGGGTATGTGTGAGTCCAAGAAGAGAGTTGTAATAAAAATCTGCAAAGTATGCATGGCAGCACTTAGGCTAAATTAGCTCTCTGAAATGTTGGCCTAAAGAGGTGGTTTAAGGATGACCACCAACACTGGAACGCAACGCTTATTGCAGTTCCCAGGACTCTTCCAAATCTGGCAAGAAGCTGAGAGCTTCTGCTAGAGGAAGTGTCTCTCATATTTGAAGAGGGAGACCTTCAACCTAGAAGAAGGGAGGTCTACAACCTGTGATGGTTTAAGGATGACCACCAACTCTGGAATGCTTGATGCATTTCCTGGAACTCAACCAAAATTGGCAAGAAGTTGAAGTCTTCTACTAGAGGAAGTGTCCCGAATTCTTTGAAGAGGAAGAATATCAACCTCGCATAGATGGTTTAAGGTTGTCCACCAACCAAAGGAATGCTCGTGGGCATCCGTGTCTCTGGCTACAACTCTGAATCTGGAATGACAAGTTGTGGCTCAGGCTCGCTTGAACTACTGTGTCTTTGGCTACTACTCTGAATCTGGAATGAGATATTATGGCTCAGGCTCGCTTGAACTGTTGTGTCTTTGGCTACAACTCTTAATCTGGAATGACAGGTCGTGGCTCAAGCTCGCTTGATGTGGCTTTGAAGCTTGTAGATGACCACCATTTCCCCCCTTTCAGGTACAAGGTGAGATGATGGCGAAAACTCAACTGCAAGATTGTTCAATATTCTAGAACAAGTTCTGACATATGTCTTAAACATCTTCTTGGTTGTTGATGCCCATTGCCAAGAAGCGATTCATCCAAGATGAATCTTTGTTCTTGTAAGAGGCTTGTTTCTGAAGCATCTGTGTGAAGAATGGGTGTGCCGACCACAATGCTTGCATGGGTGAAGATCAAAATAGTGATCTTTCATATGGCCAACTCGATCACAGTGTTGGCATTTTTCAATTTGTTGTTGCTGTTGTGGAAGAGGATCAGGATCTAGAACAGCTGAAGGTGAACTGTCATAAAGAAATCCGGCACTCTGAAATTTGATGGGCTTGGAGTAGTCCAGAATATGAAAGGACAACTCCTTGTCATATCCAAGACTAGTTATGTGCTTGTTGTGGACAAGCTGTTCCAAAGGTCTGATGATGGGCTTGGGGGGTACAGGATGGATGTTTGCTTTTGCGTGCAAATCTGTTCTTATACTAGGCATTGAATGTGAATCAACTGCAGCATTATTGGCTTGCTGCTTATGGGAGTCTCTTTCAATTTTTTGAACAGAAACAGGTTCAGAATGATGACTCCACTGCTGTAATTCTTCTTGCTGGAATTGAGATTCAAGCTGCAAAAACTCTATCGTTTCCTGTGCATTTTGTAGACATGTCTGAATGTCGACAAGAGTGGTTTTGTTGATATTTACTCTGTCATAAACATTTGACTGTATTAAAGTATTTAGTGACTAATACATTATTAATTTGAACCATTTTGTCAACAAATCAAGCTCAACAAATAAAGGTGTCGAATTCCACAAAAAACCACCTTTCAACACTATTTATAAACTGTCATTATACTTTATGCCTTCATTGTACAGTCTAATGTGTCATTGATACTTTTATTACACCACCAAACTTGTGAGCATTGTTTACAATCAAAGGAGGCCAACTCACCTTTTTTTTTCCACTAGCTTTCTTATGGCCGTCGATGCTCCTAGCCACTCGCTACACACCAAGTGCATCCTCCTTCATGTCGAAAGCCAAACCATGGTTGCAATAGCTCTCATGGTTTTCAACATATATTTTAAAAACATATTACAATAATTTCAATACACCGAAAGCTCTCCTTTCTCAGTCCACTTTACAGAGCCAGCTGCACCTAAGATATCTCCAATGTCCACGAGCATTTTTTTTGTTAGCTGCTCAAACATGTTTTTCTCCAGCCTTTCTTTCTCACAATACAGTTGAAAGACACCAGAATCATCTCTCAAAGTCAGAAAGGCAAGCTTGCCATAGGACCTTCATGCTACAACCCTGCCAGCAACTGAAACTTAGTCCTCTTCGTTGTCGACCTCACCTCCCACACCGAACACATTCTTCGACTGCACTGAGGATCCGAATTTGGGAGAGAGAACGCGGGTTCAATCTAGAGAGAAATTGTGCAAGGATCCGAGGAGACAGAGTCGTGGACTGTGCTATGAGGGAGATGCGTCGGAGGTGCAAGTGAGCGTGGAGGAGTAGTTGAGGAGAAGTTGCCGACGCAGTTGGGAACGCCGGACAGAAGGCTGAGGGTGCCGAGAGGAGTGTTGAGAGGAGGTCGAGAGCAGCGAGGCCAAGCCACGGAGGGTTGAGAGTGCAGCGGATGGAGTGAGGCCGAGGAGTACTGATGGCGCCGTCTGTGGGAACGTCGTCTGTGGGAGGCCCGATGCAAGAGTTCGGCGAGGTAAGAAAAGGCCAAGATGGCCTGTGGCAGAACCAAATTGAATCCAAATAAACGTAGGCATGTGGCAGAACCAGGGGGGAGGTAGGGCTAACAATTTTACAGTTGAAGCTTCCTGTCTCAGACATGGCGACAGAAAGGTTATTTAAACACGATCTCAGGGATGAGAAAGGTGAACGGATGTTTTTCTTTTCCAATTTCAGCACTTCCTCAGAATCTTGAGCCCAGCAAAATAGCGTTCCCAAAATCTTAGAAAACCAAATAAAGCTAACAGAATTAATCACACTGTGTGTACCAGTAAAAGAGCCTGCCCAAACGAAAGACCGCTTCCTCCATTGCCCACTTCACAGAAACCGATCTCAACCACTTCCACACCCGCGCACAGCCACATGTTTCTCTAGGTAGAGTTATCGTTCTAGCTATCCATGAAAACAACTAGATACACGATATCTTTAGTTTCAGGTTGATGAGGATATAGTTCAAGATTTCTTTGTTGTGGTCTAGCACGACAACACGAGCACCCAACTAGCTTCCGAGATTTACCCAACTATTCCAAGCTGTAAGCAAGTATCCTTGCGAAGATATGAAACACCACAGCAAATGGGCTACTTCAAACTCATATGGGAAACTGGTGAGGCACTCAACACCCAACGCAGTCCATGGAGGGATCTCATTTTCTGCACTACATTTGGAAAGCCCGATGTGGATTCAATGATTCTTAAGAAGCCGCAGGTGGCTCACAATTTCAACAAAATTTGAAGTTGTTTTAAAACACCACAACTTCTGGAACCACAATATTATATGTATGTGATACCAGAGTTCAGGACAAGCTCACGATCCTCAAAGGAGTCCAACCAACACACAAACTTGAGAAATGAAAGGACACAGTGTAACCATAACAGATAGAATAAATGAAGCGTTACAACGGAGGATGTAACATTGGACGTGCAGGTTATGATAGGGATGCAGAACAAGAGCAGCACTTGGACAAAATGAACCAATGGTCAATTTATTTATTTTTTCTATATTGAGAGACAGAGAAAGGCGTTTTCAGAAGGTAGGTAGAGAATGGGATAGATAGCACTGAGAGAAGGACAGGGTTGGCACAGTAACGCCTACTGTTGTCAGACAAGTACGCAGATCGACAAAAAGCACCCGAATCATAGGAGAAAATCTAGTTTAGACCAATAGATATTAGACTTTCAAAGCACTAGACCAATAGATATTAGAATTGCAAAGACCTCGACCCAGGCAGACAAAACTGGCCATAAAAACAAGTGGCTCACACTTGAGCAGGGCAGAATTCCCCAAGCTCTGATACCATGTTAAACACAAGCATGGTGAAACACACACAAAGGGAAAGATAAGCATTGATTGTCTTTCCATTAACCATAGATGTCTATTTATAGTACAACGGGGTGACCCTTGGATTCCCATTCCAAGTGGTTTCTTGGACTCCATTAGTCCATTTTCCTTCCACACCTACCCGTTGAGGATTAGGTGTCCAACAATCTTTGGCCTAGGGAAAAGTGTCCAAAAAATGAATTTAATTTTTCTCCTAAAGTGACTTTATAAGTTATAAAGTCAAATCTAATTTAAAAGTGACTTTAAGTGATAAAGTTACTAAGTCTAATTTTAAAGTGACTTTAATAAAGTCAATGTGAAATTAGAAAGTGAAAAGTGACTTTGGAAATAAATGACTAAGAGGGTCTTTATTAAAGTGGGGTGACTTAAAAAATAGAAAGTGAGATTTAAATGAAAATTTAATCTCAGCCCTAGATCTAAAGCTATCTCAGCCATTGGATTTAGGGATTCCCCAAAAGTCACTTAGGGTTAGGTTAAAGGAGGAAAAGCAGAGAAAAGACCATTATTTCTTTCATGAGCAAATTGAGAGAGGAGGAGAGAAAGCAAAGGAGATTTTTTGAGCAGTGAGAAGGAAGGCAGTAGCAAGGAAACTTCAGCAAATCCGTACAACAGGGTTATTGGCACAAATCCCAAGGTAGAAATCCGTACAGCAGGATAAAGGCACTATTTTCAAGAAAGGGAGGCACGAAAATTGAGGAAGAGGGTAGCGGCATTAAGCACGAAGTTTGAGGCAAAAATTTGGGCATGGAAATTGAGGAGAAGTGCTGCTGATTTTTCGGCACAAAAATCGAGAAAAAGGACAGTTTCTTTAGCATTGATTTCGAGGCTGTTTCTAGGCACAAATTTCGAGGGCTACTATACAAGTCCGTACAGTATCGTACAACTGATTCCGGCATATTTTCCGAGGTGGTCGTATAGCAAATATGCTGTCATTAATGCTGTAATAATTTATGTTTTGTAAGTTGTTGATTCGGCACAATTTCCGAGGCAGTGTGCAAGCACGGAAATCAAGATAAGTCTGCAATTTGGTTGCTGGAATTTTTTACTGTGTTTTTCTGTTTCACTGTAAAAGCAATATTCAGAAAATAAAGAGGAGCTTTCGAACTGGTTTTCCCCAAGAGTTGTAGGGGGTTTTTCCAAGGTCATATTGACCAAAAATCAGCGTGTCAAATTTCTGTGTGTGGCTGATTTATTTTTCTGAGTTTTTATTTCTGCATTTTTCAGCACTGTGAAATTTCCAGAATTTTTGTTTTCAGAAAATATTTATTTTTCCAGCTTGTTGAATGTATGGTTATGGGAATGGGCATTTAACTTAATGGGAGAAATAAGGAGAAACTAAAAACCGGAATGGTTCTTAAAATTTCTACACCTCAGCCGAAGCATCGTACTACAGTACAAACGGCCGTGTGAAATCCGACAAAGCCAAAACACAATAGCTGATCATAACCTCCTTGAGGTGCTCAAAAGCCTCCTGTGCTCCCTGCATCCACTCAAAAGCCCCCTTCTTGGTCAGGTCTGTGAGGGGTGCTGCAAGTTGTGAGAAGCCTCTCACAAATCTCCTGTAATGCGTACGAAGTCCCAGGAATCCTCTCAACTCTATCACATTCCTAGGTGTTGGCCAATCAGAGATGGCCCTAATCTTCTCCTGGTGTTCATTTACTCCATCCTCCCCTATCACGTGCCCAAGGTATAGCATCTATGTCAATCCAAACTCACATTTGGACATCTTCGCATCTAATTTTTGCTCTTAAAGTATGTGAAGGACCTCCTCCAGGTGTTGAAGGTGCTCCTCCCAAGTCCGATTATAGATAAGGATGTCATCAAAGAAGACAAGAACAAAGTTTCGCAACTTCCCACAAAATACGTGGTTAATACAAGACTGAAAAGTAGTCAAAGCATTGGTTAGCCCAAAGGGCATCACTAAAAACTCAAAGTATCCATAATGGCAACGAAAGGCAGTCGTAGGGATGTCCTACTCCCCCACTCGGATCTGGTGGTACCCCGAGCCCAAATCAATCTTAGGAAAGTATTTTTCTCCCCTTAGTTCATCCATCAGCTTGTCAATACGCAGAATTGGGTACTTGTTCTTAAACGTTCTCTTGTTGAGGGCCCTGTAATCAATACACATACGGAGGGTCCCATCCTTCTTCTTCACCAGTGGGCAGCACCACAGAAGAAGAAAAGGGACTCGAACTAGGCCCGATGTGCCCCAATCTCAGTAGCTCCTGGATTGCCCTCTCAATCTCCATCCTGATAGGCTTTGGGATTCCTATACGAGGTCATGGTGACTGCATGCACTCCCTCCTCTAGCTCAATGGTGTGCTCAAACCCTTGATCCGATGGCCTGCCTGGAGAGATCTCCCCAAAAAGTCCCTGGTGCCTCTCCAATAAAGCCAGTATGTCTATGTGCACAGGGTGTGATGGGGCCACTGTCTCCGAAATCATTAGTTCCATTGCCCACTCTATGTCCCCATGTCATAGATCTGCCTCCATATGATGGGTTGAAATTGCTGGAGGGTAAGAGTGCATCCCTCTTAGTACTACTAGCTTCCCATCTGGGCCTATAAACTCCATCTCTAAGTTCTGCCAATCAGTAGTGACCCTCCCTAGTGAGTATAACCATTGGACACCCAAAACTACGTTGGTTTCTAGAACGTCAACTACGAAGAAATGACCAGTGATTGAGTAGTTCCCCATCATCACAGTCAAACAGGGGCCATACTTCGTGCAATACATGGTCCGGTCTTCTGGCACCAGCATAGAGAACCCCTCAAATGTCTCTATGTGGATGCCCCTACGCTCCACCATCTGCGCATCAATTAAATAGTGGGTGGCCCCACTGTCTACCAGAACTGACACTCCTTGCCCCTGCACAGTCCCTTGATCCTGAATGTCAAGTACTTCGAAACTCCCCGAAACGAAGCAAAAACTCCCCCTGATGGGGAAATCAGTCCTCCTCTAGGTGGTGGTGGTGGTGCTCCCCCCGATGACGGTCCCCCCTCTTCTCCCTGATTTGCTCCTAACTCGAACTCCTCATTTGGCTCACTGTCTAAATACACCTCAATGTAGTGGGCCTTTCCCTTGGTTCATTTGGGCCTTTTCCTAAGGTCTCTCTAGGTCTCCTCATCCATCTAACCACGTCCTCCATCCCTCTAAGGTGGTCTAGTGTCTCGGTTCCCCTATGGGAATGTGGGTCTAGTGGGGACGAAGGCCCAAGTCTTGGGCACTACGTCAATCATATCTCGGGTCCTGGAGATAGCATCCATCAATGATGTGGGCTTGTAGGCCCTCGCCCAACCACGCAATGGCTCCACAAGCCCCTCCACAAACAGCATGATCAATCGAGCCTCTGAGATGTTGGTCACCATCACTGCCAATCTCTAAAACTCTGAAATGTAGGCCTTTGTGTTGTTGGTCAGCTGCAGATGGGCTAACTCCCTGAAATGTAACTTCGGGTCCTTCCTCTCAAACCTCTCAATCAGCCTCCGAGTGAACTCTGTGTAAGAAGTGATGTGGATATGTCCCAACGTGATTAGCCCATGATGCCACCACTCCTAGGCATCCCCCTCCAAGTGAAGAGTAGCAAACCGGATAGCATCAGTCTCCTTCATGGGGTTCAGGTGGAAATATGTGTCTAACTTCTGAACCCAAGCTCTAGTTGAACTCTTGGCCAACCCATCGAAGTTAGGGAGTGTGACCTTCCCTGCTATCTTCTATACCTCCTAGTTAGATTGTCCCCCTCTATGGTGTGTTCCAGCCCCAGTGGTATGTCGTTCCTTGAGTTGTATGTATTCCCCGAAGGACATCACCCTCTTAATCCGAGCATCCAACCCCTCATACTCATCAATGTTGGATGCAACTGAATTGACCAAGTCTGCAACCGGATTTGGCTCCCTCTCTGGCTCGCGCTCATCCATAAAGTTAGGCATAGTGGGACGACTAGCTTGCCCACGCTAAGGAGTGAGTGGGGGCTGATAGATATAGTTGCCCCCTCTTGCTCTAGAAGCTCCATCACCATGGAGCTCCCCCTCGGGTCTCCTGTTCATATGAAACCCAATCACCTTCTGCATTATATCCATCATGAGATGCCCTTGCCTCAACATCTGCCGGTTGGTTTTGGCCCATCTGCCTGGGTTGCTCGTTGTCTTCCTGATTATCCATACAGCCCCTGAGATGGTCTACGTCAGTATCTGAAAATGGGTCTATTTCCCCTTCTCTACCTCGGCCCCTGCCTCTGACTCTATGTTGATACATTGCTCCGGTAAATGGCCCTGTCATCACCTGCTCTCAAGCCCACAGTTGGCCAACAACATGCTCTGATACCACTGTAATATTCCTGATGGAAAATTAATAGTGATAATCAAGCATCTACAACACATTCAACACAATAAAAATTTGCACAAGTCAGACAACCAGAAATGGGCCAAAAATGGGCCAGAAATACGCCAAAATGAGCTAAATTTTATTATATATGTGAGGAGTACAATATGGATCGGAATGAGTGCACCTAGGCTTTCTTAGAGCAAGCTATAAGCCCCAAGTGTGTGAAAATCAGTTGCCCAAAAGATGCAGAAACTCCCCCAACAAATGTCTGCGCTGGCCCATGGAGAAATGCATTGTTGGCTGTCTTGGCACCCCTGTTTGACCCCTCAAATCTGCCCAGAAAATTCTGCCAAATTATTTCTGAGATCCTTGCCCCAAATCCAAAAAGGGTTTGCCCTAGTTTGACGCTCCAAAATTGACCCCAAAATGCTAGGCCCTCCTCTACTACTGGAAAATGTCACTTGTGATAGAGGGAGTGTTTTTTGCTCCTCAAAAGGTTAGGAACTCTCCTCCAATTCCCTCCAATAAAATCCCAAACCACCCCAGCTCATTAATCCCACTCACCAAGCCTTCCCACAATCAGCTCCGCAACCACCTGTGTAGTCCTGGGAAAAAATGACGCAGGCCTAGCCACACCAATTCGTTCTGCTGAGAAAGGCACCTTTGCTCCTAGAAATTCCCTCCTTCTGACAAGTATTTGCATGAGAAAATAGCCCAGCAACAACAAATCTCTTCCCTCTGGCACAATACCATGCGTAGCTCCCATTTTCTGCGTCCCACTGATGCCAGAAATTCGTGCTACTGTGTGGTATCCTCCCAACTAAAATTTGCCTCACTAGGGTGGAACTCATAGTCCATCGAAGAAAAGGTTGAGCTTCCTCCTTGGGAAACTCTTGTGCTCAACAACACTATGTAACTCAGCGAAACAACTAGAGCAACACTTAGAAGCCAAAAGAACAAAAGCCCCAAATGATGTTACCTTCCTCTTATTTATACTTGTTGATCCCTTTTCTCATGTGGGTCCCTCCATCAACAATTCGAGCCCGCTCCTAAGCAATTTGAATTTCCTCCACCAAGGGTGTGTATTTTGTGGGAAAGTGGCCCCCACATTCCACTAAGGAAAAGATTTTGACCGTCTTTTCCTAAGTTGCTCTCCAAAAATCATTGTTGGCCCCAAATTGACAAAATTGGCAAAATTGTGATTCTCCTTAGCCAAATATTTAGGAAGGGACATTATAGCTAGCTTCCCCATAGCTAGCGAAGATCATGCTCTAATACCACTGTAATGTTCCAAATTCAAAATTTCCCGCTAATAATAGAAACATGTACAAGGAACATCAACCAAATAGATGTCATGCATGCATATCAAAACACCAAGAAAATAAGTTAGAACAGCTAAGCCATTTTATTAATATAGAAATCTGAATAAATAAATGGCAAGGAATGATAGAACCTGGGCCTACTATGCATGTTAGGTGTTGTCGCTCAAATTATACACCAGAATGCAACAACGCTCAGGGCAGCAGTTGTCACTCTGATCTCTACCCTCTCCATTTAAGTTGTCTCCTAATTGTAGACTAAGGGGGTAGTCCCTATGGATGAAGAGATGAACTACTTCTTGTTGAGATTTTGTGTATTTGGGGTAGCATCAGTTGTGCTCTAGCTCAAAAATTTTGAGGAGGGACTAGAGTACACTTCATCTACAAGACCCAGAAAAGGATTTGGGAAATTTCATCTGGTTTAAGAGATATTAAATTAATTAATTATTTTAATGTATTTCCTAATTAAAACTTAGGGAACTTAAATAATTAAAGTGAATTTAGTTAAACATGTGATGAAATTGTCTTAAGTCACACGGATCAAGCTTTCTTTTAATCTTAGTCATTGATTCAAGATCTGATCATGGCCATTGATTTGTCAACGAGAAAAGTATAAAGGAAAGGCTTGGGGTCATTTGTAAAGACACGCAGAGAAAGAGCACTAAAGCTAAGCTGAGATTCTAGGGCATGGTTGCTAAGAATACTCAGAAGTGTTTCAGCTACAGAGAGGGGAATTTAGGCCAAGGGGATGATCTGATCTCGAGGCCTAGAATGCACAAGAGGCGGAGATCTGCTCAAGGACAGCGCAGAAGAGAAGGGAAGCTGCAGCAGCAAGGACAGCGCAGTCCCTCCAAGGACAACGTGATTTTCAGCAAGAAACCCTTAGAGGGTTACACAGAGACCCTTAGAGGCAGCACAGTGACTGCGTCACCCAGTCTGGGGTAACGTAGTCTCTTCCGAAGCAGCGCTGAGGGTTTGAGGGGCTTCAGAGGCTGATGCAGAGGCCTTCAGGGGCAGCATTGGGGTTTCTAGGCCCTAATCTTGGCTGAGTCCTGTAAATCCCATTTGAGGGTGTGGATCAGTCATTATTTTGGCCCTAGATCAGCCAGTGAGCTGTAGATCTAGTATTTTCTCTGTCGGGATTTCCAGATCTAGAACCTAGATTTGTGTATTTAGAAATATTCTTAATAATAAAACCCTCCAACAACCAGAGACCGGTTTTCCCGCATTGTGTTTTTCCGGGGACTATTTGTCCAAAAATAACTGTGTCACTTTGTCTATGTGTGTGTGAACTTGTTCTAGATCTGGATTGGTAGAGATATGTTATGTGTTTTTCTTCGATTTTAACTTGAATTTATTCAGTTAATAACTTGTCTAAGTAGGAGGAGCATAACCAAATTAATATTAATAATTTCTGCATAAAGTGTAAAGATTCAGAAATTTCTACACTTGTTGGGAACCAACAAGTAAAGGAGATACAACTGAATGGCCTAGCAACTTGGTTAAGATTAAAGGAAAGTATGATTATTTAAGCACCACTTGATTAGATTTATTGAGATTATTCAGCTAAAGACCAGTGCCTTAGGAGTCAATTTACTTGCACAATATGAATTAAAATCCCAAGTTGTTGGATGAATAATTGCTGCAATATGCAAATCTATCCTATATGAAGTGCAAGAGCTAGATCTAAGTGAAATTCTAGATCTTGGTGAATTTTAGTTAAGTTCCCTATCTAGGTGAGTCCTTTCTCTCAACTATTTTGAAGTTACTCTCGAATGTAGGTTGTAGAGAGAAGTCCAAAGGAAGGAGTTAAAGCTTCATTAACGATACCTCCCGTGGAGTTCTAACCACCCAAGTGCCTTCGTTCCTACAAGGGATTGTCGCAAAAGAACTGCAAGGTCACCTATGTTAACCACAAATGAGGGTCTAAACTTCACAAGTTGGGTGAGAAAGGTTGTCCTATGATAAAATACAAGGGTTAGATTCAAAAAATCATTTACAAATATTTATAATATTCACAAAAAAAAAATACTCTTATTAGCATATTAATCTTCGTAGCACAAGTAAATAAATGAGAGAATTTGTATAACTTTTAAATTTTGGCAAAACCCTCCTGCATCAAATATTCGTTAGATCAAAACTTGGAGCCAAACTAAGTGTTATCCCCTCACAGTCTATGAACTTGAGGTTTCAAACGGCTAGAGGAACCTGTAGCTCAAATGCACTTCGAAAAATAGATTATTAATTCAAGAGGGATTCGATCCACACAAGGGATCTAGAAACCTGGACATACCTGCCAAATCCGCTTTACCTAGAGTGCTTACTCTAGCCCAACACCTAAAGCAAGATACTTGTGCTAATAGATGTTCCTCTACCAGCAATTGAAATAGTAACCATGCAATATATTAGCTCAAAGCATGTAAAAATAAATCATCCAACACATACCACAGATCAACAAATGAGAGACACCACGAATTGAACCCCAAAGTCTTATGCTTTTATTACAAAAACCAGCAAAGCCTTGCTCAGTACAAAGATAATTTTGATCTAGTTAGACCAGCCATGTTACAATGAGGAGCTTGATAGCTTCCTTATATAGAAAAATAAGAGAGAAAACCCCTCCAAGTGGAAATAACAGCTAGTTAGGTTGATCCTCGTCAAAATAATCACATCCATCGATCTTCATTTGAAATAACTCGATCTCCTTCGCCAATCGAATTTTATTTATTTTGAGGAAAACTTTGAATTTCCCTTAAAACACTTTTTTCCTAGTCCAAAAAATAATATTTTGGACTTTCATCCTCAAAAAAATCAATTTGACTTAACCACCAAGGTCCAAAGGGTCAATTTCTCTTAAAAAACTATTTTTTCCTTGGTGGAGGACCCTTAACGTTAATTATTTTTGGACCCACAATTTTTTGATGATTTTCCACTTAGAGAGAATTTAATTCCTCTCAAATTAATTTTTTGACTCAAATTTAATTAATTTTCTGGCTAATTATTTATTTGTATTTTTGCCAGAAAAATTAATTAAAAGATTCAAGAGGGGAATAAATATTTCTCCACCCTCCAAGTGGATCTAAAAAATAATTTAGCCATGGTGTCTAAAAATGAGTAACCATGCACTAAACTATTCTTAGACATACTTTCACATCAAAATATTACAATATCAACCCTTAAAAGAAGAAATACGCATTTGACATAGACCCTCAAGATTTTACCCAATTTTGTGTCGAGACACATGATCTAGTATGAAAAATACATAGACTCGATAAACACTAGGACGCACCTAAGACCTCGTCAAAGAGCTTCACCCTAGATTTGGGGTATATCTGGGAGAAAAACTCTACCAATTATCTGTGTTTACAAACACGCATAATTTCATGAGGTTAAAAAACTCCCTAGGATGAAACCCTTTAAGAAGAATCATAGGCTTACCTAGGTGTTATTACATGACTTAATAGTCATACTAGAACATTTACAATTTTTTTGTAGAATTTGGGGTTACAATGATGAAATTGAAGTTGAATGATGACAATGATCTTGTAAAAATTTTATCCACTGCTTTGTCCTCTGCTTTTTGGAATTGTTGACATGTACATGGTCAAAACTAGGCAAACCCCAAGTGAAATCTCACTGATCGAATTGTTGAAATGGCTCCAAACCGATAATGCGCACTACCCAAAAAAATTGCTACAAGCTGCCAAGTAGAAGTGGACGCTATAATCAAAATAATGCCCGGAATGCTCTGAAATTGCAGCCACGGGCTCCTCTCCTAAAGCCCAGAAATACGCAGAAAATTTTTGGCTCAATTCAAAGCCAAAATTGCACCCACAAAATGATGCAAACTCCCTAGCTAACGAGCAATACACCTTGCTATAAGAATGGAGGATTCCAGTCTGAATACTACACGGAAAATTCTGCAAAGCTAACTAAGCCTCCTCTCAATAAACCCACAAAAACCCAAAAAGGGTTTGGGCTGAATCCAAAGTGCCCTGGTGACCCCAAGAAATGTGTATGGCTCTAATTGGCTGGCTGAAGAAGGTTAAAGAAGAACTGATGAAATATGCTACCAAAACAATGTTGGAAAGTTCACCCTTCAAATCCCCTGCAAAAAGCTGCTCCAATCCTCCTTATTTCCTCTTATCGAACTCCCGGAAGCTACTACTCACAAGACTGCACAAAAGGAAGCTAATGACCCGTGCGCAGGCCCTAGAAAAGGCAAATTCGGCCACCCCAAATAACAATACTTCCAGCCTGCAAAACTCGAAGGAAATTCTCGTCCTTCTCAAGGGAGAATCTTTGCAAATTCTCCTGCAAAAATTCCGCTATACGCTGGCCCTCCTCAACAGCACAAAATCTCTCCTGCATAACTACATCCTTGAGGAACTCGCACCAGCTGATGAATCACGCAAAACAGCTCACGAAATCACCTAAAAACAGCTCTCAAATTCTCTCCTAGGGTGACACCCGAAGTTTATTGAAGAAAAGGTAGAATTTCCGCTTGGAAATTCCTTGTGCTAAGCAGCACTGGTTGACTTGGCTAAGCAGCTCAAGCAAACTATAGTTTTGAAATCAAATGGCCAAAAAGATGTCCAAAATGAGGCTCTCCTACTCTATTTATAATTGTTTCTATCCTTTCCTCGTTGTGGCCCCCACTAGTTTGAACTCCCTTTCTTGCCTCCTTCTCCCTTGGTTTGATTTTCTTAAGGGGTTCGAATTCCCTTTTTGGGTGGCCCCCACATCCCACTACAAAATTAATTTTTTCTTTCCTCTAATGTTGGTGGCCTCCTTTTTCCAAAAATTAAGTGAACGACTCCTCAACCCACTTTTCCTAAGTTTATTTGCCGAAATATTTATCCATTACCAAAATTACAAAATTGAGGATTTTACTTAACAAAATTATTTATTGGGGACATGACAAAGTTCCAAGGCCAACCAATCAATCAACAGGTGCAAGTGTTTAGTGGCATGGTAGGGGTTCGGTTCATGGAGGATGCCACAGTCTTCGTACCAGTTATGAAATTCCATCATCCTTGAGTCATTATGATGTGAAGAGAGAGCAATTGTGGAACCTGAGTTACCCCTTTCCTAGGCTTAATTTTACCATCCCTCTTCACCGATTTTCTTTTTCTTTTGCAAATTTGGTTTGGGTTACAAGATTTATTTGATTCATCATTGACCCATTAGAGATGAAGTGTTTCATTGGTCACTAAGGTTGGGATGATAAAAGACCCTTTTATTTAGAGAGCTAATCCATTAGCCAAGAACTAGGTCAAGGCTAATGAAGGGGTACAATGCATGCTAGGCTTTTGTCCGCACACTTTTCATTTATCCCTGCCAATCTTTTGCATTTTGACATTTATAGCACATGCTTTTTCTTTTCTTTTTGCTACATCAACCTCTTAGGTGAAAGTTTATGGGCCCCTACTCAACAATGAGGAAAATAAGGAACCAATACTAGTGACAACTAACAATCAACCCGAAAATGGAAAGTGGATACAAGGGAGAGATGGAACATACAAAGTATAGATTATCATGGACAACCAATATCAATCAGAGCCTCCCATTTGTGCCCCTCCTAGACAGCAAAAAGGAAGGCTTCAAGCGGGCTCATACTGGTCTAGGGGCAAGCCACAACCACCAATGTGAAGCATGGGATCAAGAACACAACCAAAAGTGGTAGATCATCCAATTCAACCTGTGATCCATACTAGAATGACCTCAAACATTGAATGAAGGCACCTGATAACAAAAATAGTTAATTTACCTCATATTTGATGACCCAACTTCATCAAATGAGTGGGCTAGATATAATAAAGCACTGACCAGAGCATGGATGGGAGGCATCTAAGGCTAGCTATCGGTAGATCATCATAGGGCTATTGACTGGCAACATGAAACAACAGGAGTAAAATACTCTCCTAGGGGTTGCCCATTTGCGTGGGTAACAGGCCTCAAACTACCAAGTCCAACCCAAGCTCAGCGGACCCAAAGACAGCAACAAAAAAAAACCCAACATGTCTGATTTGACCGAGCAAGACTTATTTTGGAGGGAGTTTTAGGATAGAAATCTTTATAAAGACACTTCTCCCCTCATTCTTTCTTCTTCCATATATCTTAACTGCTATCCATTCTTTTTCCATCAAGGCTTCCCTTAGCCTAGTAAAGCCATTCTCCCCGTTTAAAGGATTTGCTTATTCTAGGCATCATCCCAAAAGGATATTAGATTACCATTCCCAATTTCCCAGAACAGTCTCTGTCTACATTCTAACTAGTTCTGCACCAAAATCTATGTTGTTCCATGAGAAAGAGGCTTTCGGGAAATCTGCCATCTGTGAGATAAAATAGGGGTCTTGATTTCCAAAGTATTTAACCCCTAAGATCATGCTCCAAAGTGCTACAAGTTCTGTAAAGATTCTCCAAAAAAATCATTGTGAAGGCTCTGTTTATAGTCCCTAACCTTCTTAAACCCCAGCCTCCAAACCTGATCACTTAGACATATGCACATTGCATATAAGTTTCTATGTTTCTTATTAACAAATATTGCAATTTATGATTTTCCATTTATATAATTTTTGCACACACAATATTTCTTTGTAGTGTTTCATTGTTATCACTCAAAACTTTACTACTATTTGAAGATTTTAGAAAATACATCACCATTTCTCTTGTTCAGTAGGTAATATTTAGTAAAAACAAATTGAGACAAAAATCCAGCATGGAAAAAACTAGTCTAAGCATTATTTTCATGTTATATAAAAACAAAATACCAAACAAAAATAAAAGCAACAATGTTCAAGCCACAATATTAGAGATGTAGTATTAGAATAAATATATCAAAATTTAAACAAGTGATAAGCATCCAATTATCCACATAACCTCTTTCCTTCATCGACATAATTTCCTGAAATTTTCCTATAGGAATTAGTAACTTGATGGAACTTACTTCATCAAGAAGAACCAAAGAGCGCCCAGTTGATTGTGCTTGAATACCCTTCAAAGAAATATGAAAGAAGTTAATATGTGATTATCAAAGTATAATGAAAGGAAAATAATATAAAAATAATCAATGCCAAAGAAAGAGTAAATAATACCCTTCAAAGCAATATGAAAGAAGTTAATATGTGATAATCAAAGTATAATGAAAGGAAAATAATATAAAAATAATCAATGCCAAAGAAAGAGTAAATAAAAAAACACTACCACCCTCAATTCTTGATGCTTATTGTACCACACAATGTTAATATTAATAATATAATAGAAGCTATGTGATATGATTTTAAAAAGAACATACTCAAGGCCAAACGTTTGCACATGTTTTATAAAGACCACGGTATTCATCTCTCATATTTGAAGATGAGTTTAATTAGAAAGTGATGTCATAAAAAATGTGCATCAATTGACTGTAGAAATAGCAAGTACATCAGTCATCATTAACAAATACATGACCAAAATACCTTGTATTGTAAGATAGCAGTTCCTCTCTAAAGGTAATGCATCCCCTTAATTACATAATACAGTAGAGACCAACAAGTTTTTATTCATTATAAACCTTCAATGATTAGAATTGCATAGTTGTTGATTTTGATGAACAAGATGCTTTATTCCAACTCTAAGCTCAAGAGATGTATCAATGGCAGTTTTCCCTTGCTTATTTTCCAATTTGGGTAATGTGATTATGCCATATATGTTCTACAAAGACAACCCAAGGCTAAGGTTTCCACAACCAAACGGATTTGCCTTTCCAAAGTTTATGTAAACACGTTAAATAATATTCTATACGTATGTTCAGGTGGATTACCATTGAATGTCCACATAGGAATACATGGAATTGCACCTAGGTAAAAGTGAATTTTGGTAATGTAACTTATTACAGCAAGTCTCACACTTCTAGGGATAAAGTCCAAAAACTCAAGTGCGAGACCCACTGCACCTTAAAGGGATCCACTATCACCTCACCAACCATCTTCTCACTTTTGGTCAACTCTACTCTGACTCAAAGGGGGTACTCTTTACAAATCCTAAAGATCTAATGGCCAGCCGCCGGATCACACCAAGTCAAAAGCTCTCCAAAGCTTATACTTCACACTCCACCAATAAAATGATTTAACCAATTAAGGTTTAGATGGAAGATAGGTCTCCTATGTTTCTTAGAGTAATCAAGGTTAGAGTTCAAAGGGAATGTCCCCATAAAACATAACTACAAGATTTCCTAGGAGAGAGGTGTAGAAATTTCTTAATATTATATCTTATGCAGAAATTATTACTGTTAATCTAGTTAAGCTCCTCCTACTTAGACAAGTTATTAACTGAATAAATTCAAGTTAACATCGAAGCAAAACACATAACAGATCTCTACCAATCCAGATCTAGAAAAAGCACATGCATGCATTGACAAAGTGACACAGTTACTTCTGGACAAATAGTCCCTGAAAAACCCAATGTGGGAAAACCGATCTCTAGCTGTTGGAGGGTTCTATTATTAAGAATATTTTTGAATACACAAATCTGGGTTCCAGATCTGGAAAACCCGATAGAGATAATGTTAGATCTACAGCACACTGGCTGATCTAGGGCCAAAATAATGACTAATCCACACCCTCAAACGGGATTTACAGAACTCAGCCAAGATTAGAGCCTAGAAATCCCAGCGCTGCCCACGAAAGGCTCTGCATCAACCTCTGAGGCCCCTGAAAGCTTCTGCGCCAGCCTTGGAAGTCCTCCAAACCCTTAGCACTGCTCCGAAAGGGACTGTGTTACCCCAGACTGGTGATGCAGTCACTACGCTGCCCCTGAAGGGTCTCTGCGTAACCCTAGACGGTCTCCTACTAAAAATCACGCCGTCCTTGTTGTTGTTGTTGTTGCCTTCTTCTGCATTGTCCTTGAGTTGATCTTTGCCTCGTGTATTCTTGACCCCGGGATCAGATCATCCCCTTGGTCTAAATTCCCCTCTCTGCAGTTGAAACACTTATGAGAATTCTTAGCAAACCCTGCCCTAGAATCTCAACTTAGCTTCAGTGCTCTGCCTTTGTGTCTCTTTACAAATGACCCCAAGCCTTTCCTTTATACTTTTCTCGTTGACAAATCAACGGCCATGATCAGATCTTGAATCAATGGCTAAGATTAAAAGAAAACTTGATCCATGTGACTTAAGACAATTTCATCACATGTTTAATTAAATTCACTTTAATTATTTAAGTTCCCTAAGTTTTAACTTAGGAAATACATTAAAATAATTAATTAATTGAATATTTCCTAAACTAGATGAAATTTTCCAAATCAATTTATGGGTCTTGTAGATCAAGTGTACTCTAGTCCCTCCACAAAATTTGGGAGCTAGAGCACAACTGGTGCTACCCTAAATACACAAAATCTCAACAAGTGGAACCCTAGCAAAAGGAATTATGTGATTACAAAAAAGGTATAAAGTGATGGAAAATGAAGGACCAATATTGCTAGGTTTCTTATAGTAATCAGAGTTTGACTTCAAAGGGAATGTCCCCATAAATCGTAACAACAAGATTACCCAGGAGAGTGGAACCCTAGCAAAATGGTTTTGTGATTTACAAAAAAAACTATAAAATGATGCAAAATGAAGGTATAAAAATTCCTTGAAATGCAACAACTACAAATATTTCTCCTAACTGAGAATTAATTATACAGTTTATTTTGTTAACAGCAAAATAACGAAATATTCTCACTGTAATTTCTTCACCAAATAAAATATTGTAGAAAATAAAAACAGGGACTGAGAAATATGCTAACGCACACATAAAATTGACATCGTTGTTTTTGAACGAAAGTCCTCGGAAAAACCCAACTTGGGAAAACAGGTGCAGCAGTATGAGGGTTTATTTTATTATGCAGCAACAGAATTTCCGAGTACAATGAAATGTCGCCAACCTGGCAAATCTACCCAAGAGAAATACTAGAAAAAATATCTGAGGGATATTTACCCTCGCTCCAAGCAATCCCGCAACAAACTAAGCCTCAGACATGGCTCTAGAACACTTCTGCGTCAACCTTATGCGTTGCCTCTACACAAGTCCCATTCTGCGTCAACCTTATGCGTTGCCTCTACACAAGTCCCACACGTGCTGCCCAGAAACTGCCTCTGATGTGACGTCTAGCCTGTTGCTACCACTGGAAGTGATTCTTCTGGCCTCCTGGAAATTTTCCTAGCCACTGGAAGCTAAATCGACCCCTGCTCTGACTAAATCGAACTGCCTTTCTTGAGGCTCTGCGCAGCCCTTGCGCAGCCTCTTAGAGCTGAAACTCGACCTACTCTTTTGACTCTTCCGAATATGGAATCCTCCTTCAAAAATCTATTGCTCAACTCCTTTGACACCTGCTACTCACTCACTGACTTGATCTCCATTGTTGAATTACCTGTTACTGGGAACTCAAACTGTCTCAGCAACTAAGTATCTGCTATTGTGTGTTCTCCATTTACCCATCGACTTCTTATAATATTTTATTGGACCTCCAACGGCTAAGATCATATCAGAGTCAAATCCGTGTGAGTTTCTAGATGATTCACACCTTATCTCAATTAATTATGATTAATTAACCATATTTCTTAAGTTTAGACTTAAGAAACATTTAAAAATAGGCTAATAATCTAACTGAGACACTTCTAGATGAAATTTCCAGAAATGATTTCTGGGTTATGGAGAACTCTTTTGTTTTAGCCTCTCCACAAAGTTTCAAGACTAGAACACCTCTGATGCTACAAAAACTAACAGAAGGGCTTGTTGACCACACTTTGTCAACGACCCCATAGCAGTACATCCCCATTTTTTCAAATGGGATTCATCATGTTCGAGGTGGTCGCACCATTCAATTCCATCATCAGTCGATAGTTTTATGAATAATGTAAACCCATTCTGCATGCTTATGATGTAAATGATCTAAGTAAGACCGTCATGTATGTAACAACCTAGGTAAGCCTAGTATGTTGGTGACGATTTCTATCCTAGGAGGTTTTTTGTTTCACTGATTTACTTGTGTTTTTTGACACAAGTGATCGACAGAGTTTTCCTCTCCAGCTTCACCCCAAAGCTAGGGTGGATTTTGTCATCAAGATGCTAAGTGAGTCCTAGTGTTTTTTATCGAGTCTCTGTAAAAGTAGTTTGGGAATAATCCTAGCTAGTTGGCTAGATTATTTTATTATAAGTTGTTTGGTCTACTAGATCATGTTTTGAGTCGCAGAATTGGGTACCTATTTGAGGGTCTATACGAATGGGTATTCCCCCTTCATGTGTCTAAATGTATTTATATTATGTAAAGAGGGTTGGAAAAAATAACTAAATCCCCTCTTAGTCAATTAATTAAATTTTCTGGCTAAATTAATTAAAAATCCTAAGCCAAAAATTTAATTAAGTTTAGGTCCTAGATGAGTTAAACTTCTTTAAAGGCAAAATTCGTTGGTCCTTAAAAAATAAATTTTTAAAGGTCCCAGGCCAAGGGAATATTGAGAATTTCAAGAAATTTTGAACCCTTGGGCCTAGGTGGTTAAGTCAAAGTCAAAATTTTGAGGTAATTAACTCAAAAATAGTATTTTTGAGTTAATTAAAATGGAATTTAATGATAAATTCGTTTTTCCTCAAATTTATAATTTCGACGATCCAGGTTAAAAAATGATCAAATCTTTTCGACGGTAGAGATTATTTTGACATAGATCAACCGAACTAGTCGTTGGAGATTTTATCTTATAAATTAGAGGTTTTTGTTAGTCTTCCAATCATCTAATCTTTGGATCGTGCACTTGCTCTTGAAGCTCTCCTGTAATATTTTCTGGAATAAGACTTTGGAGTTTTATCTTGATGGTGGTGTTCCTCTTCAGCATTTTATGGTAAACTTGTTCTTAATATTTTGCTGATGATTATTTTAATGGACTGTTGATTAATGGCTCTTGTAGAGTAATTTTGGGTATAGGTATCTTGCCCAGGCTACTGGATCTAGGGTAAAAATATTAATTGGATCGAGCTAACTGTTATCTCTAGCTCATGAAAGTTTTATGTTTTATCACTATTTCTCTATTAATCTGACAATTTAACTTTAAGTTTGCAAAAATCTTCAGGATTTAGAACTGGGCACTTGGGGAAGTCCTAGTTTGGACCAGCTGACTCCCACGAGATAAGATCTGAAGAGCCCTCTAGATCTAATTCCCCGGGCTTATCTTAAATTCCATTTTTTGCAAAGTTCTTTATTAGGCTTGTGTCTCTCCTTTAAAATTTTATTTTCTGAATTGTGCTAAACTATTTTAAATCTGGCCAAGAGGGTTTATGATCTGTAAATTAGCACTGTAAATTTGTAAATATTCTATAGGTTGTAAGGGTTTATTTATTTTTTGTGCATAGTTTTGGATCTGTTCTGGTTTTGCAGGTTTGCAAGGGGATTTCTCAAAATTTTTAGATCTGAGCCAGATCTAAACCCCAGAGGGTAAGATCTAGCCTCGAGATCGCTTTTGCTGGCAGATCTGAGTACAAAAAAGAAGATTTCAAGTGTATCTAAATCAGCATTCTAATAAATCTGAGTTATATGGGAAAATTTTAAATCTGCAAGACGAATTTTAAGTGTACTGGGCTTTTCTTTGCATCTTGTCGGCATAAAACGCAACATACGCTCTCTCTTTTTCTCCACCGTTGTTTCATCTCCATTCCCCACCTTGCCGTCCTGCATTATCCTCCTAAACCTTCAATTTTTTTTTGTGCTGCCTCTGCCCTTGTCTCCTTCTCCGTCCCCCTTTTCCTTTATTCTCTTCAGCTTTTCGTCCTCCATTACCTTCCTTTTCCCTTAGCCGCTACCTCGACCTGCAAAGTTTCTCTGTCGTCCAGCCTTCATTCCGCTCCCTCGACTATCCTCTTTGTCGTCCAGTCTTCTCCCTAACCGCTGCCTCAACCTACAAAGCTTCTCCGTCGTCCAGCCTTCATTCCGCTCCCTTAGCCGCCGTCGTGCTCCTTGTCTCTGCCTTCCTACCGTCCATCGTGCTCCCTCTCTGACCTGCAAACAAAAGTCACGCATACCACAAAGTTCAAGAGCTCACGTATATGCGTTCTTTTAGTTTGGTTTCATTTTACGATTTCATTAGTTTTAGATTTTAATTTTTTTTATTTAAGTTTTAGATCTTAAATTAAAACGTAGACTTCAGATTTTAATTTTTAGATTTTAATAAATGTTAAAGTTTACTGTAGCTTTAGTTTGGTTTTAAAATTTGTTTTAAATTTCAGTTTTAATTTAATTTAGTTTAGCATTAGGTTCAAGTTTCAATTCGATTTTTCTTAAACTTTTAGTTTAGTTTTAGATTTTAAATTTTTTTAAGATTTAGAAAAAGTCAAAAAACAAAAAATAAAAATTTTCCTTTTAGGACTTTGGTTTAATTTTCATAACTTTTCGGATTTCATTTTTTTTTAATTTTTTAGATTTTATTTTTTACTTTAGCTTTAGATGTATATATGTTTGTTCTAGATATTTTTGTTTTATTTTAGATTTTTAATCTTTTAGTTCTAGAGATTAAAAAAATAATTAAAAGGGAATAAAATTTAAAAATGTCCAAAAAGTTTCTAAATTTTCAACTAGAAATTTCTTAAAAAAATATATATTTATTTCATAGTCAAAGTGAGCTTTTAAATTTTATCCTAAGTTTGACTATATAAAAAATTTTAATTTCTGGATTGGGTAATTTAGAAAATCATAAATTCAAAAATATTGCAAAGATCTAGCATTTCAATTTTATGGTCATTTCATGATAACATTGATGTGGTTTCGGAGTACTTTAATGCATAGTTGTGGTGCGTTTTATTGAATATCATTGTGGTAAATCTATTTTTTATAGCAACAGTTGTATATCAGATACTTGACTTTATTTTTATAACGGGATATTTTTTTAACTCCATAAGGCACTAGTTTTAAACTTCTAAATTTAATTGGATTTGTAAAATCTCTTGAATCTTAACAAGTATTTGATTATCTAGCTGTGTCTCCTGAATTGGTTGATTTTAAACCAGTTCTTTTCCTTCATTTTAGGGTCTACATCCCTTAGCTTGCAAGGAGACAGTTTAGATAGAGAGATTGGGGATCAGGGTGACAGCCCCCGATCTGAGCCGTTGTCGCAGTGCCTAGACATTTTGTGCGACAACAGGGCCAATGCCTTATCAATGAATTTTTGGGCATATGGAGTCAGACAAAAAGAAAGTCTCTAAAAGAGGAACAATCAAAGAGATTAATGAGAGAGAGAAATTTACAATAAGGTTTATCTACTCCACAAATCCTAGTGATTTTCAATCAAATTGGAGATAAAGAGAAAGGAAGCTATACTAAGTTTCCTTGATGGAAACTTGATGATAATCTTGCAAGGTAGATGTTAGAGCCATAAAGCATTCAACACATTTGGATGAAAATTTCAGTGAAAGCCTAATCTACAACTAATACAAGATGGAAGAGGAGACTTGCAATAAATTCACACAAAATCACCATAGGATCACCATTTATCATCCAAGAGAAAATTCCATCCACTCACGATATACTCCCCAAGACAATTTTCTCAACTTGAAATAATCCAATTCTACAAGAGAAAATTGAAAAAAAATGCAAAATAGCTATGGGATTTTTCTCTCGTCCAAAATGAGAGGAAGTGCACCTCTATTTATAGAGGTGTTCAACTTCCCTCATAATAAAATTATAATTTTCTAGGATAAATTCCCCTAAATTAGCCTATAGAGGAGAGAAACCAAACAGGAAATGACCTCGAGGCAGAAAGGGTGGACATCGAATTCTACCTAGGTGATGGGTTGTTGAACCATTCGCTTGCATCTGATGATGCGCCTCAAAAGCAAGGTCTATACTCTCACCAGCCTAGTCCAATTGGTCTACCACAAGCTCCATCCCCAGATCTCGAAGCCATAAAAAATTGAGGGTCTAATAATTTCCTCCATTAATAGAGATTAGTCGAGATGTTCTGAAACTTCCCCAAGAAGCATTGTCTCTTGATGAGGGACAAGGAACCGTACACTTTACTGAGCCAAGGTCGGACGACTTGTCGTGAACCAAAGCAAGGTCTAGTTAATTACTCCCAGGTAAGTGTAATCAGTGATGATCTTAATCGTTGTCCCTCAGTAATAAAAATGTAAGTCTGTAAGGGAGCTCTTCGATGAATTGAAGATCAAAACCTTGGTTTTACCCAAGTAGATTGCCAACTATTGAAGGTCACAAAAACTAACCATTGAATCAATCTATCGTTGTAAGTCCTCAAGAGTAAAGGCCAACAAGACCAAGTCATAAGAAAATAGAAGCAAGGAAATCAACACCTAATGTAGAAGGCAGTCATCCCCCTCTTGGATATGCTCATAGAGGAAAGATTATAGATCATCGATATAGATCCCAAAGACAGTGAGTGAGAGGGGCACCCAGATTTTACCCCAATGGTACTCTGGATTAAGTCAAAAAGGCTGTGTGCCATTCTGAGGCATCCTAAAGCTGACTCATTTAGTCTCATTATAGCTACTAGTAGGGTCTCAAATATGCCAATGTCACAAAGTTTCTCGAATAATGTCTCCCTCGATACTATGTTGAACGCTTTCTATGAATCTATAAAGCAATTGTAGACCTTCAAAGAGCAATAATGAGCATCCTTAATAATGGCTCAAAGTGTGTTGATGTGATCAATCAATTGTCTAGTAGTTTGGGAAAAAACTTGTCATTCCTCTAGCGTAGAAATGAAGGCTCTCCAGCTCCTCACAAAATCAATGGTATAGGACTATGGCATAAATCTTAGTGAATGTATGATCCACCATGATAGTCCAATAGTTGTTTGGATCAGAACTGATCCCTAATTTGTGGATGAGATGAATAATGTGTCTGGTCCAGGAGAGTGGGAAGCCTAAATATCCCACATGATTAGATAAATCAATGATATGGGAATCAAGGAAGTGGATGCCATGCTTAAGGAATTCGGCTTGGAGCCCTTCCTCATCTGCTACTCTATACTAAAATTATACTAACCAAATCTAAAGTTATTTTTATGATTGGAATTTTGGTTAGAGGGGTTCTAGTGTTATTTTGTTTGTTGTCCTATTATGGCAGAGTATAAAATATGCAATAAAATGCATTGACTGCAGCAAATGCCCTTGAAAATTAACACCCAAATAGTGTCTAAGCACTCTAGATCAATGCTCTAGGGGTGAATAGGCTAGGAGATGTTAGTTAGACCCTTTAGGATTATTCCAAAGCCTTTTACCAGAAGCAACTTGTCGTTTCCAGCAAGATGGAAGTTGAATTTTTGACGTACAACGATCAAATCCCACTAGGTACTATGCCCAGAAAATTTCCAACAAAGGTTTTTAACATATTACAACTGGAAAATTGTTAATTTTGGACAACTAGGTCCAAACTCCATGTTGTGATGCGCAGATGAAGATACCAATATTTTTATTGGACTCCTCTTTCGGAGAGGTGCAAGATCAATCTAAAGATCATCTTAATCCGATGAGAAGAACATTTATTTTGAATTTATTCAAAATATGTGCAGGTCGGCCTTAAGGTTTTGTGCCCCAGCAGTTGTGTCACACACCCTCACTAATGGATATATATTGGTCAATGTTGGAGGACATTTTCACTCATCTCATCCTCACACATTTCTCTCTCCTCATTTGATTGGTTCGATGACCTTGGAGGCTCTTCTCTCCACACGTGGGAAAATTCTTGCAGCAGCATATTTCTGATTCGGTCTAGAGTTTCTACAGCAAACTTCGACCAGCGTTGACTTTGGTCAACGCAAAGTCAAAAAGACCTGAAACTCTCCCTAAAGTTCGATTTTCCAAATCCGCATTTTCTAGCACTATTCCCGAGGCAAGACGTTGACTTTGACTTTTCTTTGTTGACCTAGCTGCTGCTGTTGTTTGCGTTGACCATTGACTTTTTGGGTTGATTTTTGAGTTGACCATTTGACTATCCTAGAGGGTTGTGTGACATTGCTGGGTGGCTGACCATATTGAGACTTTGCTAGTTGAAGCATCCTGTTGACCGTCGTAACGCACCAACACACACTTATATATTTCTGGCTTGTCTTCTGTCGATCTACTGGTATGTTCTATCAGCATTTTACTTTATTGTTTATGTGATTGTTGTCTGATATTGGGAGAAAAAGTAAAGTTGCATCAAGCATAGAACATCTAAGATTCTACATAAATTTACAACGATGTTGTTTTTAGACTCCAAAAATGAAAGATAAGTATATGCACAATAGAACCTACCTACAAAGTTCCAAAGCAAAATACTTAATTATGATGCACTTGGAAACTTGAAAACTACACAAATCTGCTATGTTACAACAAGAAATAACACATCTACAACAGAAAACTTACTATAACATGAAATATGTATGGAATTAAAGCTCAACACTTCGTATATTAATCTTTGGCTAAGATTTAACTTTAACACTTGTTGTTGCACAAACTAGCGGGCCTAGTTAATAGGCTAAAGCTAGAGGAGAGGAGTATTTTCACCATAACCAATGTCACCTTCTCTTCTAGTACTTTCACCGACAAGAGGTGTCCCAATATGGAGGAAATCACTTAGGATGGTAGGATTAATGATGAATGTAAAATGATTTGCAAGGCCCGTTCAGGGAGAGGCTCAATTAATGGTTCAAATGCTTCACAAGAAGCTGAAAGGCTCTACAAGAAAGACCTATGAAGGATGACTAGACCTCGGGCTCAGAGATGTACGTTAATGATGACTGCCTAAGATCAAGAATTCCAATATTCCTCACTTGTGATTAATATGTCTATAATAGGGTTCAAATGAGGCAAGGATGGTTCATTCAATGGAAACATTCAGTCAAAGTGTGAGCTTTGGGAGAAGCTAGGATGACTTTCCATGAAAAACCCCTTGAAAAAAATATTATAATAGAACTAAGGTTGAGAGATACACCGAGGTAAAGGCCTATCCAATGGTCAACTATAGTTAAGACAAAAGGTTTTGAATGATGAACTACAAAGTGCAAACCTTCAAGAAATCCCCAAGTCAAAAACAACTTCAAGGGTTCCCACTTGGTGTCATAGCTAGGGCATCAATTTATTTGAAATTCCACCGTCGGAATTCATTCAAAACTGGAGGATGCCTAGAGGAGACAAATTAAGAAATTTGTCCAATGGAATCCCAAAAATTCCCCGTCCCTAAAATTTCACGCTAAGCCCTAGAAAATCTCCTTATCCTTAGAGGAACAAAGAAAAGAGGAAGAAAAGAGGTGAAAGAATGATGTTTCGTTGAGTTAATGTGATCACCAAGGATCTAGGACCAATGCCTAGCCATTGGGAGGATTGGAGTCAAAATGATCTCGACATGGCAAACTTCGCTCTTCAAGGAGGCCTAAAGAAGTGGCTTCACTATCTATGCATGTTATATGGCAACCTTAGACTTCTACACTTCAATGGCAATTATTATGGAGTTTCAAGGATAAAAATGCAAATTATCCCCTAGGAAAATTCATTCATTCTTTGTCCAATGAGTACCACATGCAAAAATCTCCAATAGTTTCAATGATTCCACTAATTTGCATTAATTAGGGCACATTATTTCACCATAAGAAAATAATTCCATGCATTAGACCAATGTTGCGAATATCACGATTTGATGGCAATTAAATCGACGATTTTTTCGATATGAAAAAATCGCAATTTTATTGCAATTTTTTCGAAAAAATCGCAATCCGATGCGAGAAAATCATCAAGTCGCGCGACAGGGAGTTTTTGAAGTCTTTTTTTGGGTATTTTTTTAAATTCATTTTGCAGACAAAGGGAAAAGGTGAGAGCTAAGGAGGAGGAAAACTCATCTACAAGATCAAAAGAGGAGAAAAGTGAAAGAATTTAGCATCCCAAACAAAACAAAAATTGAGTTTGGACCAAGTTTCTTCAGCAAGGCATGGTTTACAGGTATGAGCATCAAATTTCACCCCATTTATTTATCAAAGTTTTTCCTTGGGTTTCTGTCACCCATATATTTTATATGATTTTGGCTTGGATTTTAGTGTTTTTTTTTGTCATTTTTGTTGCATTTAGTGGAAAGGGTTTTTTTTGGTCAAAAATGCAAAATCTTGATTGTTACTTTTATTTGTTTAAATTCTTCTTGTGCCCTATTCTTTTTCCATGATTTTTTCTTGGGTTTCAATGTGTTTTTTTGCCATTATTGTTGCATTGAGTAGAGGGTTTTGTTTTTTTGTCAAAAATTCAAAATGTTGTATGTAAATTTTAATTTCATTTGTTTAACTTGTAATTCTTCTTGTGCCCTAGGTTCAAACTTCAATCTTACATTAAAACTCGAGTTCAACAAAATTACAAACATGCCAAGGAAATTGGACCCTTTGTGGGAATTTGGTGAACTTGATGGGGGTTTTGACAGATCAAATTATGTGGGCATCATATGACAGGGGAGTATACAGATTGAAGTTCCACCTTGCACAAATTCTTGGACATGAAGTAGGGCCTGACACAAATACAAATACAGAAATCATTCGCAGAGCCCTCAAATCATTGGAAGAAATATTGACAACCAAACTGACCAAGGCAGCTTTGAAGAGTCATATGGCAAGGGGTGGAGTGGTGGGATTGGGAGGTGACCATGAGAGTGGTACTAGTTCTTCTTCAGCATCAGCATCTGCAGTCAACCCCACAATTGTCTCATCATTTTTTGTTCTTAGAACCATACCTGGTGCACAACCATTTATCACGTCATATCTTGAAAAAGGGGAAAGGAAGAAGTTGACAAGTTTTTGGGCAGGTGTCTTCTTTGGAGTGATGTTCCTTTCAGCATTGCAAAGAACAATCCATTTTACTAGCCCACAATTGATGTTATTGCTATTGTTGGCCCGAGGTACAAATCCCCTTCCTATGATGACTTTAGAGGGTGTATTCTTTAGAATGAAAAGGTCGAATGCAGTAAGAGATTGGAGTAGTTTAAGGGCTCATGGGCACACACAAGATGCATTGTGATGCCAGATGGTCGGACCGATCAAAAGGGTATAACCCTTATTAGCTTCTTGCTTAATTATCCCAAGGGGACAATGTTTATGAATCCATTGACGCATCTACACATTTCAAAGATGCACGGTTATTATGTGATTTGTTGGACGTGTTCATTCAAGAGGTGGGTCCACAACATATTGTCCAAGTCATAACAGACAATGTTGCAAATTATGTTGTTGTTGGCAGGATGCTTATGGAGATGCATCCTGGCTTATTTTGGACACCTTGTGTTGCACACTGCATTGACTTGAAGTTGGAGAACATAGGAAAATTCATTTTATCAAGGATATTGTTGAATCATCAAAAAGCATTACAAAATTTATATATAATCATGCATTTGTGCTTCATTTGATGAGAAAATTTACCACAACAAGGAGTTGGTGCACTCTACCATTACACAGTTTGCCACTAGCTTCATATCTTTTCAATCCCTCTTGAATTCTATGTGGGATGTGAAGAGATTGTCTCTTTCAGAGGAGTGGTGTGCTTTGTCTTATAGCCGCAAACCAGAGGGAGAGGCCATATGCAGGCTAGTTTCATACCAGGAAAAATTTTGGGCCGGAGTGCAAAAGGTGTGTAGCATTCCTAAACTTTTGGTAAAGGTTCTTCGATTAGTTGATGGAGACAAGCCCGCAATGGACTACTTGTATGAGGCCATGGATAGGGCCAAAGAATCCGTACGCAGCTATTATGATGAGAAGAGAGATGAGGGGTTTGAGAAACAACAACTGATATATAAAAAAGGAACATTGAAGTAACTGTGCTAAGCATAGAACATACCATTGTTAACTAAAATTAACAGCTATTAGGCCTTCTCCTGCCCTCCGTACCCCTCTTCTCCTTTCCCCTGCCTCACTGAAGACTCCCTTCCTTCATTGGCAGCCCTTTTTCCCTTACCACAGACCCATTAGGGTCTCTTCCTTGGCTTGCCGTCCCCTTCCAGCCCCATTGCTCCCAGCCCTGATCTATCTCCTATAATCCTCATCTCAAACCCATCTTGAGCCAGCAGTGATTTCTAGGCACTGACAGTTTGTTTGCAGCACTTGTTTCCATCTTCCTAGCATTGGTGTCTACAGGTGGGATCATCAAAGGAAGGCCTGGGGCCAAGTGGTTTGTGCTCCAACTCTTGTTTCTTCATCAATTGTTTTAGTTACAGCATTGAAGCTCTTGCTTGCAATAGCATAAAAACTGATTGGCAGTCAACATAATTCATTAAAATGTCACTTGCATTAATTGCTAGCTCATCTGTTTGGTATTTTTTGGGTTGTTGAGGACTGATGCGTTAATTTTCTGAGTCAAGCCAAGTCTGATATAACTAATTTCAGAGGTCTAGAGTGGCATGAAGGTGATTGATAGTCAACATAAGTCATTGGATAATTATTTGGGTTGACTTGTTTGCTTATTCTTGGCATCTTTATGGACTGATATACTAATTACAATCTCTGAATACAAAATAGAAATGGTAAATTTGTCATTGACAATTTCTTGCATTAGTATTCATTACATTTGCATTGGCATCCATTGCATCTAACAGCATTCTAAAAGAGTGAAAGGGTTTCTACCTTGTTTAAACATGACATTGTTGCCTCTAATTATAAATCCACCTTAACTGAAGTTGCATATTGTTTCCTAACTTGCAAATCAAAATTACAGTGGTTGCATATCTTTGGTTGTCATGAAAAAAGTTGACTATTGGTAATCATATCACTTTCACAACTGAATGGAATAAGTATTCTGATGGCTCAATATGATAATAAGATCAATATTACGAAGTGAGCAGCATATCTAATCTCACAGTCAACTAACTCCTAAAAAGCATTGAATATCTTGGTGAATGATTGTTTAAAGTGGTGCTATCCAATTTGGTCATTAAAAGACACCTTGGACTTGGAGCATATTAATATCTCTCATTTCTTCACAAAATTGATGATCTGATAGTCTAACTATCATTCTTGTCTCATTTGTTAATCTCTATTTGTGAATGACAAATAAAGATCTAGGTGTTCTTTGCTTGAAATAAATATCTTTTAATTGGCATTAAGTAATATTGGCATATCTTGAAGGCTTCCTAATTAAGAGCATTAATAATATTGTTGTCTTGACATCTGGTATTGAGGATCATTGGCTAAATTGCTCTAAGTTATAAGTGCTCTAATTATTATTTATGGTTGGCATCCATTGTGAATTTTTGGAACATTGGTGATTTATCTCTTATGGTTGTCTAATTGAGCACCTGGGTAACTGTTTTGAAAGGATCTCTTGTTTATTTTTGGCACTTGTTAAATCGGCACTTGTCTTGTGGTTGAGATTACCTTTTCTAAAGCATTGTTAAGTACTTGGCATCTTAGCTTCAAGCAAATCATAACTAAGTACTTAAAGAGCACTTAAGCAATCTTAACTTAAGAAGCACTCATAATCCTTGCATATCATCCAAAGTTAGCCTTGCATTTAATAATTTACCTCCAAGCCTAAGCTTAGTTGATAGACATTTAGGACCACCTTTTCTTAATTTGGCTTGAGGAACTAAGACCTTCTTTAGTGGTTAACATGGTGACCTTGCAATCGTCAAAGCCACAGTCTCTACAGCGCCAGAGGCATCGAGTGGTTGGAGCACAGGGGGAGGTATTGTTAATCAAGCCTTTGCTTGCTTCCCGTTAGCTTCCATCGCACAACCTACTCTAGAGACTGATTCCAAAATAGTTAAGAGGAAGGTCATATCTAGAATAGGCATTTAAATAAAAACAACCGAGATCTTGCATCACACCTAGATCTTAGAATTTGCATTTCATATAGGATAGTTAAGCATTCAAGTAGCGATGTTCCATCCGGTTACTTGGCATTTAATCGGTAATAAGCTTACACTCTTCATTCTCTGCATTATATATTTGGATAGTCTGATCAGTGCAATCTTCATTCTCCTGATGATGAACAACATTTAGTAGTTCGAAACACGTCAGCTCTGTAATTTCCTATGTGATTTCCCGGAAGATTTATTATAATATGATATGGATCACAGAAGTTCACACTCTCAAATAAGCAAGAAGTTGACTCCATAAGGCACTGGTTTCACAAATCAATTTCATCTAATCTTTTAATCTTAATTAAATTAACCAAGTAGCTAGGCCACTCAATTGTGTCTCCCTGACTTGTTGGTTGCCAACTTGTCCTTCACCTTCACATTTCCATAGGGACTACCCCCCATAGTTTGTTGTTAGGAGACAGCTAGAACGAAGGTCAAGGATCAAAGTGACATCCCCCGACCTGAATCGTTGTCGCAGTACCTGTACAATCTGAGTGACAGCAAGACCCAATGGACAAATGTGGACCCAAATGGGAAAGGTGTGAAAAGGGGTTGTAATGAGCGGATGGGAGTGAGATATATGGTGTCGAGAAGCAGGACCACGCAACCAAAATCAAGGTTTATCATGTAGTGCCACTCCTCAAGCCAATATCCAATATAGGAGATCCCACGGGACTAGGATACAAAATTAACCACCAAGTTGGGACAGGGGGACAAGAATACAATCCAAGACCATTCTTTCCACCGAATCCCTCCACTAATCCCTGTCCAGATGTGCTAATTACATAATGAATAGCTATACCTTCGAGGTTGGAAGGCCCACCTTCAAACATATGATCATAACAAATGGGCAAGGGCACATAATGGCTGGCTCAGGTGGCGAAAAATGGTGGCACATCAAGCTATATGGTGGTTGTAAGGGACTGTTGGTTGTCGACCGAAGACAAATCTAGTAGAAAAAATCTTCTATAGGGCTCACCCACTGGTGATGGGTAACAATACTCACAACTCCAAGGTGTAAAACTATCTATCAAAGATGGAGAACTCGAAAAACCAATTAGTTAATTATGCTAATCTAAAATAGGGAATTGGAAACAAAAATGCTTTTTCTATATATAAAGTGGTTATTGAAGATGCCTTACCTTGTACCACAACAATTACCTCAAAATGTTGGGTTGTGAACCACAGTTGCACTTAGGTAGATCTCGTATATAAGACAATGAGGTGGCCTTGGTCTCGAGTAGAGAATATCGCCCCCACCTATGTCTTAAAACTTTTTCACACCTTTGAAATTAGATCAATTGTTTGATGAGGACTACACTTGACCCATTTGAAGCTAACTCCTAGAAGATTGGTCCAACCTTTGTCCAAGTGACCCACCTGCAACAAAAGAATGAGGTCTACTAGCACCTAGTTCACCCTTTCTACATGGCGATATAGACCCTCAACAAAATGTTTCTCTAAGTGTTGTGTAATCTTACTTAGTTTGAAAAACAAAACATATTAAACCTCGATTACAACAATGATCAAGAAAATACAAAATAGGAAAAGCCAACCGACACAATATTTGTACACAGGTTTGCACAATGAATTCTTTATTATTACATATAGTGATATCACAAATCAACAACAACAATCATCTAGAGGGGAGACTAGCTTGTTATAAAAAATTCTGATGGCTAGATAACGGTTACTTGACTCCTCTCCATGGAAAATATTTGTACTTGTCATCTGCATGTTGGAGACTAAGTAAATTTTAATAAAATATTACATTTACATCAATAGTTTCCCCACAAGGGGGTCAACTTGACCCTCATGACCCTTGGAAATCCAACATTCCCTTTGTACTTGGCCCAGAAGTTGAATAGATGCCCCAAAAATGCCCAACATCCACCTAAGAAGATCAATATTCCACTCTAACGGCTACATGAGGCTAGACTTGGTCCATAGTACAACATGATTTACTTGAAGAAGACTTCGATTTCGTTGAAAGATAAATCTCGACTTTGCAACGGCTAGAAAAGTGTCCACTTATCAACTTCTTGGTCCATAGCCCCTCAACATTCCTATTTCACCTCCAAACAAGTAGTAAGCACCTCCAACATCTAGTAATTTTGACTAGTACAACTCGACTCTTCCACCTTTGCTTGGTTATCCAATGCCTTGTGTGAAAATTCCAAAACTGAAATCCTATTGCAGCAACTGGTATTATTTCTTCTAACTGAAATTTAATTATTCAGTTTATTGCTACAGCAACATCGAAATAAACACACTGCAACCTTGACAAATAAAACTGCGGAAAATAAATAGCGCTGGAAACTGAGATAATACTACCACACACATAAAATTTGACAACATTATTTTTGGACACATGTCCGTGGAAAAACCCAACTTGGGAAAACCGATGCAACAGCTGAAGGTTTTATCATTATGCAGCAGTGAGAAACTCTGAGTACAATAATCTGGATGCCTAATCTGGCAATCATACAAAGAAAAATACTGGAAAAAATCTAGTGAGGAATTTTCCTCACCACACAGGCAAATCCAGCTCTAAAGACTGGCCTCTGAAACCCTCTAGGAATTGCCCTGCGTCGCCCTCTATATGGGCTTTGTCAACGCTCTAATCTGTATGGCCTGGATCTCAAATTGATCTACCTCTTATGCTTGCCACAGACTCTGGAAACGCTTCTCCTAGCCTCTGCAAAATTCTTCTACCACCAGAACACTGAAACGATTTCCCAAATCTGCAAATTGAACTGCCTCTAGAAGTTACTGCGTAGTCCTTGTGTCAGCCTCTCTGCAAATGCACTCGTTGGATTTGGAAATCTTCCTCCATCCTCACTGTCTTTTCCCCTCTCTCACTACTTCGACTTTTGGCTCTCCGGAAGCAAACTTCCGCTACTCTGGAAATCGACCTACCAAGGAAATCGAATCTTTGGTCTTCTTGTGTGTCTTCTCCAAGTTCCCATCGACCTCCTCTTATAATCCATTGTTGGAGCACCAACGGCCAAGATTAAAACTTAATCATTGGCCAGGATCATCTCTGGATCAATCCGTGAGAGTTTCTAGACTATTCTCACCTTATCTCAATTAATACTGATTAATTAACCATATTCCCTAAGTTTAGACTTAGGAAATATTTTAAAAACGGTTAACGATCTAATTGAGACACTTATAGGTGGAATTTCCAGAAACGATTTTTGCGTCTTGAAGATCTCATGTATTCTAGCCTCCCCACCAAATTTCGTGGCTAGAACACATCTGATGCTACAAAATCTAACACTCCCTCTTACTGAGGAATGTGTTCTAGTGCTGCACACCCTGTCTTTGCATCATCTCTCGTCACGTTGTTGATGCATGGCTGTTGTTGCCCACCAACTACTGCACAACTCTAATATACGTTGCATTTGTGATGTTGTTAACCCTCATGTACTGCTGCCAACACTGCATCTGCACTACAACTTTGTTGTTGTTGCTACTACAACATCTGTAGCTGAAAAACATCCAATATAGTGAATCAATTATGATCAGTATGATGCATCTATCACCCAAGTCTTTGACTGCTACCATCCTCTACACTCTCTAAAGGATTTGCGTTGTTGCTAACTCTACATTGTTTCCAACTGTGCAATGCACTCCCCAGCATCTGACTGCTACTAGTCTCTGCAACTGTCACTCTGGTATCTGATTTAATCTACTACCACTAATCCATCCTGCTACTGAATACTTTGGGCCCCCGTAGCCAGGTACTAATCCATGAGGTGGACTCCTCAAGGACCCTGCCCATCTTTGTATCTCTCTGGGGCTAGGACTCCAAATCAACGCACCTCACTCCTGGAGGTATATGGGCAATCATAGCGAAGTCTTTCTCCAACCTGGAGCACAGCCTGTCGATCTCTACTGAAGCTGCCTGTTGGTCTTGCTTCTCCGTCTTATCCTTCTTCCTAAGAGGACACTGCGTGTTGTAGTGACCAAGCTCACCACACTTGAAGCACTTGACTTTAGACAGGTTCTTCTTCTTCTTCTGCTCCCCTAGCCCAGACTGGGACTCTTAGATGCAAGGGCCACATTCTCCTCCTCCTTTACCATCTTTTGTCCTCTGCTACTACTGCCACTGATGGAGCTCTTTAACAGAGCTTGTCTCAACCCCCCCTGCTGCAAATCAACCCACATCCTGTCCCATCCTAGTAGCGTGTCTTTGCCCAATATACTTTGGATGAAGACCTACCAATCCTCAGAGACACTGTTGATAGCTAATCGCACTAGCTTTGAAGGTTGAGGCACTGCCCCAACAACTGACAGTTGGCCTCGGACCTCCTAAATCATGGTAAGGAAGGGATCTATGCCTTCACCCTTCTCCATCCTGATGCATCTCAGCTTCTCCTCTAGGAACATCTTTCGTTGCTCGGAAATACCCTACTATAACATGGAGAGAGCATCCCACATCTCTTTGGTCGTTCCCTTCGCTGCTATATGTGACACAATATGGTCCCGAACTCCATCCAGGATCAACCGCTTTGCCCGCGCCATCTCCTTCCTATATTCCTTCCACTGATCTACATCCTGAGGAACTACCACTACATTATCAATGTAGGCTTTCAGGCCATATTCATATAGAAGGAAGGACATCCTAGCCTTCCAAATGACAGAGTTGGAAGCTCTATCCAACCTATCCTGATCTCGAAGCCTTATAGTGGCCATCTCTGAATTTGTCAAAAACTCCATCTTCCCCTGTGCTCGGTTGTTGCTCTGCCATTCAGACTCCTTTCTAGAATGCATGACTCTGCTAACTGCTACTGCCAATTTGCACCTGGAAATTTGAACTTTCGAGACTCAAAGTTCCCTGAGGAAAATTTTCCCTCTGGTGTGTGCTTTTCTCTTCCGCCTGACGTTGGTTTTTTCTCTAGCGAACTGCTGCAAAACCCTCTGCGTGCAGCCAGAAATCTTCCCAGCAAAAATATGAGTTGCTCCCTCTGCCTGCTAGAAACACTCAAACTGGAAAGTCAAATTTTTCTGCCTCACTGCATCGAAAAATCGAACTTCCCCAAGCAACTCGGTTTCCCTAGCAATGGACTACGCTACCTCTAGCAAATTTGGCTTGTTGCTCTTACTGAACAGCGACAGTCCTTCTTTCGCTTCTGAGCTCCTCGACTGATCACTTACGCTTTAATACCATGTGAAAATTCCAAAATTGAAATCCTATTGCAGCAAATGGTATTATTTCTTCTAACTGATAAATTAATTATTCAGTTTATTGCCACGGCAACATCGAAATAAACACACTGCCACCTTCACAAATAAAACTGTGGAAAGAAATAGAGTCAGAAACTGAGAAAATACTAGCACACACATATAAAATTTGACACCATTATTTTTGGACAAATGTCCCGAGAAAAACCCAAGTTGGGAAAACCGGTGCAGAAGCTAAGGATTTTATTATTATGCAGCAGTGAGAAATTCTGAGTACAATAATCTAGATGCCTAATCTGGCAATCCTAAAGAGAAAAATACTGGAAAAAATCTAGTGAGGAATTTTCTCACCCCACAGGCAAATCTAGCTCTAAAGACTGGCCTTTGAAACCCTCTATGAATTTCCCTGCATCACCCTTTGCGTGGGCTCTACGCAGACTCTAATCCATACGGCCTGGATCTCAAATTGATCTGCCTCTTTTGCTTGCCACTGACTCTGGAAACGCTTTTCCTGGCCTCTACAAAATTCTTCTACCACCGAAACACTGAAACGACTTCCTGAATCTGCAAATCGAACTGCTTCTAAAAGATACTACACAGTCCCTACGTCAGCCTCTCTGCAAATGCACTCGCTAGATCTGGAAATCTTCCTCCAACCTCACTGTCTCTGCCCCTCTCTCACTGCTTCGACTTCTGGCTCTCCGACAGCTGACAGCTGCTCCTCTGGAAATCAGTCTGCCAAGGAAATCGAATTTTTGGTCTTCTTGTGTGTCTTCTCGAACTGCCCATCGACCTCCTCTTATAATCCATTGTTGGAGCACCAACAGCCAAGATTAAAAATTAATCAATGGCTAGGATCATTTCTGGATCGATCCGTGTGAGTTTCTAGACTATTCTCACCTTATCTCAATTAATACTGATTAATTATCATATTCCATGAGTTTAGACTTAGGAAATATTTAAAAAGCGGTTAATAATCTAATTGAGACACTTCTAGGTGGAATTTTTTAGAAACGATTTATGGGTCTTGGAGATCTCATGTATTCTAGCCTATCCACCGAATTTCATGGCTAGAACACATTTGATTCTACAAAAACTAACACCTTAAGAAATTTTACAATTTTTCCACCTGAATTTGTTGGGTTTTGCCTTGATTTTATCCAAGTCTAGCTTCAATTGTCCACGTACTACCTTGTGTCGCCACATTGTCACTGCCCCTGCCACATCATCATGCCCATCTATTGGATCTCAAATGCCCTGAGGAACCTGTTAAAACTAAGATGTGGGTGTTGTTCCTCTTTTCCTATAGACCAAATTTGATGTAATGCATGCAAAAAAATGACCAATGTTGGCCCTATTTGCCACCTGGAAGCATGTTGTAGTTTTTTACCAACTTTGACCATCTGTAACTACATCAAACCTTCACTATTTGGAAAAATTTCACCCTGCCATGATATCTCCTCATTTAAGTTGGGCATTTTGCAACCAAGTTGACCTTTAACTTTTGGACCACTTGCATTGGGAAACATGAATTTCCTTAGGGAATGTGAAATGTTGATATTGTGAGACTACCATGTTCAACATTGTCTGAGGAATACTACACCCAATCCAAGGCCACATAAAGACTCTATGACTCGTAACGATGTGGTAAGACCAATGTTGCACGACTCGTACTCGTATAAGACTCGTTTGGCTATCGACTCGATGCTCGTATAAGACTCTGGAACGACCCATATAAGACTCGGCAAAATTTTCCCTCCATTTTCCCTTTCCCTCCACGTGATCTCCAAAAAAGGGTTAAAAAAATAAATCGAATTTTGAGGGTCTCCACGGGTCTTATGCGGGTCATATGCGGTTCTTCACAGGTTCAATGCAGGTAGTCGGGTTTAATGCGGGTTTTCACAAGTACGGGAAGAAACCACGGGTTCTATGCGAGTGACCCGTCTCGCTATAAAACCCATTAAGAACCGCAGGTAATCGCGGGTCTTATAAGAGTCGTGCTACACTGGGTAAGACATAGGTGCACCCTGACACAGATTAGTTTGGCCCATACATCAATTATCACCCCTACATAAGAAGGCTCCTCTAAAACCATGAGTCATCCCAAGACCTATCCAGAATCTCCTGATCCTATACAAGACAAAGAGACCAAGGACTTAACCCAAAAGGAAAAGTGATGGTTGACCATCACAAGGTCTAGGACACCTAATACAATGACTCACATGGTAGTTACAAGGATTTTGGCTTGTGACCTTGGGCTTACAATGGAGATAAATTCACAATGAAAATGTATGTGTACTTGTGCTGATATGAGGGGTAATAGCGCACCATATGTGCATATGGGCTTGTTGGGTAGTCAACATATTTCCGACATACTTCATGGTGGTGGAGATCATAAACCTTGGGCAAACTGGATATTGATCACTACCATGTTAGTAGCAAAGGCTTCGTGAGCCTTTGGAGATAGTCTTTGTAAAAGATAAAGATAACCTTCCATCTTACATTCATATGGGTGAATCAAACCAGTGTCATGTAAAACAGGATTAAGTGAATCTTCTTCGGATTATCTATGTCATCAAATTGCATGGTAGCCTCCTTTTGGTACACTATTAACTTCAACTCCTAAAAGATGTTTATGTTTGAGCCAAATTGTAAAAGAATGGAATCAACCTAGCTTTATGTTTAAGCCAAATTTTTCGTAGAAATATTTAGCCCAACCCCGGTTATCAGTTTCTCCTTGTTACTCCCATGTAGTTGACTGCCCATTCCCATAAATATACACTCAACAAGCTGGAAATAATAAATATTTCTGAAAACACAAATTCTGGAAATTTCAAAGTGCTAGAAAATGCAAAAATAAAACTCAGAAAATATTTCACCCACACACACAGAAAATGACACGCTGATTTTTGGTAAATATGCCCCGAGAAAAGCCCCCTACAACTCTTGGGGAAAACCAGTTTGAAAGCTCCTCTTTATTTCTGAATATTGCTTTTACAGAGAAATGAAAAATACAGTAAAAATTCCAGCAACTAGTATTTTACTTATCTCGAAAACCGTGCATAAACTCCACCTCGATTTTCGTGCCAAATGCAAATAGAAAATTACAGCATAAGGTACAGCCTTAAATGCTATATGGACAGCACCGAAAATAGAGCCAAAACAGTTGTATGGCCTCCCTCAAAAACTGTGCCAAAGCTGCCTCGAAATCTGTGTTGTACGGTCGTTGTACGAACTTCGTTTTCCATGTTGTTGACTTGCTATATGGACCTCAAAACAGAGCTGCCTCATTGCTGTACGGACCTCGAAAACCGTGCCTCCTTAACAGTTGTACGGACCTCGAAATTCGTGCTGCAATAAATGTTGTTTTCACCTCCTCGAAATTCGTGCCACTTGCCTTGAATTTTGTGTTGCTGCTCGCTGAATGGATTTACTGAAATCTAGTTGCCTCGGTAAATGTGCCAAGGAACTGTTCTTCCTCCTCCTTTGCTCAGAAATTTCTTCTTGCTCTCTTCTCCTTCTCTCTCAATCTGCTCAAGAAATAATGAATGACCTTTTCTCTTATTTTCCTCCTTTAACCTAACCCTAAGTGACTTTTGGGGAATCCCTAAATCCAATGGCTAAGATAGCTTTAGATCTAGGGCTGAGATTAAATGTGCATTTAAATCTCACTTTCTATTTTTTAATTCACCCCACTTTAATAAAGACCCACTTAATCTTTTATTTCCAAAGTCACTTTTCACTTTCTAATTTCACATTGACTTTATTAAAGTCACTTTAAAATTAAACTTAGTAACTTTATCACTTATAAAGTCACTTTTAAATTAGATTTGACTTTACCACTTATAAAGTCACTATAGGAGAAAAAGTTAAATACTTTTGGACACTTTTCCCTGGGCCAAAGATCAAAGCTTAGGGAACCACTTGTCCTCTGGTACCCAAATTTTAACACTCCCTCTTACCGAAGAAAGTGTTCCTCACCATACCCATCTTGTCTTTGAAGTAGACATGCTTGCCCCGTGGTAAGGCTTTGGTGAAAATATCTGCTACCTGCACATCTGTGGGAATATACTCAAACTTCACAGCTCCCTTCTGAACATAGTCTCTGATGAAATGATATTTGATCCCGATATGCTTTGACCTGTCATGAAATATTGGATTCTCCATGAGTTTAATGCAACTCTGATTATCACAGTAAATCACTGAAGGTCTCAACGGTTGACCAAATAAGCCAAACAACATCTTGCGAAGCCATATGGCCTCACAACTAGCTAGACTGACTGCCATGTACTCTGCTTCCACTGAACTCAATGCTACTGACTGCTACTTTCGGCTGAACCACAACACAACTGTTGAACGCAACCCAAAACAACACCCTGAAGTGCTCTTCCTAACAGAAGCACAACCTACCCAATCAAAATCAGTGTACCCTGCCAATGTCACTCCACCTCCCTGTCTATAATCCAGACCATAATGCACTGTCCCCTGCATGTACCGCAAAATGTGTTTAGCAGCAAACCAATGCACTCTCCTGGGGTCACACATGAACTGGCTCATCGTGTTGACTGTAAAACATATATCTGGTCTAGTGTTGACCAAATACATCAAGGAACCAATCAGTTGTCTATACAATGTGGGATCCACCAACTCGGAATTTGAAGCATGAAGCTTCTTCCAATTAGTGAATCTCCTGCAAGTACATATCAATCCTAGAGTACTAAGCTCTAGGAGCTTGCTTCAGGCCATAAAGTGCGTTCTTCAGCCTGCATACATGGGACTCCTTCCCATGCACCTCAAAGCTCAATGTACACCTCCTCCTATATGAAACCATTGAGAAATGTGGTCTTCACATCCATCTGGTGGATCTTCCAACCCATCTCTGCTGCTATCGATATAATGGAGCGAATGGAAGTATATCGAGCCATGAGAGCGAAGGTCTCCTCATAGTCTACTCCCTCTACTTGGGAGAACCCTCTAGCCACAAACCTTGCCTTGAACTTCTCGATGCTGCCATCTGCAGCATGCTTTACCTTGTAAAGCCATCTGGAAGTAACCACGGATTTGCCCTCAGGCCTCGGCACCACCTCCCAAACATCATCCTTCATGATAGACGAATACTCCTCCTGCATGGCCTCTCTCCAGACCTGCTAGCTAGCTGCCTCGTCATAGCTAGAAGGCTCAGAGTCAACGATGTTGGCAACCATTTCCATATAGCTACAGAACCTCTCAAGTGGTCTGCTCTCTCTAACCGGTCTCTTCGGCCCAGCAACAAATGTGGCCTCTCTCAAGGTATCCTGAAGCCACTTGGGCTTCCTCTTCCCTGAGCACACGTCTCCCACCGAAGAGTGAAACTCCTCAGCCTCATTAGAAGCCTAAACTCCTGAATGTTTGTCTATTGTCCTCCTGCCTGAACCTGTGCCTATAGATGCTTTAGTATCATGTGAACTGTCCATCAATGGACTACCTAGTGAACTGCTCTTCGGATTACTCTGCATGCTGCTCGAAGCACCACCCCTCTGACTCTACGAGCCACCGCTCATTGATGGAACTGACACCGTAATCGATGTACCCCCTAATCCCTGCCCACTAGATCCCTTTGACTGACTCAGCTGCTTCTGAGGGTCTGGTGAATCCAAATACTCTAACTCCTGTGACCTCCTGAAAGCCCTGTCCTCCTCAAACTTCACATCCCACCTGACAACAACTCTACTCTATGCAGGAATATAAATCCGAAAGGCTTTCGAGGTCTCACTGTAGCCCACAAAGATACCCTTCTCTGCGGTGGGCTCTAGCTTGGTCCTCTTCTCCTTGGGAACATAGGAGTATGTACTGCACCCAAACATACGGAAGTGACCAACATCAGGCTTCTTCCCAGAAAAAGCCTCCTCCAGAGTCACATGCCCCAAGGCTCGATGTGGACTCCTGTTCTGCAAATACAAAGCAATGTTGTAGGCCTCTACCCACAAAAACAATGGTAACCCCTGATCATGAAGCATGGCTTTGTCAGCCCCAACGATGGATCTGTTCTTCCTCTCTGCAACCCCGTTCTGCTGGGGGTTGTATGGAACTGTGAACTCCCTCCTAATGACTGCCTCCACACAATAATCAACAAACTCACCAAGGGTGTACTCCCCTCCATTGTCCGACCTCAAGGACTTGATCTTCCTACCTGTCTGAGTCTCCACGAGAGCTCTGAACTCCTGAAACCGATTGAAGACCTCACTCTTGGTCATCAAGAAATAAATCCAGGTCTTCTTGGAGTGATCATCAATGAATAAAACGTAGTACTCATATCCACTCAAGGAAACATGAGACATCCGATCGCTCACATCAGTATGAATCAAATCAAGAATCCCAGCCGATCTGCTGTCACTGCTGGGAAAAGGGGATTTGGAAAACTTCCCCATAGCATATCCTCTACATGTATCAATGTGATCAGAACTGAAATCTGGCACACCTGTAGTGATCTCCCACAATGTCCTCAAGGCCCCATGATACATGTGCCCCATCCTGCGGTACCAAATCTCGCACAACGCTGAATTGCTAGCTCTACTGCCGGCACTACTGCTCAATGCCATAAGGGGCTGAAATGAAAACTTGTACTCCCTGGCATCGCGTACACCAATCACTCTAGCTGAATCAACTAGAGCGCCCCTAGGATATATAAGCACCTGTCCTCTCCTGAACAATACCTCATACCCTTTGTCCTCCAATGTTGAGACGGATATGAGGTTCTTCTTCATCCCTGGCACAAATAAGACATCCGACACTTTCAAGGGAGGTTTGGGCTCCCTATCAAATGTCAATGTTCCCACACCGACTGCTCTAACAATGTTGTCGTCCCCGAGTACTACCTCTATATCAGTGCCACTCTCTGAAAGCTCTGAGAAGTACTCACGGACTCCTGTCATATGACGTGAAGCCCCACTGTCAACATACCAAATACCTGAAGATGCTCTGCTAGTGGAGGGAAGTGCACACTCCCTCTAAACCTCTGTGGCAGGTGATCCTGCACTAGTGGACTCACAAGCAATGAACCCAAACTCCTGGTCAAAGCTCTTCGAAAAGTCCTCTATCTCTGCTGATGCTGCCACGATCTTGTCCTTTCCCTTCTTCCTCTTCTCCGGACAGACAACTGCATAGTGTGCCAACTTCTGACAATTCCAACACTTCACTTTGGAATAGTCCTTCTCCTTGTTCACCTGCTGTTTACCTTTACTTTTGCCTTTGCCCCCACCACTACTTGTGGAATCTTGCTTCTTTCCCTTGCCCTTCTTGCCCCTTGCTAACAATGCTACATTGTCATCCTCCTCAACTGGTTTAGCTGCCCCAAGATGGTTCTTTCTGATTTCATTCTGGATGAAATCATCCCACAACCTCTCCCAACTAGGAAGGGTCTCCCTTGCAACAATCCCATCCACAAAACTCTCCCATGTCTTGAGAAGGCCATTCAATGTAATCCGCACCAACTCAGTGGGTGGAATGGCCTCTCCAACAGCTGCCAACTCATCTCTCACATTAGTGATCTTTGTGAGGTATGCAGTAATAGCATCAATCTTAGCCATCTTAATGGCCTTCAGCTTCTCCCTTACGACAATTTTTCTGTTTTCATTGGTACTCTGGTAAAGATTGGTCAAGGTTGTCCACATCTCATGTGCAAGTGCCTTTCCTCTCACATGAGGAATGACATGTTCTTTGATACCATCCAGAATCAGTCTCTTTTCCTTGGCATTCTTCTTATTAAAATCTACCAACTGAACAGGGTCAGCAGGCATTGTTACAGGGTGTTGTGTGGTATGTACCATTATGCCCCAGAATTTTGCCTCCTCAAAGATGCTCTGGATTCTCTCCCTCCATGTACTATAGTTGTTATGCCCATCCAACTTATCCTCCACCCTCAACCCCAAAGACATGCTTGTTGTCCTAACCAGTGTTCCACAGGGACGCGTCCCCCAGGGTGGGGGACGCGCCCCAGCGCTCCCCCAAGTCCCGGGAACGAGGAAACTCCTGGGGAAACATTTCCCCCACATCCCCTTTTTGGGGAAACTCGGGGAAACTCCGAGGGGAGGTTTTTTGGGCAGCGAAACGCGACTCCCTTGAAGGGGGACAGAGGGACGCCTAGGGGACGTTGGGGGGACGCCTGGGGGATGCATATGAGTCCCCCCATTTTTAGCCTAATAATTTTTATAAAACATTAAAAAATTTAAAAAGAAATACAAATTTAAATATATGACAAATTAAAAAACAACAACAAAAATAAACTATATTAAAACATCAAACTTGTTAAAACTTAAAAATTAAGTTAAATTATATTAAAATTTAAATAAAAATTTAAAATATGAAATTATATTAAACCTATATAATATAAGTTTATGTGCATTGCATATTTTGAATTTCAATTGTCAAACGATGAATTCATTAATTTAATTTAGATGTACCCTGCATCATGCCAAATGATGATTCATGAATTTAGATGGAACATTGTATAATGTCAAATGATGGATTCAATTTAGTAATTTACTTCAAGAATCTAGATTTATAAATTTAAATTATAATGCAGAAATGTCAAATGATAATTCTTAAATGAATCAATGATAATAGTCTAATATGTGATGATGATCATATTTATTCTTTAGATGTACAATGAATAATTATTTAAAGTTTCTATTTATTTATTTTTAATTAAATTTTTAATAATTTATAATTTTATAATTTTTATGACTTTGACGTCCCCCCGTTTCCCCGAAAATTCCCCAAATTTTGGGGTTGCTTATATACGTCACCCTTGTGTGTATCCCCGCTCCCACGTTTCCCTGTCCCGAAAACTCAGTGGAACATCGGTCCTAACAAACTAAAAATTTCAATGTTGTGGTAAAGGTTCAGTTTTCTGTGTGAAATATAAGCTTGTTGTAATTTTTCACTTGTTGTCCCAAACTGCACATTTCAGCCACCCAAGCTCCGATACCATGTAGAAATTTTTAGACCAACCCCGGTTATCAGTTTCTCCTTGTTACTCCCATGTAGTTAAATGTCCATTCCCATAAACATACATTCAACAAGCTGGAAATAATAAATATTTCTGAAAACAGAAATTCTGGAAATTTCAAAGTGCTGGAAAATGCAAAAATAACCTCAAAAAATATTTCAGCCACACACACACAAAATGACACGCTGATTTTTCGTCAATATGACCCTGGAAATACCCCCAACAACTTTTGGGGAAAGCCAGTTCGAAAGCTCCTCTTTATTTATGAATATTGGTTTTACAGAGAAATGAAAAGTACAGTAAAAATTCCAGCAACCAGTATTTTTACTTACCTCGAAAACCGTGCATAAACTCCACCTCGATTTTCATGCCAAATGCAAACAGAAAATTACAGCAGAAGGTATAGCCTTAAATGTTGTACGGACAACACCAAAAATAGTGTTGGAACCGTTGTACGACCTCCCTTGAAAACTATGCCAATGCTGCCTCGAAATCTATGTTGTATGGTTGTTGTACGGACCTCGTTTTCCATGCTACTGACTTGTTGTACGGACCTCAAAACAGAGCTGCCTCACTGTTGTACAGACCTCGAAAACCGTGCCTCCTTAACTGTTGTACAAACTGTTGAGAATTTGGAGGGTTGGTGATTAATACAAATTCTCTTCTTGATAATTACTTGTGAGCATGCTTGTGTTATTTATGTCTTCTCTTATTTTAGCTTAGTTAGTGTTTCATCAAGTCAACTATCAAAATACACAAGACACAGAAATTAGGCTCCTAGAGCCAGGGCAGAAACCTCTCCCTCTTGGAGAGGAAAACCTGCAAATAATTCTTCTTATAGATCTTCAAATGACAAGTACCCTGAACAAGACTCAGACCCTTGACCTAGATATGCTTCCAAGACCTTGCTTCTTCAACTTTAATTCTTCTTTTCAACAATTTACTTAAACTGTAGGAAGGTATATCACAGATTTACCTTCCTCACTATTGCTGCCTCTCCTCATGATGATTGTCTTATCTTTAATAAACTCTTTCTTCTGATCAGCAATCTTGAGCTAACACTTTCCTGCACTTGTCCACAACTTAGTTCGTACCTTTATACTTTCTTCAATTTCCTTTCCTGTTGTTTAGTCCGCATAAAATACTATCTCTTTGTTAACTTATGACAGTATTATACTTCAATCCTGTACTGTATTACGCATTAACCTTCAACACTTTACCTTAGCCTTCAACTCTTCGCATTAACCTTCAATCCTTCAGCACTTTGATTTTAACCTTCAGTACTTCGATTTAACCATCAGCACTTCGATTTAACTTTCAGTATTTCAATTTATCCTTCAACACTTCGATTAACCTTCAGTACTTCGATTTACCCTTCAGCACTTCCATTTAACTTTCAGTATTTCGATTTATCCTTCAACACTTCGATTAACCTTCAGTACTTTTATTTAACCTTCAGATTTGCACTTTGTATGAACTCACAGAACTTATCTGAATTTTTTCTATCTTCAAATGAACCGTAGAGCAATTATATATAGGTGTATGTTTCCTGGTCTTCAGGCCGACTTACCAAGTTGACTTTAGGCCAACTTGTCCACAGTTTGTATGCCGACATAACTAATACTTCATGTGTTGTTTATTCCAGCATGTTGGAGGGTTGTCTACGTTGTACAGGAGCTTGACTTTCAATGCTTTTTAGAGCTTGTCTCCCATCTTCTTTGAGGGTTGTTTGTGAACTTCTTTACAAGGTCTTTGGAGCATACTAAACTAAATCCTTCATGTCTATATGACCCCTAATTATATTATTCCTAGACGACATAAACCTAATAGACATCAAGAAGAAGTCTATCTACATAATAAAAGCTTGCTCATGAAACCCATGAAGCAAGCACACCAAAAATACATTTTATTATCTTTGACATCTTCTTTGAATAAATACATAATTATATAGTCAACATGAAGACTGACCTAGTTACACTTTCAACACTCCCTCTTAACTAGGGAGGTATTCATACAGGTACATGGTTACTTTCAAACTGAAGAATCTCATAAGAAGAATCAGATTGGTAATCGCATCGGTATAGCATCATATCAACCAGCATTGTCCTAGTGCAAGGCCTTGACTAACCGCCCCATCTCTCAACGAGACAATGGGCTACAATGCTAGCGAGACACATGACTTATAGACACCTTCGTCATTGTCTCTCCAAGGTACATCACCCGGGTGTTCCCAAAGTATGACCTTCTTGGACTATTCTTCTCTTGGGTAGCTAGCCCTCAAAGAATATCGGTCTCCGACTACTCTTATCTTGAATGCCCTAACACATTCTCAAAGAGTATTGAATGCCAGATGATTACCCAATCCTCCATTTTGTTTTCCCAAGTGAAGACCAGAATGATGTGTCTATCTCTCCCTCTTAACCAGGGAGGACCAATTCCACAGGGGAATGTACTCATTCCTATACAAGGAATGTACCTAAGCTAATTCTTAGGAATTACCAAGTTTCTTCCAAGTAAGAAACTTATCATCGGGCTCCCTCTTAACCAAGGACCTCCAGCAACAATGGTGAGACTGTTGAGATTTTGTGTATTTGGGGTAGCATCAGTTGTGCTCTAGGTCCCAAATCTTGAGGAAGGACTAGAGTTCACCTGATCTACAAGACCCAAAAATGGATTTGGGAAATTTCATCTGGTTTAGGAGATATTAAATTAATTAATTATTTTGATGTATTTCTTAAGTTAAAACTTAAGAAAATAAAATAATTATAGTGAATTTAATTAAACATGTGATGAAATTGTCATAAGTCACTCGGATCAAGCTTTCTTTTAATCTTAGCAATTGATTAAAGATTTAATCTTGGCCATTGATTTGTCAACGAGAAAAGTATAAAGGAAAGGCTTGGGGTCATTTGTAAGACACACAGAGGTAGAGCACTAAAGCTAAGCTAAGATTCTAGGGCGGAGTTGCTAAGAATTCTCAAAAGTGTTTCAGTTGCAAAGAGAGGAATTTAAACCAAAGGGATGATCTGATCCCGGGGTCTAGAATACACAAGAGGCAGAGAAGCGATCAGCAAAGACAGCGCAGAGCATGGCAACAGCAGTAGCAGCAGACGGCAGCAGCAGCAAGGACAGCATGATTTTCAAGAAGCCCTTCAGGGGTTACATAGAGACCCTTAGGGGCAGCGTAGTGACTGTGTCACCTAGTCTGGGGTAACGCAATCCCTTCCAGTGACATCGTTGAGCATTTAGAGGCCTTCAAAGGCTAACACAGTGTCTTTAAGGGGCAGATTTGGGGTTTCTAGGACTAGATCTGGCTGAGTTCTGTAAATCCCGTTTGAGGTTGTGGATCAGTCAGTATTTTTGGTCTTAGATCAGCCAACTACTGCAGATCTAGAGTTTTCTCTGTATGGTTTTCCAGATCTAGAACCCAGAGTTGTGTATTCAGAAATGTTCGTAATAATAGAGCCATCCAGCAGCCAGAGATCAGTTTTCCCACATTAGGTTTTTCCGGGGACAGTTTGTCCAGAAATAACTATCACTTTGTCTATGTGTGCATGTGCTTATTCTAGATCTGAATTGGTAGAGATCTGTAATGTGTTTTGCTTTGATGTTAACTTGAATTTATTCAGTTGATAACTTGTATAAGTAGGAGAAGCTTAACCGGATTAACAGAAATAATTTCTGCATAAGAATTAAGATTCAGAAATTTCTACATGGTATCGGAGCAATTGCAGATCTAGAAGGGTCACCAACTGAAGCATCTGAAGGATCTAGCCTATGACGACTAGAAAGCTGAGCGAGAAAAAGCATATCCAAAAGGGACGACACGGTTTTCAAGGAGATTCACGCGAGAGGGAAGGAGTGACAACGGACGGCTGTTGTGTCCTAGCAAGCCCACGCAATTACTATGCGGACGGCTCAGAAACGGCGTTGGTTGGGTCTGACTTCGGCCCGGTCGCAGATTCGGATGAGTCTCGACCTTTGTGTACAGGCTGAAGGTTGCGGGGTCTGTGGAAAGAAGCTGGTAGGGTTTTGCTTCGAAGTTTTTCCAAAATTTTAACATAACACAAGTGGCAAAGTTTGAAGATTAGCTTCTCGAGAGGTTTCTTGCCAAAAGGAAACTTGCGAGTTTGGTCGGAAGGATCAAAGAAGAAGTTGAATCATAGTTGATTTGGTAGATTTCCAAGGAGGAAATCAAGTGTCGGAAGAGACGGCGGAAAAATACAATTCGGAAAAATGGACCCTAGATCCAAGATCTTTAGCATAGAGAAGGAGCTCCGACACATTCTGAGCAAATGGCTCCTCATGGACTATGTGATCAGGATAGGCTAGAGGGCCTCTCAAACTTTTCGGTATGGAAAGCTAGGATCTTGATTGTCCTAGAGGCATATGGTCTAAGAGACCATGCAAAGCAGACACTAGCCACACGACAGATGTGGATCTCCTACGGAAGCATAGAGAAGCTATTGGGCATGCCAAGCGGCTGATAATGGACAGTATCAAGGACCATATTGTACCACACATAGCTGAGAAGAAGACAACTAATGAGATGTGGAAGGCCTTGACTTCCCTATATGAGGGAAAATCAATCCAAATAAAGATGTTGTTGGAGGCCCAAATGAGGTCATTCATGATGACCAAGGGAGAAGACATCGAGCACTTCCTCATCAGATTGCAGTCAATCAGGGATCAGCAGACTGCAACGGGTGCAAACGTAGATGATGCAATGATAATCAGGACTTCCCTCAATGCAGTCACAGATGAGTGGGAAACATTTGTCCAAAGTATCTTGGGTAGAGCGGACCTCCCAGATTGGAACAGCTTGTGGTCGATCCTGCGACAAGAATAACTACGAAGGTTCACCAAGAAGCAGCATAGCCCTGCGTTGAGCAAGGTCAAGAAGGAAGAAGAGGAAGATGCAACCTTGGCATCGAAGAAGCAGCCGAAGAAAAAGAAGGATCTTTCAAAGATCAAGGGCTTCCAGTTTGGTGAAATGGGACATTTTTCCAACCATTGTCCAGAGAAGAAAAGGTACAAGGAAGCATCTTCTTCCAAGGCAGCTGTGGCAGATGATGGGTCAAGAGATGATGCAGCCATGAGTGATGAACCACGGAGGTGGGGTAACATGGATATGTAGAGGAGCTACATAGAAGTAAGGCAAGATCCTTGAGTAGCTCATCTCTTGGATCACAAGCGAGCTACGAAAACCTTAAGACAGTAGCAGGACAAGTGGAGTAGTGGGTGCATAGATCATAGGTGAGGCAGAAGCAGAGGCAGATTTGAAGGCTGGAAGGAGTAGCGCGAGGCATAGCGACGACGCAAAGCCGATGGCGGTCTGGGAGACGTGCTGACTTGGCAGCGCGATGCATAACCCGAGCGGAGCGAGAGAGCTTCGGATGGACGGTGCGGTGCGGCGGCATGATAGATTCCTGACACCAAAGAGCCAAATGTGACTTTGGTAGTGCGGAGGGGTCGTTACGCGAGCGGAGCCATGGTTGTGCATCGTTCTTTAGATGCCAACACAGATCTGTAGCCTATGGAGCTTCAGTGATGAGGATGCAACCCATCAGACTTGTTTGTCAAAGATTGGGCAGGAGATTCAGTTGTTTCTCTCAACAACTAAAGTTGCAGTGCAGCAGATCAGCAGTGGCAGTGCTATGAGCAGCACAGATGCAGCATATTGAGAGGGAGCTCCAGTACAGAGGTTGCAATGGCAGCGACAGAGTCATGGGCAATAGTACAGGATGGCAGCAGCAGGGCAAAGTTGAGTGGCATCATGCCAAGCATCAGCAACACAAAACCAGTACCCAAAATCATGTAATGCATAAGTGTGATGTTTTGCTAGAGCACACCCTTGATGCTAAGAGGGAGTGTTGAGATTTTGTGTATTTGGGGTAGCATCAGTTGTGCTCTAGGTCCCAAATCTTGAGGAAGGACTAGAGTTCACCTGATCTACAAGACTCGGAAATGGATTTGGGAAATTTCATCTGGTTTAGGAGATATTAAATTAATTAATTATTTTAATGTACTTCCTAAGTTAAAACTTAGAAAAATAAAATAATTAAAGTGAATTTAATTAAACATGTGATGAAATTGTCTTAAGTCACTCAGATCAAGCTTTCCTTTAATCTTAGCCATTGATTAAAGATTTAATCTTGGTCATTGATTTGTTAACGAGAAAAGTATAAAGGAAAGGCTTGGGGTCATTTGTAAGACACACAGAGGCAGAGCACTAAAGCTAAGCTGAGATTCTAGGGCGGGGTTGCTAAGAATTCTCATAAGTGTTTCAATTGTAGAGAGGGGAATTTAGACTAAGGGGATGATCTGATCCTGGGGTCTAGAATACACAAGAGGCAGAGAAGAGATTAGCAAAGACAGCGCAGAGCAAGGCAGCAGCAGCAGCAGCAAGGACAGTGTGATTTTCAGGAAGCCCTTCAGGGGTTACGCAGAGAGCATTAGGGGCAGTGTAGTGACTGCGTCACCCGGTTTGGGGTAATGCAGTCCCTTCCAGTGACAGCGCTGAGCATTTGGAGGCCTTTAGAGGCTAACACGCCCCAATGGTTTTTTTTTATTTTTGTTAATTTAATTAATTAAATAGTAATTTTAATTAATTAAATTAATGTTTTTTTTTTTTTTTTAACTATTTTTTTTTTTATTTAAAATAATATTATGTCACTTATATATATATACACAATCGTAATACCATACATATAATTATTCCGGTCGACTTAATCGAATCGAGGTCAAACAAATCACGCCATTTTGACACAACCTCTGTTCAAACCTTAATACACCATCCACGAAACGTTACAACGTATCGATCTTGAACGACTGCCATTGTCCGTCGTTTTCATTATTTGACCCGTGTTTATAAAATATCTTCTGCTTCGGCAATTCACTGAAAGGATAAATCTTCTTATATTTCATAGCATTGTGAATATATTCCTCCACCACGAGCCCCAGCTCCTCGGGGCACTCGATGCCCTTCAGCTTCTTGTCGTCTGCAAACTCTTTGCAACAGAGACAAACGAAGTCCTTGACAGCGACGTTGTCCATTATATCAGGGGGGCCTCGTTGCTCAATGGCGTGGTCTCTAATATAATTCCATCCATCTCTTTCAAATACAAGAAGAACACACATATATGCTCTAATGGCATGTTTCCGCTGTCCACATATAGTGTAGCGATTTCTTGCAAGGACAAGATGGAATCCAAATTTCCTAAGCATGCGTGGATTTGCACGCAGATAACAATAGGCTGCCTGCTCCAGCAATATACCTGCACGTAAACTTGGTTCCTCACTAGAGATACGGAAATAGACATTTGCAACTTCTTTGAATTGCCCCCTTGCTTTGTGCAATTCTGACCACCAAGGTGCACATCTTGTGGCATATCTCTGACCTGAGGCACCTATTTTCTGATAAGTTGTAAAAGTCATTTCCAAGGAATACTCTGCTTCCTTTCTTGATTGATCCAGCATAAATAGTGAAAGTCCAATCATTTCCTGAACACCGGCATAACGCTTCCAAGCCTTGTCAATCTTGTAGTCACTGGATAACAATCGATAATTTGAAAGAGCAAGTTCATAATCACGCAACATAAAGGCATAGTCTCCCAAAATTCTGATCTGAGACTCTATCGAACTAAATGTGTAGATGGACCCATTCGAAACATCAGCAGTCTCATCCTTCCCCTTATGCCACCAAAGGTTTTTAAACTGATTTTTCAACCCCTTCCCTGTTGCTGAAACCTGTTGATTCAAGGAGCGTATTTTCTGCTTCATGTATGGGATAATATTCTTTACAGAAAATTCTTGCATGAATTCATTAATCTGTTCCAAGTCATTTCTGTTGAAACAGTGGCCTAGAAAATGATCAGATGAAGAATTGTCTGCCAAAGATGATGAAACAAAAGGAGTCCAAATATCTTCTGGTAAGATCTCTTCATTGGATTGCAAAGAATTAATACATAGCAGCCTACAATCATGTGGTCCAAAAGTTCCCTTCATTTCCAATAGTATTTCATTCGCTTTGTCTGCAGGTCCATCTTCATTGTTGTGTATTAATACATAATGCTTCAATATCTTTGGATCCATTGCACCTTCATTTAAAAGCGAAGGAAGTAGATCTGTATTGAAGAGGTCCACAAATTTATTGACAGGATTTTCATCTTTAGAAGAAACAACCAGAAGACATGCAATAGGGTGGTCAAATGCTTCATGCTCTGAAAAGGACAGTGTATGAATAAATTCTTTGTTGTAGACCTGAAGCCATGATGATAAAGACTTTGACTCGGCAATTTTCTGAACAACTTCAAGTTCTTGGGGATTTCCTTGCAGCTCAGCAAAGGCTTTCTCACTTGCCTCAAATACTTCCACATTGTTAGCTAGCTGACTGAGCGTTGTAAGAGAATTTTTCTGACAAGTATTTATATCAACACCATTTACCGAATTAATATTAAAATTATCAGCAGAAGAGTTTGGAGCACTGAAGAATTCACAGGCTAGGACTGGTCCACATCGGCTGACCAACAAGGTCTCAGCTTCACAAGATCTAGATAAATTGAACCCTGGAGATCCCTCTTTATTAGCTACTGCTATTGCACCATTGTTACTGCTTCTGACATATTCTAAACCATTCTTAATTTTTCTGTCAGGCTCCTGAGACAAGTGGGAACCTGGGCCTGGCATCAACTTTCCGGAGTCATCCTCCATATTAGTCTGACATTCACCACTGTTGGGACACAAAACTAGATCGGATCCAGCAAATGGAGGAACACATGGTCCATTCAGATCCTCTTCTGTTTGACTAACACGATGTCCAAAATGACAAACATCACTAATAGCAATCTCATTTCTTGTATAAAAAACACATTTATGTCCTGTGAAATATTTGTCTCCACATTTCCAAGATTTCCCTTCTTCTTTACTTTCAACGTTAGTTGGTTGTTTTCCTTTATTACGCATTGGTGGGGGAATGTATTTACTTGAATTTACCATGGATGTTCTACTTGATTTTCCCTTTGCATAACTAACTGTCCTCTCATTATTACAGCATTTTTCATCTTCTCTATTATGGATTACTGCAGAAATTTTTTTAAGACCTGCAGAAAAAAAAATTATAACCGTTTGTGACTTTTGCACATGAATTCTCTAATTGCTGAAGCTTTTCTTGAATTTTTCTAATCTGCTCAATTTTTTTTGGATCTTCACGTAATGGCATATTATACGGTAAACAATGTTCTCGGGCTTGTAAACTACGTTCGTAGGCTTGTAGAACGATGTTGTGTGCCATTGCTTCAACTTGTCTTTAATATGGCTCTGATACCGCTGTAGCAGCAGAATTCGTAGATTTGGTTTCTGTAGCAACAAGACTTGTAGATTTGTTGACTAAGTAGCAAAATGGCTTAATTATAAAAATACATGAGTATTTAAAATAATAAATATTTATTGATATGATATAAGACATAAGATGATTACAATGAGGTCCTGCTTTTATACCTATGCAGGTGACCTTTCATGAACAGGCATGTCTTTTAGACATGCCTTTTCAGTTAACTAATCACTACTTAACATAATTACTATTTGATTAATTAGTAATTATGTTTATTCTATTTATTCTATTAATAACTATATTTATTACTTAAGTTATGAATTAGGTTCATAACAAGATCTCAGGTTTCTAGGCCCAGATCTTGCTGAGTTCTGTAAATCCCGTTTGAGGGTGTGGATCAGTCAGTATTTTTGGTCTTAGATCAACCAGGTGTTGCAAATCTAGAGTTTTCTCTGTAGGGTTTTCCAGATCTGGAACCCAGAGATGTGTATTCAGAAATATTCTTAATAATAGAGCCCTCCAGCAGCCACAGACCGGCTTTCCCACATTGGGTTTTTCCGAGGACAGTTTGTTCAGAAATAACTATGTCACTTTGTCTATGTGTGCATGTGCTTATTCTAGATCTGAATTGGTAGAGATCTGTTATGTGTTTTGCTTTGATGTTAACTTGAATTTATTCAATTGATAACTTGTATAAGTAGGAGAAGCTTAACTGGATTAACAGAAATAATTTCTACATAAGAATTAAGATTCAGAAATTTCTACAGAGACACCCAGCTGCTCATGAAGAATTCATATCCTCGATGTCATGGATTTCGATATTGAGGAATCTTCAACTTTTTGCTTCATAGGGCACACAGATCATCCATCACTTCCATCCTGAGTCATGTCAGTTATCAGAAAGTGATTCATCAGACTTCCTTTATCTGGTCCATTGTTATGCCATGCTGCTTTCCTTCGAATCATCTCCAAGAATCATATATCCTTTCTCATGATTAGCCACCCTGCACAAATTCATCCAGATAAACATATTCCTATGAACTTTATAGAACAAAAGTTACATTAGGGATGATCTTTCACCATGACATCTTCTTGTAGGCATAAGCATCCTTCATACAGATTGACACATCTCCTTAATGATATGTTTTTCCAAGGGTCTTATTCTTTACCAGTCTTCTGTCAGAGTCTACATATCTTCCTAGGAGATCTCCTAGTCACATCTTCATGGCCTCCGAATGATAACTGCCTCTTGACATGGTTGCATTTCATGATCTCTTCCTCTTTGCACATTCTTCATTCCCAAGATATTACAAATTTTCCAGTTTCTTGTTTATGTACAACCACCTCATATTCTATGAGGTCATGTTATGTTGATTTCATCTGTTAGTGCACTGAGAGATCCTTCTTCATAGATCATACTTCTAAATACGGAGGTCTATTACCTGCAACCATATGACATGACTTCACAGCATCCAATATCAGCATATATGTCTGCATACCTCATACCTATTTTCCTTGAGTCATCCTGTAGCGATTTCTCTTGAATGAAGAGCTTCATTCATTTAACCTACTTCAACAATATGTCATCACATCCCAAAATTTTGTCTCCATGATGACCCTTGATCTGATGACTGCTTTACTTTTAGTAGAGAGGTTTTCCAGAACCTATTTCACCGAGAGCTCCTTCCATGCTTCTATCGAGATGCTTCTTAATGTACATTGCTATCATACAATTTTACAACTAATCAAAGATCACTTAAAGAGAAAGATGATCTCAATCATAATAGAGATCTCTTGCTTCCTCCTTCTTAGATATTTTAGCATCAGGTTCTTCTCTTTCATAAGTGACATGGGCTTCTTCCTTTTTCCTCTTGTCCTTTCCAGATTTAGGACAATCTCTTTTATAATGCCCAAGTTCATTACATCCAAAGCATCGCACATTGTCCATATTTCTTTTTTTATTCTGAGGGCCAAATTTTCTGAATCTTCCTTTCTTCTTGTATGAGGCTACAAAGGCATGATTCTCTTCACTTGATCCTGTATCAGCTTCGGCCTTTAGTCTTGTTTCCTCTATTTTACATAGAGACCATAAATCATGGAATGGAGTGGCTTCTTTCTTCCCATATAGACTAGAAGTGAAGTTTCCCCATTCCTCTGGTAGAGCATTCAACACCATTTTTGTCATCTCAATGTCAGACATCACTTCTCCTAGTTCCTGCAGTTGATCTCTTATTTTAGAAATCCTCATAAAGAATGGATCGATTCCTGCTTCCCTTGATAATTTCATTTTGTATAGTTCTTGTCTCAGAGAGATTGCTTCTCCAGCAGTACTCACAGAGAATAGCTCCACCAATTTCTCATATATTTGTTTTGGAGTCTTTAGTTTTGATACATAGGGAATGAGAGAGTCTTTGATGGATTCTATGAGAATCCTTTGGGCTCTAATTTCTCCCTTCATGTACTTGGCATGGGCTGGAGCATCTTCTTTTGGGGGTTGGACAGTGGATCCTTCGATATAGTCCATTACTTCGTCTTCAATTAAATCCAGGTCTGTTCTTTTCTTCCATGCACTAAAGATTGATGACCCAACCCACCTGTTGCTTTCTTTACAATAAGGCATTTTGACAGATAGGGTCATGAATATTTACTTCAGTGGATTTGCTAGCAGCTTCCTTGATGATGATTATCAAGGGTTTTCTTTCTTCAATGTTGTTGTACTTGAACCCTTGATTATAAAGACTATCTTCAGAAGTTGAGATTCTCTTCAAACAATGTTTTGAGTGCAAATCTTTGATGGCAAAGATTATTTTTCTTAAATGATTTGATCTTTTGAATGAGGTAGGAGATCTCACTTGAAGTAGTTAGATAGTCTTCCTTGCAAATTGATTTGTCTTCCCAACCAAACTTTGATCTTTGATTCTTTGAGTGTCTTTGTTGACAAGCAGCCCTTATGATCAACACCTTAGCTCTGATTCCATGCTGAGAATTTGGCGGGCTGGTGATTAATACAAATTCTCTTCTTGATAATTACTTGTGAGCGTGCTTGTGTTATTTATATCTTCTCTTCTTTTAGCTTAGTTAGTCTTTCATCAAGTCAACTATCAAAATACACAAGACACATAAATTAGGCTCCTAGAGCCAGGGCAAAAACCTCTCCCTCTTGGAGAGGAAAACCCGCAAAGAATTCTTCTTATAGATCTTCAAATGACAAGTACCCTGAACAAGACTCAGACCCTTGACCTAGATATGCTTCCAAGACCTTGCTTCCTCAACTTTAATTCTTCTTTTCAACAATTTGCTTAAACTATACAAAGGTAAATCAAATATTTACCTTCCTCACTATTGTTGCCTCTCCTCCTTATGATGATTGTCTAATCTTCAATAAACTCTTTCTTCTGATCAGCAATCTTGAGCTAACACTTTCCTGCACTTGTCCACAACTTAGTTCGTACCTTTATACTTTCTTCAATTTCCTTTCCTGTTGTTTAGTTCGCATAAAATACTATCTCTTTGTTAACTTATGACAGTATTATACTTCAGTGTTGTATTGTATTATGCATTAACCTTCAGCACTTTACCTTAACCTTCAGCTCTTCGCATTAACCTTCAATCCTTTAGCACTTCAATTTTAACCTTCAGTACTTCGATTTAACCTTTAGCACTTCGATTTAACTTTCAGTGTTTCGATTTATCCTTCATCACTTTGATTAACCTTCAGTACTTCGATTTACCCTTCAACACTTTGATTTAACTTTCAGTATTTCGATTTATCCTTCAACACTTCGATTAACCTTTAGTATTTCGATTTACCCTTCAGCACTTTTATTTAACCTTCAGATCTGCACTTTGTATGATCTCACAGAACTTATCCGAATTTTTTCTATCTTCAAATGAACCGTAGAGCAATTATATATAGGTGTATGTTTCCTGGTCTTCAGGCCGACTTGTCCATAGTTTGTATGCCGACATAACTAATACTTCATGAGGTGTTTATTCCAACATGTTGTAGGGTTGTCTACGATGTATAGGAGCTTGACTTTCAATGCTTTTTAGAGCTTGTCTCCCATCTTCTTTGAGGGTTGTTTGTGAGCTTCTTTGGAGCATACTAAACTAAATCCTTCGTGTCTATATGACCCCTAATTATATTTATTCCTAGATAACATAAACCTAATAGACATCAAGAAGAATTCTATTTACATAATAAAAGCTTGCTCATGAAACCCATGAAGCAATTACACCAAATATACATTTTATTATCTTTGACATATTCTTAGAATAAATACATAATTACATAGTCAACATGAAGACCAACCTAGTTACACTTTTCAACACGGACCTCGAAATTCATGCAGCAATAAATGTTGTTTTCACCTCCTCGAAATTCGTGCCACTTGCCTTGAACTTCGTGTTGCTGCTTGCTGTATGGATTTGCTGAAATCTAGCTTCCTTGGTAAATGTGCCAAGGTGTTGTTCTTCCTCCTTCTTCTCTGCTCAGAAATTTCTTCTTGCTCTCTTCTCCTTCTCTCTCAATCTGCTCATGAAGGAATGAACCCTTCCGTCTGGAGGCAATTTTCAGGATAGTCTCCTATCTTCATCAGATCCGTGGCTTGGCAAACACGAGAGAGGGGAGGGACAGTTACCCTTACCTGGCCTATTACTCCTCGGAGAATATCGCTCATACACAGACTGGCCGCACCAAATGCTGGTTCACCGGGATGATAGAACTCCTTGGTCTTATCGGTATCCAGACAGATCATCTCCCCCTGTTCCAGTATTCACTGAACGCCCTAAGGCACCTTCTTCCAAACCAGCAAGAACTTAACAAAATAATCAGGGAGGACATCTACAGGCAGTACATTCAAACCACATGGGTCAATCCTCCGAGTGGTCTGTGCCCAAAGATGGCCTTTTACGCTGAACACTTTCTGGAGATCAGAGATGGACTCATCACTCGACCCCCTTATACCCTCCAGCACTGGATGCATGCCACTAGGATATCCCTGGGGTAGCTCAGAGTTGGGTCGCACAGGCTTCGGGTGGAAACAGACCACCATATTGATAGGATGGAGAGGATCTGTCAACTTTGCCACTTACAGGAGGTGGAAACTGAGTCACACATCATCTTCAGATGCTCGGTCTACTATGAGATCCGCAGGCGCTTTTATTGCTTATTCATAGGCCCCCGGAGCTTGGCTAGCTTCCTTAGATACCCTGACAAGCGATGTCTGGCTCTCTACCTCTAGGAGACTTTCAGATACCGTTCGACTCTACTCCGGCCTCCATCTACTTTGGCCAGCACAGACTTCTTCAAAGCACTCTCAGCACCACAGGGCACCAAGAGAACCTCTGATCGATCCATACACCATGACTCCAGATCAGTGCGGCTCCAGGAATCTCGTCCCACTAAACCCCATCAACGTTCCAGAACCAGGCACCCCCCCCCCTACCTAGGGGGTGCCCCAAATCCTTCAGGAACCAGTGGCTACAATCCAGATCCAGTGCCTCTTCAAGGCAGCAGAGATTGACAAGTTTCCTTCAGTCCTCTTCTATCGGCCTCGGGTGTTAGGAGGAGTCTCTCTCCACTCAGGAGGCTCATCCTTCTCCTCCAAGACTTCCTCATCACAGCTCATTGCCATAATGTATCAGTCATTCAGTTATCCAGACTTTACTTTTACATTTCTTATAGCTTTGTATTTCCCGCTTTTATGAAGAAAGGGGGCCATTTGGTCCACCAGCTAGTGCGCTGTAATCATTGTAACCAGCAGTCTCATTGACCTTTTTGTGGTCATTCGATGGACATTAATAAAATTATCTTATCTTATCTTCATCTCTCCTTTTCCTCCTTTAACTTAACCATAAGTGACTTTTGGGGAATCCCTAAATCCAATGGCTGAGATAGCTTTAGATCTAGGGCTGAGATTAAATGTGCATTTAAATCTCACTTTCTATTTTTCAATTCACCCCACTTTAATAAAGACCCACTTAGCCTTTTATTTCCAAAGTCACTTTTCACTTTCTAATTTCACATTGACTTTATTAAAGTCACTTTAAAATTAGACTTGGTAACTTTATCACTTATAAAGTCACTTTTATATTAGATTTGACTTTACCACTTATAAAGTCACTTTAGGAGAAAAAGTTAAATACTTTTGGACACTTTTCCCTAGGCCAAAGATCAAAGCCTTAGGGAACCACTTGTCCTCTGGTACCCAAATTTTAACATTTTTAAACAGTGAAACCAACACACATAGGTGTGTGGTCTAGCACCAAGCAGTGAGTTGATCAGGGTTGTACTAATGTGGAGACCTGGATTCAAACCTCCCGAGTGGGTGTGGATGAGGCCAGGTGCAAGTCCTGGGTGACTTTGATGGCATAGATACACCCCTCATAGAATGACAGTTTACCAAGGCAAGTTTATAAGACATTTCTCAAAATGCAAAAAACAAAATAGTGAAACCAACCTTAATCTGCTGCAAATGACCTGAAAATGTTGAAAGAGACTGACTTAATGACTGTTCATCACCTATATCTGCAAAAACTGAGTCAAAAAATGGTATTGTCACTGGTTCCGCTGCTAGCAAATAAAGTCCTGTCAATGGAACAATCAAAAAGATCATCAGAAATAAGACCCTTGCAAATTCCAATGTATTAAAAACTATAAAAATGCAGCTTTAATGGATGAGCGAATACATCAAATATTAAGAACAGCCTAGCTATTCTTAATTTAGTGGGCAATAAAATTGCATTACTATATAACTTACTTTCCTATTTTTATTGAGAGTGCCCCTTACTGTGACAGGATTTGACCAGTATATGAATATCTAACTGAAACGTTTTGAACGGTAAACATAGCAAAAGATAGACCAAATATCAGGGTAAAATCAGTTAAAAAAATTATGGAATTCACCGCATTTTGCCATCAGTGCAGCTAGCCCCACTGCCTTGATGGTAGCTGTTTTTCCTCCAGTATTTGGACCCGTTATAATAAGCACCTTTGTCTTCCTTCTAACCAGAATATCAACAGGAATAGGATGATTGGCGTCAAGTGTCACAACCTGAATAGAAAAACCTGTATCCTTGAGTGTTTTTAAAAAAAAGATGCCATTAATGTGATTATGTGTGAGACAATAAGATTTTCATCTGAAGTTAACATCTCTAAAGTAGACATACTTCTTTAACGTGATACAGTAAAAATTCTCATCTAGGCTAACTAAATGCTATTCTCTATCCAACTGAAAAGTAAAGACTCAGCCATACCATCTATTACAAGGTTCTAGATCTATCAGCACAGGCTATTAGAGGAATATGTTTACCTTGCTTTCAAGGAATTTTAAATGATTTTCTATCCTTTCCCGAGACGAAAAACTCCTTTCATGTGGCCGTGTTCTCCTTAATTGCTGAAGTAACATGTCAATAATGAACCAAAGATTTATTTTTATTAGATCTATTATGCATTAGTTGAGATACTGACAAACTGAACCAACATAGCCAAGAACAATCTCTTCATCATAAATCTGTCATAATGACAGAACATTCATATCACATTAACATAGTGAATTTAAATGCATATGTTTTATCTCCTGCTCCTATTTATAGATGCCCAATCTTATAAAACTGCAAAACAGAAAATAGAAACAATAAAATAAAGAGATAAAAATTTCAACTGGGAAATCTGCAACTTCACAAAAGTAAACATATGTTTCTGCAGTAGTTTTTCTAGCATATAAGCACACTACAGGAACTTAAGGGTGCTTGGATTGCCAACATTATAAGCTGATGCATTCAGACTAGTGCAAAAGATTCCATTCTTATGGTGTGACAAAGAGCTTTTCTAAATGTAGCCTAACATGTATAAAAGGATCAAAGTTTAAAAAATACTATATTGCAATCAAGATTCAAGAGTACTAGAATATTCTTCCCTGGCCACGTGCAGTACCACTAACAATTTCAGAATGAGAAACGAACATCTTCCAAACAGGAATCTATCAGTCCTACAAGCACTTCCAATCTTCTTCCTCCATGGCCTGCCCATCAATGAAGTGTGCACACAAGCGAAAGGATATACAGCAAGAGAAAACAAGAGAGACTCAATAGATTGCCAAACTATACACGCTTCACACTCAACAGTACATGCCTTTAAACAGACTTTTTTTATAGATCCCACTTTAGAAAACAGTGCCTAGACCAATTCTATGGGCTTGAAACCACAGCCTAGGTCAAAAATTGGTAACAATAAATATAATATAATATTCATAATTCTCTTAATGTTACCTGAAATGCAAAGTCCAATTTGAATCTTCTGAAGTCTTATTGACAGACGCATTGCACTAGGGCATTTGTATTTTGGCAATTTGGGTTTATCTTTTCTTTCACATGATTGGAGGATAATCACATCCTATGAGATGTACTTAAGGGTTGAGTTGACATATTTGGAAGCATTTGTTTCACATGTGGTAATAGTTCACTTTTGGGTGCCTTCTACATATTGTGATGATGTCCAATGTCCATCCTTTTAGTTGTACTTTTGAGGCATTTCACATGTGCCAAAGAAAAGTTACATATTTGGAGGCATGATAGGAGGAGCACACCACATATGGAGAAGTTTATTGAATTTAATTTTATTTTGATTGAAGGTAGTGCTAAGACTAAGGAGGGCCTCCAAGTTCATGCACCATTGGGCACTATTACCCACCAAAAGTGGGTAACCCCATAGGAGAAAGCTTTTATCCTATCTTGGACAGCTACCCAGCCAACAATCCTATACATTGCTTAATTATGATGATATGTCACATTTCTCCACCATTTACACCAGTCATAAACCTCTCACCATCCAACATTCTTCTAAAAGGAAGGTGGGTTGCCACTCAGAAGGTACTTTAACCATATTGCAATCGAATTCTTTTACATCATGTTTTGGGAATTCTAACATGGATAAAGGGTGTGAAATTTTTGGCTACCCAGAAGGTGCTATTAACCAAGTTAATTATTTCCTGTCACTTAATCACAACACATTAATTCTTTTGTAAGAAGTAACGAATAATAACATAAACAGCACCAATCACAAAATAAAATTATAGGAAATATGCAAGAAATCAATCACACAATTTACACCAATACTTTTGGATAAAATGTCCCTGGAAAAACCCCAATGTGGGGAAAACTAGTTTTCAAATCTGAGGGTTTTTATTAGTATCTTCAACAAAAATTTCTTGAGAAATTACGATTGTTTGTCTGATATTGGCAAAGCTCCAACTATATTTTTATGTTCACTTTTGAACAAATCACTCTGGGAAACTTTATTATCACTCTCCCCAAATTAACCCGGCCTTTTCCTGCAATTCGCACCTCCTTTAGAACTCGCCCTGCCAGTTGTTACAAATCAAATATATACAAAAATAACACAAACAATGTAAATGACAATAATAATTATTAATGATTAATTAATTAGTAATTAATGAAAAGGTATGTCCCTAAGGACATAACCATTGGTGAAGAGGTACCTGCCCAGGGTATATAAGCAGGCCCTCATCCTCATTGTAATCATCTCACATCCTAAGTCACCGGGTTCGGCGAACTTAATCGATTAAGTTCGAAATTCGCCGAACTTTAACCCCTCCCAAATTTAATCAAAAAAATTTGCCAAATTTAATCGTGAACACCAAAGGCGAATTCGAACCCGAATTTTAACGCGAACATAAACGATTTTTTTTTAAAGTTCGCCAAAATTCGTTTTAAAAATTCGGCGATAGGGTTTCATTTTGCTTTTTTTGGCTAAAACGCTTGATTGACCGCCGTCACGATCTTCTCAAGCCTGATTAACCGCTTCTCTGCTCAAGCCTCGCTCCTCCGCGACTGCTCCACTGCTCCAGCTCCTCTCTCCAACTCCTCTTGTGCCTCGGGCCTCCTCTCCACTACAGTCTGCCGCAAGCCTCCTCTCCACTGCCACAGCCAGCTCCCCAGTGGCCCACAGTGCCACACTGCAGCCTCCAGGTAAGTGAGTTTAATTTTTTTATTGCAATTTTTTTTTTTAAATTAATTTTTACAAAAAAATTAAAAAATTAATTTACTGCTCAGTGTTTACTGTGAGTCTGTGACTAAAAAAAAAAGTGCCAGTTTACTGTTTATACACAGTTTTAAAGGAAATTCCAGTTTACAAAAAATTAAACAGTTTTAAAAAAAAATTTGTTTACAAAAAATTTCATGCTACAAAAAATTAGAACTAACTCAAATGTAATTTTTTTTAAAAATGCAGACATTTCAACCTTTACTTCAGCAATCAAAACCTTCAGATCTCAATGGCACCCCCAAAATCAATTGTTGTAGCATGGAATTTTGTCAATAAAAAAGGGAAAAATCTTTTGTGTCAGCTTTGTGGACATCAATTGACTGGCTCTTTGACTAGAGCAATGGATCACCTTCTCAGTATTAGCAATGGAAGTGGAGGTGGTGTTGAAGGCTGCACTAAGATCTCAGATGAACAAAAAACCACAGTCGAGAAAAGCTATTTCACTTCAAAGACAGAAAAGGAAAAAAGGGAGAAGAAGAGGCAGTGAATTGAGAGGGAGATTGCCATGTCTTTCTCAAACACCATTAATTCAATCTCAACCATTGGTGGATCAAGTTCTACTGGTAAAAACAGATGGAACCAAAACATTAAATCAATTCTGGAAACCTGTGGAGAGACAAGAAGTTGATGATGTTGTTGCAGAATTCTTTTATGCATTTGCAATTCCCTTTAATGTTGCCAGGAGTCCATATTTTAAAAATGTAATTAAAAAGGCCATTGATTTTGGGAAGGGCTATGTTCCTCCCGGATCTGAAGCTTTAAGGACCACTTTGTTAAAGAAAACAAGAGACAGAGTGATAGAAAAATTGTCTGAGATTAAAGAGTCTTGGAAGTATACAGGATGCACAATTTTAAGTGATGGTTGGTCATATTTGTGTCATCGCCCATTGATCAATGTGCTTGTTTACAGCCCTCAAGGGGTACTTTTCTTGAAGGCAGTTAATGCAATGGATCAGGTGAAGACATCAGAATATATTTTTGGAATTTTGGATGAAGCAGTTCAAGAGGTTGGGGAGAAAAACATGGTCCATGTTATTACAGATAATGCATCAAATTGTGTTGGTGCAGGGAAGATGATTATGGAAAAGTATAATCATATTTACTGGACCCCTTGTGCAGCTCACTGCTTGGATATGATGTTGCATGATTTAGCCAAATTTCCTTGGGTCAATGAGACAATACGAAGAGCCAAAACAATTGCAAACTTCATCATCAACCATCGTCTCACTTTGAGCATATATAGGAAGAATGCATCTAAAGATGCAAAGCTCCTAAACCGAGTCCTTTATTCTAATTTTTTCTTACTGATAGATTTAGCATAAATCCCAACGACTTGAAACCGGTAATAAAATTTAACTTACATAAGTAACTATTTTATGCATAGAAAAATACCTGAAATGAATTTGGTGACATATTGGGCTGTGGCTCTCCTCGTGGATGCAGTGGACAGCTTACCGAAACAATCTTTTCCTCCCAGCCAATCTAGGAAACAATCCTAGACCCAGAAGATACCTCTTCTGCCCCCGTGCCCAGAATTCCAAGAACAGTGAGTCTTCCCTTCAGAACAATTCATACTCCTCACTATTTCCTTAGACAATGGTGCAGAAATTAGCAAAGAAAAACCTCCCCTTCTCCTTCGTATTCCTCCCCTTTTATAACTTTGATTCACCTCCTTTCATTTATGTAGATATTCACTAAGTCCTTTATGGAGATATTATAGTCATTTATGTAAATATTTATAGTCATTTATGTATATATTTTAGTCATTTAGGTAGATATTTATTAAGTCATCCATACAAATATTTATAGAGTCACTTACGTAGATATTTACTAAGTCATTTATGTAAATATGATTTTGATTAATTATTTTAAGATTAATTTTATTATATTTGTTTTTAACTTAATTAAATTAATTTTATAATTTTAATCATATTATATTATTATTTTATTTGTCTTCTCAAATAATTTGTACAAAATTATATTTATTTTCTTGATTAATGCTCTACCACGCATACGTATATAAGAGCGGTATATGTGTTAAGTATCTAGCTTGATATTTCATTATATCTCGGCAAGATAAAATGCATTATGATATTCAATTCCTTACCCTAACTTAGATATTCTCAATACTAGCAAGTATGTATATTAGTGCAAGCCCCAAGGGTTAGCGAAAGTGGTAGTGAGCCAGTACGTGGTCCTCCCCGTTGTGGAAGGTCACAGATTCGATCCTTGAGTCCTTGGGGTCAGGTGTCGTTATTGCGCCGATGGTTTACCGCGCGTACCATCCAGAAATTCTGAGGAAGTACGTCGGGTTTCCCGCAAACTTTGCCTCGAAAAAAAAAAAAAAATGTATACTAGTGCAGTGTATGTGATATATGCATGTGTAGCTATCATATGCATACGTCGTATACATGCTCATATTATTTCGCTTATAACTTGGAATGGGTCATTACATACTTCCTCCCTTCGGAAAACTTCGTCCCAAAGTTAGGATTTTATATAATCATATCAATAATTGCGTTAGAGATTAGGGGGATTGTGTAAGGTTTGTACTTTAAGATTGAATTTCTATTTGAATATGTTTGTATTTGTAATTTAATTGTTACTCTCCATCTCAACCGAGTCTCCAAACTATTCTAGAATCACCCTATCCTCCCTAATCTCTTCCGCTCCCATTCTATCCGTTGTCTAGAGGACTATGCCATGGTATCAGTTTTACTGATCCAACCATTCATAAACCTTAAGGGTGTCAGCGTCGATTACGTCGGCCTAATTTACCAGTAGGCATCCGGCAGTCATCATCACACGTCTAGGGGAGCGTGACTCGCACAATCCTCCCATGACTCCAAGTTTTGGAGGATAAACGGTGGGCAACACTTCCACCCCTCCTATGGAATCTCATGGAGTCTCAATAGTTCTTGAAATTTTGTCATCACGTGATTGATTCGGTAACAATGTGTTCTACAAGGTAAACACTTGTACACAATCTGCAATGTAAACACTCGTACACACATTACAACATATGCATCCATATATTCAATACAATTTCTCACTAGATAACAGCTCCTGTATAGTTCATACATGTTGTCATCTATGATACAAGGTATTTAGCCATTTTCAGTCTATATACTAATATGTTTAGCTTTCATATTTAAAATGTAGTTACTCTTCTATTTCTATTTCTTCAATCATATTGAGACACAGAATTGAAACAAATTGATAGATAGCCTTATTTATAACATAATCTACGATCTAGATTTCATACTCCCGCAATGTTAATTTAAATGACATATTGCATATTGGTATCCATGCACTAGTTAACTTAAGCAAATAGCATATATCCTGTATCATTAAAGTTATGTAACATCATATCTTTATGGGTATCCATGTACCAATCAAGTAAAACTCATCTTTACGTGATATTTCAAAATAGGGTCTTAAGTATCAAAATAGAGTAGTCATATACATATAAGGTTTCCAGTTTCTCAAAATTTAGCATAAGTTAGGGTATTTTTTGGATATGGTCTCAGCATCTTCCCAAGTCGTCGATCCAGGACTATATTTGTCCCACTGGACTTTAACTTGGTCTATCAGTCGGTTCCTGAGCTATCGAACCCTACGTTCCAGTATACGTAATGGTTCGACCGTAATGGTTCCCTCGTCCGATACCTACAGTTCCTTCCATTGAAGATTATGAGATTTGTCAGCAATATAGTGTCGTAAGGTAGAGACATGAAATACATTATGAATTTTGTGCAAGTGAAGTAGCAGTGCAAGACGATAGGCGACATGTCCAATTTTTTCCAAGACTTCGAACGGCCCAATAAATCGGGGTGATAATTTTGTCTCTTTCCCAAACCGAATGGTGCTCTTATTTGGTCTGATGTGAATGAAAACCTGATCTTCTACTACATAGTTTCTATCTATCCTGTGTGCATCAACATAACTTTTTTTGTCTATCCTGTGCCTCTTTCAATCGTTGCCTAATCAGCTTTACTTGTTCCTCCATCTCTTGGACCAATTCTAACCCAACTATCACTCGGTCTTCCAACCTGTCCCAACTCAACGGTGTTCTGCAGGATCTCCCATATAATGCTTCAAATGGTGGCATCCCGATTAAACTGTGATAACTATTGTTGTATGCAAATGCTACTAAGGGTAAGTATTTTTCCCAGCGCGATTGTTGGTCCATAACATACATCCTTAGCATATCTTCTAGTACTTGATTTACCCTTTCTGTTTGCTCGTCAGTCTCAGGATGATAAGCTGTACTCAAATTTAACTGAGTCCCTAAGGCTGAACGCATACAAGTCCAGAATCTCGACGTGAATCGAGAATCTCTATCTAATATGATTTTCTTAGGTACTCCATGAAATCTAATAATTTCATTTATGAATACCCGAGCTACATCAGCAACTTCGTAAGTATCTCTTACAGGGATAAAATGGGCGCTTTTTGTTAATTTATCTACCACAACCAAAATGGCATTATGCTTTTGTTGTGTAAGGGGCAGCCCAATGATAAAATCCATAGAAATTATTTCTCACTTGGTCATAGGAATGTCATGAAGTTGTAGGAGACCTGCTGGGTGACAATGATCAGCTTTTACTCTCTGACGTTCAAGACACTTAGCGACAAATTGGACAATGTCGTTTTTCATGCATGTCCAGAAGAAGAGTCTCTTAGTGTCAGCATACATTTTCTTTACGCCAGGATGTGTACAATACACTACCCTATGGACTTCCTTCAGGATGGTGTTTCGGAGATCTCCACTATCTGGTATATACATCCTTTCATGAAATCGTAAAATTTCGTCTTCTTCCAGATCATATCCTTCGAACTTATGTTCCTTTGAATGGTTGTTATCAAGCCCCGACCTTACTTTTAAGTACCAACTATCTCTTACGAGATGCTCAAGTACTTAATCTCTTAAGTCCACCTTGATAAGTATGAGGGAAAATATTCGAGGTCTTCTACTTAAAAAATCTGCTACTATATTCTCCTTCCCTTTTATATATGAAATCTCAAAATCATATTCACTTAAGAATTCACTCTATCGTCTTTGTCTAGCATTCAAGTCTCTCTGGGTGAATAAATATTGTAAACTTTGGTGGTCACTTTTAAGCACAAAGTTTCTCTCTACCAAGTAATGTCTCCATACCTTTGAAGCTAGAACCACTGCGGCTAACTCTAAATCATGCGTAGCATAAAGTTCTTCATGGAGCTTTAATTTTCTTGAAGCATATGTTATTACGCCTCCTTCCTGCATTAATACTGCACCTAACCCCTGTTTAGATGCATTGGTACATACAGTAAAATCTTTGTCCATATCAGGCACTCATAAAATTGGTGCACTAATCAATAATCTTTTAAGTTCGGAAAATGCTTTATCACATTCCTCAGTCCATTCATACCTAACACCTTTGCGCTGGAGGGTTGTGATTGGCTTTGCAATTTTGGAGAATCCTTCCACAAACCTTCGATAGTAACTTGCTAAACCCATAAAACTATACACTTCATGTGCATTCTTAGGTATCGGCCACTCCTTGATTGTGTTTACCTTTTCAGGATCTACAGAGATCCCTTCACCAGATATGATACTAAGTAACGAATTTCCTTTTGAAAGAAAGAACATTTGGATAATTTTCCATATAACTTGTGTTCTCTGAGGCAAGATAATACTATCTGAAAATGCTCTTCATGCTCCTTCTTATTCTTAGAGTAAATGAGATTATCGTCCAAGAAGACTTGCACAAATTGATTGAGATATTTGCGGAGAATGCTTCATAAGGTTCATGAATACCGCAGATGCATTAGTCAACCCAAATGGTACCACAATGAATTCATAATGCCCGAAACGAGTTCGGAATGCAGTCTTAGAAACACCACTTTCTTTAATCATTAGCTGATGATAACCTGATCGCAGATTGATCTTTCAAAACACTGCAGCTCCTTTCATTTGGTCAAAAAGGTCGTCAATGCGAGGCATTGGATACCTATTCTTTATAGTGGCCCGATTTAAATCTCGATAGTCCACACACAGTTGTAATGAACCATTTTCCTTCTTGACAAAGATTACAAGAGCGCCCCAAGGTGAAATACTGGGTCGAATGTGCCCTATATCTAATAGTTTTTTCAACTGTATTTGTAATTCTTGAAGTTCAAGAGCTGTCATTCTGTAAGGTGTTTTAGATATTGGTTTCATACCAGGTTTCAATTCTATTGTGAGGTCTAGCTCTCTTTTAGGAGGCAGTCCCGGTAATTCCTTTGGAAAAACATCCGACAATTCTGACAGAATCAGATACTGTTCTAAGGATGGTCCTTTCTCCTTGCTTACTTCTTGAACTGCATATACCTGACAACCTTTCCTTAAGCACCGTTTCATTTGCATTGCTGAGATGAAGCGTAAGGATACTTTCCTCTTAATACCTTGGATTTGGATTGTTTCTCTCTCATCATTCGTGCAAAGTATTGTTTTCCCGAAACAGTGTACCCATGCTTGATGAGACTCTAACCAATCCATTCCTATCACAAGGTCGTAAGGATACTTTCCTCTTAATACCTTGGATTTGCATTGTCTCTCCCTCATCATTCATGCAAAGTATTGTTTTCCTGAAACAGTCTACCCATGCTTGATGAGACTCTAACAAATCCATTCCTATCACAAGGTCGTAAGTTCCTAGAGCTGTGACATATACTTTTAGTTTGGTCGAACAGACTCCTAGATCAACTTTGCAATCCTCAACACTTAATTCTACTGGTTGAAGTTCTCCGGAAGCCATTTCTACCTGTCTGAAATCGTTTTTCTTGCAAGTTCCCAACCCACATTTATTTAATGTATATGATGAAATACAACTATTAGTAGCACCAGTGTCAAATAAAATTTTGAGTTTTATTTCATTGATTGTACCTGAAGATTCCACTACAGTGGATTGATATGTTGCTTGGTTGTTGTTGGCGACGACATGGATTCTATGATTTCCTTGAGTATTTGATGATGGTCATTTTCCTGCTCTCTGTGAGATCTCCGAACAATCACATTGAAAATGAGGTCCTCCACATCCCTAACAATCAACCTAGGTTGGCCCCCTTGATTTTGACTGTGAATTTCTAGACCAGGAGCTCTTTCCCCTGGTGCCACTTCCTCTCCCATTCCTTCCCCTATTACTAGTCCCCCGAGATTTCCAAGGACTAATGTTTGATGATTCGGCAGCTATAGAATTAATGATCATGGGAGCTTCTGCTCCTACTCCTCTTAGGGTAAACCTGTTACCATAAGGAGGTGGTCTCGAGCTACTTCCTCTGAAGAAATTTCAGGGAGGCTTTCCTGCAAATCCCTGTTGTGATGGTTCTGCTGGCCTTAAATCCCTTTTAATCCCTAGATGCTCTTTTGCATAGCGCGCACATTCAACTGCCTATACCACCACTGATAGCTTCCACATTCTTACCATGGCCCTGATTCAAGGATTTAATCCATATATGAAACGCTTGGCTTGACGTTCATCTGTGTCTAAATAAGGAACATATTTTACAAGCTCCATAAACCTTATCTCGTATTCTTCCACGATCTTACTACCCTAGATTAGAGTATGGAAGGCTCCGGCTTGCTGCTCTTGAAAAAAAGGTGGTAAGTATTTTTCACGGAATCGGTCTTCAAACAACTCTCAAGGAACGATGTCTGATGTGAGATGTAGTTGTTTTTCTAGATTTCCCCACCAAATCAGAGCATTCCCTCTGAGTTGAAATATAGCGATCTTTGTTTTAGAAGTAGAAGAATATTCTCTTAGTGCGAAGCATCTTATCATCCATTCTAACCATGCTTCGGCATGTTCTCCAGCTCGCCCTCCTGAGAATTCCGGGAGTTTAATCTTTCGCAGTTCCCAAGAAATGTCTTCCCTAGGTGGCTTATAATCATAATCTTTAAGCTTTTCTGAATGTCTTTCCTCAAGATGAGGTCGTTCTTCTTTGTTGTTGGCCGGTTGCGACCTTTTTAATGTTTCCAGAATGGCTTCTAATGAGCGCATTATAGTAGTTCAACCGGGTGCTGGAGCAACTGGTGCTAATGACGATCTAGGTGGTGGTGATGGTGACGGTGTTGGCGACGATGATGGTGGAGGTGTTAGAGATGGCGATGCATCTCGCTGGCGTTGCCGCATTTGATACGTTCTTACTATCGTGGCTTTTCCTAGAATACATAATAAAATTTATGAAAATTGGGTAAATTTTTATACTAACTAAATATAATTTTCGTAAAATTGAGCTTACATACGGGTATAGTTCTTTTTCTATTTTACTTACAGACAGGTCTCACTAGTACCGAGGTCAAGGAGGGTGGCCACGCGACCTCCTTGTCCTATGCAAGATATTCTATGCATAGTAATTCTAGAGTGAAATGCAAGGGTCTTCATAGATTTTGGTATCATTTCGTAATATTTGTCTAGAATGTTTAGGCCTAGATGTAGAGTTATGGAAGGGGTTGTTAACCTTAATTCACTTACTGATGTGTGTAAACCAACAACAAGAAAACATACCCTCTAAAACAATTTATCAATAAATCACAAAAGATTGGCTTTTCATGCCTATTAAATACCACTAAATGTTAAAAAATTAATCTATTTCTTTAAATCTAAATAATTTTATGATCAAGAAATCATACTATTATCTCGATACTAATAAAATAAAAATAAAATGTGAAAACTTTTCGTACTATCTCATAATCTTATATATATAAAACCCAAATTCCATGATGATTAAACAAATAAAACAATCAAACCAGTCTAATTTTGGAGAAGAGATGAATTATCACATCTACTTTTCTTTCAACTTAGGGACATTAATACATAAATCTTAATTTTACTATATACGTTAAAATACATATATGATAATGTTATCATAAATGTGTCTTAAGAGAAATTGGTTTTAATAATGTGTTAACTTAGTCAAATTTAAAAGATATTTACCCAATATTATTAAAACTAATTTGACTAACCAGTGCTTACTAGTTGGAACGTTATTATAATATATATATATATATATATATATATATATATATATATATATATATCTTTCCCTAGAGCTCTAAATACTAGAAAAAACAGAGTCTGTATTTCCAAAATATAGTAGAAAAGTTGCTCGATTCAAAGTTGGTGAACTTTGAAAATTTTATTAACGCAAACTCATATATAATGTGTATTATGATATATCTTAAGGGGTTCTAATAAAAATCTCCAATAATTATTACGGAAAAATATAATTAAAATTTTTATTAATCTTAATTTCTTAACTAATATTATTAATGAGCCAAAATTTATTAATTTTAATGAATATAGGTGGGAATATAGTCGGATAAATAATGCATTTCTGGGCATTAAAAAAATTCTTTGTATTTGTATTCTTTTGGCAGGTGGCAGAGAACTGGGCTAGGTGGCATGATGGTTAGTCTAGACCTGGCTTCGGCTAGACGACTGTAGTGGTAAAGTTGTCTAGCTCAGCGGGTATGTGTTTATCGTTGATGACTGAGCCCTTTAATTTATGCTTCCTTCCATCTTGGCTTATTGCTTGATACAGAATGCTAACTCAGCTTAGTTTGCATGATTCCTAGTTGGCAGAGTTCGATATTGAAAGACAAAGGGATTCATCTTTGAAGTATTCGTAACATTGGACATCTACGCCGGAAATATTCTCTGCCAGATTTTCGATACTTTCTGTTGGTTACACGTTTTCTACAGAATTGCATAGTTGATTAACAATGGAATTCACTGCTCAATCTTGGAATTGAAATTATGTATGAGAAGCGTTCCCCTTTCTGTCCCAACAACGCTCACAACAATCTGTCATGGCAGAGCAGCAATACAGGCATGCCATTTACTCCATCAGAATAGCAAAACAATTTCGTTTTTCACAAAAATATGGGCCCCTCTAACCCCACAGCTAATACCAATACTATTACACCTGAGGTACCAAATGGAAATAGGGATTTAAGAATGTTGTGAGCAAATGGCCGATTTAAAAGAGGCCCTGCGAATTCTGCGTTCAAGGACTTTCGTAGACTCCGATGACTACGCTTCTCTTTTGCAGGGATGCCCTAGTTTGATTCTCACATTATTCAAATTGGATTCAAACCGGATATGTTCTTGGGTACCAACTCGTGATTATGTATGGCAAGTGCAGCAATGTTTTGGATGCTCACTGCTATTTGGACAAAATGCCAGAGAGGCTAGGAATTCCTTTCCCATGACTGCTCCTTTTATGCTTTTAGGGCTTGCCCAATATCTGTTCACTTTTATGTTGTAGTTTGGGCAGTTATTAATATATATTTGTGATCACCAGCAGTGAAGAGTTTGGTCAATTCAAAAGCCTTATGAAACCAGTTTAATTATTTATGCACATGACAAAATTGACACCGGAAGTTGTTTCTTTCATACGCAGGGTTTATAACATCCGAGAGTTGAACTAGCTCCGATACCATGTGTAAAGCCCCTAAACCGAGACTTTTATTCTAAATTTTTCTCACTGATAGATTTAAACATAAATCCCAACGAATTGAAACCGGCAGTAAAATTTAACTTACATAAGTAACTATTTTATGCATAGAAAAATACATGGAACGAATTTGGTGACTTATTGGGCTGTGGCTCTCGTGGATGCAGCGAACAGGTTACCAAAACAATCTTTTCCTCCCAGCCAATCTAGGAAACAATCCTAGACCCAGAAGATACCTCTTCTACCCCCGTGTCCAGAATTCCAAGAACAGTGAGTCTTCCCTTCAAAACAATTCATACTCCTCACTATTTCCTTAGACAATAGTGCAGAAATTAGCAAAGAAAAACCTCCCCTTCTCCTTTGTATTCCTCCCCTTTTATAACTTTGATTCACCTCCTTTCATTTATGTAGATATTCACTAAGTCATTTATGGAGATATTTATAGTCATTTATGTAGATATTTTAGTCATTTATGTAGATATTTATTAAGTCATTGTTAAATTTGGACAACTAGGTCCAAACTCCATGTTATGATGCTCAGATTAAGAGGCTAATATTTTTGTTGGATTCCTCTTTCGGAGAGGTGTAAAATCCATATATAATATGTCTTAATCCGATGAGCAGAATATTTATTTTGAATTTATTATTCTTAATAAATTATATGTGCAGGTCGGCCTTAAGGTTGCACGCCCCCAGTAGATGTGTCACACGCCCCAATGATGGATATAAATACAGGCAAAGTTGGAGAGCATTTCATCACAACACAACTCACATCTTCTTCTCTCATCTGAAATAGTACGAGCTACCTGGAGGACGAGTTCAACCACACGTGTAAAGGAGAAGAAGGACAAAAACAGTACGGCTGAGTTGAAGGACGATTTTCTGCAGTTAGGGTTTTGCAGAAAGTTTGACCAGCGTTGACTTTGGTCAACGCATGGTCCGATTGGGCTGAAAACTTGTGGGAAGTTCGATTTTGGAAGGCCGTACTAATTGGCACAGAAATCGAGGTCAAAGGGTTGACCAATTTGCTGCTGCGTTGACTTTTAGCTTGCTGCCCTGCGTTGACTTTTTCAGGACAGCGTTGACTTTTGTGGAGTTGACTTGGGTTGACTCATTTGCTGATTGGAGGACTGTTGTGACACATTCTGGGTTGGCTGACCAAGGAGACTTCGCTGGTTGAAGCATCCTGTTGACCGCCGTAACGCACCACCACATTTTTCCTGTTTCTGATTTGTCTTCTATAAGATCCACTTATATGTTCTATCTGCGTTTTACTTAACTATTTGTATGATTGCTGTGAGAAAAGTAAAGTTGCTCCAAGCATAGAACATCTACTAAAATTTACATGGTATCGGAGCTGAGGTGAAGACAAACTCTATCATTAGCAATCACCACCGGAAGAAATGGGTTCCACTAGTCTTGAATTCAAGGAGAATGACAAGCTGACTGGAAGGGATGACTTCCATGCCTGGAAGATGATATTAGATCTCAAATTGGAAGATCATGATCTCTTGGATCATGTGACGGGTAAGATTCAAGAACCTCCATCCAATGCTACCGCTGCGGTTAGAAACAAGTATAAGAAGGGAGAAATCAGAGCAAAGCTGTTGATCAGGGAATCCATACATAAGAGTCTGGTTACCTATATATCTGAACTAGGCACATCCAAGGAGATGTATGACAAATTGATCCTCATGTTCAAGGTAAACAATGTGAACCAAGTGTTATTCCTCAAGAACAAGTTGAAGAATATGAAGAAGGGCCGGGATGAGTCTATTCAAACTTTCTTTCTGAAATTGACCGAAACAAGGAACAATCTGCTAGCTATTGGGGAGACAATAGCTGATCGTGAGATGGTTCTCACCGCACTTGGAGGACTCCCATATGAATGGCAAGTATTCACAACTACCATTCTCAACAATAATACCATTCCCAACTTTGATGAGCTTCTGTCTAGATGTATGCAAGAAGAAACAAGGATGAAGGAATTCGATAATGACAGAAATGCTGCCTATGGTGCTCATTCTCGAAAGAAGAACTCTGGTGGTCTTAAGGACAAAGGAAGAACGAAGGCTCAAGAAAAGAAGGGCAAGTGTTTCACTTGCCATAGGCCTGGTCACTATGCTAGAGAATGCCCCTTCAAGAAGGATTCTCCCGATAGTGATGATAACAACAACAACCGAAGGAATGGGAATTGAAGAAATGACAAATCCAAAGGAAAGAGGAAGGCTCACTTTGGTGGAAACAATCAACCTTCTAAAAGGTCTAGAAATACCAGGTATGAGGAGTCTAATGTTGTTGATAAAAGAAATGAGTATATTCTTGTATCTCCGCCCGACACTATGGATGTCTGGCTAATCGATAGTGGTGCCTCAAGACACATCACCGGATTCAAGGAAGCACTTTCTGACATGGTTGAAAGAGATACTAATCTAGAAATTATCCTTGGGGATAATGCCACTTATCCTGTGAAAGGGACAGGGACTGTGACCCTTCACTTGTCTCAAGGACAAGTCCTACGTTTGCAAGATGTACTCTATGTACCTAAACTAAAGAAGAACCTTGTGTCTGTATCTGCCATGGAAGAAAAAGGATTCAATGTAACTTTCTCTGATGGAAAGGTGCTCATGTGGAAGGAGAGCTTCAAGGAAGCTATCTAAATTGGTTTTAGAGTTGGTACACTCTACCAGGTTGGAGGGAGCCCATTGGGAGCTATGACTTGTGATACTATCCGACAAACCGAACTATGGCATCGAAGATTTGGACACCTTCATTACAAGGCCCTTCCCGAAGCAAGGAAGGTGGTGACAGGGATCCCTGACTTTGGAAATAATCATGAAGGTGTATGTAAGGGCTGTGCTGAAGGAAAACATACAAGGGGACCTTTCCCCTCAAGTGTCACAAAGACATCTGATATTTTGCAATTGGTCCATTCTGATCTATCCGGTATGTTGCCCGTGACATCCCTGGGGGGATGTTCTTACTACATGACATTCACTGATGACTTCTCTCGCAAAACCTGGATATACTTCTTGAAGAAGAAGGATGAGGCTTTCATGTGGTTCCGCACCTTCAAAGCCTTGGTGGAAAATATGACCGGAAAGAAGATCAAGATTTTGAGGACTGACAATGGCACTGAATATGAGTCAAATGAGTTCAAAGACTTTTGCAGAGTAGCTGGCATTAAGAGGGAGACTACCACTGCATATACTCCTGAGCAGAATGGTGTTGCCGAACGCAAGAATAGGACTATTGTGGAAGCTGCCCGTGCCATGCTATGTGACCAGGGTCTACCAAAGTTTCTGTGGGGAGAAGCTGCAAATACTGCTGTGTACATTCAAAACCGATGCTCTCATTCCGCTTTGGACTCCAAAACTCCCGAAGAGGTTTTCTCTGGTAAGAAACCTGATGTCTCACATTTTAGAATTTTTGGATGTCCCGTCTATTTTCATGTGCCGAAAGAAAAGAGAAGTAAGCTGGATGCTACTGGGAAGAAAGGAATGTTTGTGGGCTACAGTGAGACTTCTAAGGCCTATAGAGTCTATGTACCTAGTCAAAGGGAAGTAGAGATAAGCCATGATGTCACCTTTGACGAAGATGCTTCCCTGAAGAAAGTAGTAGATCTTCCAAGATCTGGAGAAAATCATGAAGAAAGACCTGGAAATCTGGAAGAACCACAGGATGAGACTATGCCTGATATCGAAGGACCAATGGACCCTATTGATCCATCTCCTTCACTGGGAAAGAGACCATCATGGCTCAGGAACACCCTCGAAGATGCGAGGGTCATGCTGCCCCAAGGGGGACATTCCGAGAAAGCAAGAAGCCGTGTCGATACCAAGGGTATCTAGCTGCCATGAGTACTATTGTACAATCTGAACCTGGATCTTTTGAGGAAGCCGTAAAGCATCAAGTTTGGAAGGATGCTATGCACGAAGAATATGAGTCCATAATGAAGAATGATGTCTGGGATGTGGTCCCGAGACCTAAGGACAAATCTGTTATCACCGCGAAATGGCTCTACAAGATCAAACATGGATCTGATGGGAGTGCTGAAAAGTTCAAGGCAAGGTTTGTTGCCCGTGGCTTCTCTCAAAAGGAAGGAATTGACTATGATGACATATTTTCACCTGTGGCACGATATACCACCATTCGATCAATCATAGCCCTTGCTGCTACGCAAGGATGGAGTCTTCATCAGATGGATGTCAAGACCGCTTTTTTGCATGGTGCAATAAAGGAAGAGGTGTATGTGGAACAACCTCTGGATTTTGAAGTTCAGGATCGAGACACTCATGTCTGCAGGTTGAAGAAAGCCCTCTATGGGTTAAAGCAAGCACCTAGAGCTTGGTACGAGAGGATGGATAGTTACTTGATGAAGCTGGGCTTCACTCGAAGTAATGCTGATTTGAACCTTTACTTCAAGGTTGTGCAGGGGAAGCCTCTCATTCTGGTGCTATATGTGGATGACCTCTTCCTGACAGGTGTTGACCCTCTCATTTATCAATGTAAGAGGGAGCTCGCTGCTGAGTTCGAGATGAAGGACCTAGGACTGATGCACTACTTCCTAGGCCTGGAGGTCTGGCAGAGACCTGGAGAGATTTTCCTTTCTCAAGGAAAATACATTGTGAAGCTTCTGAAAAGATTTGGTATGGTGGACTGTAAGTCCGTGTCGACACCGATGGAACTCAACTTTAAGAAGTTGAGTGTGGCTTGTGTAGCCTTTGATGCGAGTATTGTCAACTCATAGGAGCACTGATATTCACAAATAAACATGAGCCAGTTCTCCTGTTTCTGTTTGATCCAAATGGTTGAGCCTCATACTTTCTTTGGGTTGGTTCCACTATCTGAGATATCTTAGAATACGATAAACCATGAGTGAGATAGGGAGTGTGATACTCGTGGACTGCCTACCCCGTCTTAGGTGGGGCTTGCGAGTGTGGTGGATCGTAAGAGCACATGGGATGTTGCTTCACAACCCAGTTCACAGCAGTCTCATGGATGGTAGGCAGAGGTGGTCAACTGACACTGCCTAGAGGCCCTTCTTTGCTATTAGGCTTGATGTGACGATTTGGTTAGGAAGCTCTTTAGTGTAGTTTGGTTTGTGCTAGATACCACTTTGTGATACTCTGATAATCGAAGTGGGATTCGTATGACTGAGAATCCTGTGTACCATGACCGATCCAAGCATATTGATATCGGTACCACTTTATCCGGGATATGGTACAGCGAGGCGCCGTAAGGCTCGATCATATAGGAACTGATGAGCAGGTCGCGGATATTCTCACTAAGCCCCTGGGGAAGGTCAAGTTCCTAACCTTCCGTGAGAGTCTTGGTGTCGTGGAAAGACCCTATGATGTGGGTTCTGTTGGACGATGAGCTCTGGGAGCTCTGGGGGGCTTTGGGGATAGCTTCTCGGAGCTATAAGCACTCATAATGCTTCTGCCCCACCTTTGTGATTATTGAGCTGGTTTGCCTCTCATTTATCTGTGCCCCGTATGCATCCTACCCATTGAGTTCAGGGCTCATGGGAAGTACCTCTCATTTGGCCAATGAGGTGGGAAAAGCTAGGGACTATTAGCAAAGACTGATGGACGCATCAGAGATTGCCGTACTCTCTATCTAGGATGGCACGGTCCAACCACTTGATCTGGGATCAAGTTTAGTGAGGTCTGGGACCTCTGCCTGACTTCGGGTCAGATGAACCAACTTTGGGTTGGTTGGATACTCTTCATGAGTTTGATAGAGATTTTGAACCTCTGGACTGATTATGTCAGTCGGGGGATGATGTCTTTATGACTGACCCACTTTTGTTCTGAAATAAAGAGGCCAGCAAAGCAAGTTACGGCGGGATGACGCACGATGTTTGATTGCACTGATGGATGGAGTTCTCCCTAGTTGAGAGGGAGTGTTAAATTTGGACAACTAGGTCCAAACTCCATGTTATGATGCTCGGATTAAGAGGCTAATATTTTTGTTGGATTCCTCTTTCGGAGAGGTGTAAAATCCATATATAATATGTCTTAATCCGATGAGCAGAACATTTATTTTGAATTTATTATTCATAATAAATTATATGTGCAGGTTGGCCTTAAGGTTTCTCACCCCCAGCAGATGTGTCACACACCCCAATGATGGATATAAATACAGGCAAAGTTGGAGAGCATTTCATCACAACACAACTCACATCTTCTTCTCTCATCTGAGATAGTACGAGCTCCTTGGAGGACGAGTTCAGCCCACACGTGTGAAGGAGAAGAAGGACAAAATCGTACGGCTGAGCTGAAGGACGATTTTCTGCAGTTAGGGTTTTGCAGAAAGTTTGACCAGCGTTGACTTTGGTCAACGCATGGTCCAATTGGGCTGAAAATTTGTGGGAAGTTCGATTTTGGAAGGCCGTACTGTTTGGCACAGAAATCGAGGTCAAAGGGTTGACCAATTTGCTGCTGCGTTGACTTTTAGCTTGCTGCCCTGCGTTGACTTTTCTGGACAGCGTTGACTTTTTTGGAGTTGACTTGGGTTGACTCGTTTGCTGATTGGAGGACTGTTGTGACACATTCTGGGTTGGCTGACCAAGGAGACTTTGCTGGTTGAAGCATCCTGTTGACCGCCGTAACGCACCACCACATTTTTCTGCTTCTGATTTGTCTTCTATAAGATCCACTTATATGTTCTATCTGCATTTTACTTAACTATTTGTATGATTGCTGTGAGAAAAGTAAAGTTGCTCCAAGCATAGAACATCTACTAAAATTTACAGTCATCCATATAGATATTTATAGTCACGACTCACTTATGTAGATATTTATTAAGTCATTTATGTAGATATGATTTTGATTAATTATTTTAAGATTGATTTTATTATATTTGTTTTTAACTTAATTAAATTAATTTTATAATTTTAATCATAATATATTATTATTTTATTTGTCTTCTCAAATATAATTTGTACTAAATTATATATATATATATATATATATATATATATATATATATATATATATTTTCTTGATTAATGCTCTACCACGCATACGTATATAAGAGCAGTATGTGTTAAGTATCTAGCTTGATATTTCATTATATCTAGGTGAGATGAAATGCATTATGATATTCAATTCGTTACCCTAACTTAGATATTTTCAATACTAGCATGTATGTATACTAGTGCGGTGTATGCGATATATGCATGTGTAGCTATCATATGCATACGTCGTATACATGCTAATATTATTTTGCTTATAACTTGGAATGGGTCATTACAAAAGAGTTGTTGAGGCCTTGTGATACAAGGTTTGCTACTTTTTATATTACTCTGAAAAGAGTTGTTGAGGAAAAAGCAAGCCTTAGCGTTGTTTTCTGCAATACTGAGTGGGAGAGATCTCCCCTTTCATAAAAAACAAAGGGGAAACATGTTGAACAAATAGTGTTCAATAATCACTTTTGGTAAAATGCAGACAAGGTTTTAAAAATATGTGGCCCAATTGTTAATGTGCTCCACATGGTTGATGGTGACAAACCATGTATGGGTTTTGTTTATGAAAGCATTGATCGTTGCAAAGAGGCCATTGGAAGTGCTTTTAATAATGTGGAAGTTGATTGCCAGGAGAGGGAAGTAATTGATCAAAGATGGAAAATGATGCATAGTCCATTAAATGCAGCAGCATGTTATTTGGACCCTAGATTGTTTGGGTTATCAAGACATAGGGATGAAGAAGTCATGAATGGACTTATCCAGGCTATTGAGAAGCTAAATCCAGATCCAACAATTGCAGGTTTGGTCAGATCTCAGTTGAGGGCATACAAGTTAGAAGAAGGGCTATTTGGTACACAATCAGCAAAGTATGATAGGAGCAAAAGTGATCCAGCAGTATGGTGGGAGTTTTATGGTCTAGGGGCACCAGAATTGCAAAATTTTGCAATTTGTATCTTAAGTCAAGGATCAAGTCCATCAGCATGTGAAAGGAATTGGAGTTCCTTTGACCACATTCATTCCAAGGAAAGAAATAGATTGTTACCTAGAAGATTAGAAGATCTTGTGTATGTTCGTAGTAACTTGCAGTTGGCTTTGAAAAATGTGTCTAAAGAGTCATCCAATTCCTCTACTCTGTGGATCAATCCTGTTCCTAATGCATCAAGGGATGAAGCTGATTTTTACAATGATAGTGACATTGACAGGGAATTGAGTGATGAATCTGATGCTAAGGCACCTAGCGGATTCACAACCCCTACTGCTCTTGATGATATAGAAATTTTTGATATCACAAGTGGGCCACGAGAACATCAAGAATAAAACTTGTGTTCTCGTTTTAGACTTCTAGTTTACTTTTTGCTAGACTTCTAGTTTACTTTTTGCATGAACAATATTCTAAAACTGCCAAACTACTTTAAGTTTATATATTTTGAATACTTTTTTATCAGATTGTTTTCAATATATGAAATCTGATATGGCCCATGGTTTTGTTGAATTTGATATTTGAAGATGGCATACTGTTAATGTCTATGATGAATTTCTCACCTTGTTTACTATGTATGGAAGACTGAAGTTGGTTCTTTATTGCCAATTTGGCACTCGCTTTCATGGTTTATATGTGTAAATGATGTAAATGTTTGAGCAATAATCCTATCATCTATGTGTTTGCAACGTGCATTGTGCACTTTGCAAATTGACATGCTTATTTATTTATGTGCATCATATTTATATTTCAACATGCTTAAAATTGTTTATATATATATATATATATATATATATATATTTCAAATTTCTATATGTCGAATTTTATGCCGAACTTTATCGACAAAATTTTAGGTGCCAAACTTTATTCGAATTTCAACGTCGTCGAACTCGAGCACGACCCTAGTGACTTAGCTCACATCTTACATCAATTCAATATATAGTTACATGTCTTACAATGGACATTTACGTCTTTGAAGTATTTTAAAGGTTTCCACTGCATATAAGACTTTAAGTCGTTACATTGGTATCAGAGCATATTGTTGAAGCCCCGAAAAAAACCCAACTTGGGAAAACCGGTGCAGCAGCTGAGCAGTCTAACCATCAGATATTTTTACTTTTTTGGCCGGAATCCAGTGATTAAAATTCTTGTGAGATTGTGCATTTTTTTATATTTAAAATGTGTTTTTGAATGCATAAGATGGATTCAGCATCCTCAAAAAACCCCGAGGCACTCGAATTGTGAAGATCACAGAGCTCAAATTTACCATTATAAAAAATCCCTGCCAGATTTTGAACAAAATCAATCTGAAAATATTGCCAAGAAAGGTCAAAAACATCTCATAGTTAGACTACACAGCCAAAAATCAGCGATGTTATCAACGTTGTTTGGGACTAGACTTCTACAAAAGCAAGCTAGAGAAGACTTCTTATGATGGTTGTTCTAGATTATTACAAGTGTCTGATTTGAAAAAGGAGATCACATTGTTTGGGACTAGACTTCTACAAATGGAAGCTAGAGAAGACTTCTTATGACGGTTGTTCTAGATTTTTACAAATGTCTGATTTGAAAAAAGAGATCACAGTATCAAGAGATTAATTTTCCAGATTCAAATGTATTATCTTGATCGACAAAAGTAAAACTTCGGAATTTAAAGCAGTTGCATATGCATCTTTAGCTGTCCATATTCTTACGCTTGCACTAGAATTAATTTTCTGTTTGATCTTCTGTATTTTTTCATGATGCCGTTGCAGAAGTAAAGGATGGTAAAGTTTTCGCAGATGCAAAAGCCAATCCTCCCCACTATCACCAGAAACATTTCCATCTGTGTTGTGCTGGTTTTCAGCATCAGATAGTTGAGAAGTAGAGAAACCATCGGCATCAGTGATAACTAATATAGGTCGAGTGCCACCAAATGCCATGCTATACTTTGCACGAGACATGATCTGCAATTTAAAGTAGTTATGAGTTTCAGTAATTTCAACCAGATTGAAAATGGATTTAAAAAAAAAAAAAAACAAGTTCATGTGTACAAATGGATATTTTTACTTTAGAAATGCTGACATCATTGCTCCAGTATTCAAAAAGTAATGTACGCACAAATGTAATAAACCACAAATGTACGCACAAATGTAAGTGCTAAAATGTACGCACAAATGTAATAAACCATTGAAATTTTTACACAACAAGATAGGTCAGATCACTGTTAAAACCTACTTCTCCAATGGTAAGATCAAACAACACTCAGTTTACCCCTTCTTTGGTCAAATTAGAAAGAAACAGTTCAAACACAATGTTGCAGAATATGAATCAACTGCTGACCATGAGAGAAAAAAATTATTCTTTCCATTTTGAGAATTTCAATGTATAATTCAGATAAATATGGAAAAATGAAAGCAGTTACAAATCGGAAGAAACAATAAGGTTTTGGCAATCACAATCACCCTGTGCGTTTTTAAAGAAAAAGCATTGATAGGGCTGTTGGAAGAAACTTAACAACGTGTAAACACATTATTAAAGCTAAAAGCTTGGAAAGATTAAAGTTTCTTCCCTGACTGTGCAATGACGATCTTAGAATTGAGTCACTGACATAGCTCTAAGACTAAATTTAGTCAACATAAAAAAGGTAAAACGATTTGAAGAAATCACCTACCACATCAAGCTGAACAACTGAAATCAAGAGGAATTTGATATCATCCAGCTGTGGCAAAACCTGTCCAGAAGACAGAAGGAAGTCAGGCTTATAAGCAATAAACTAAAAGCAAAAATGTCAACATCAAGTTATCCTAAACATACCTTTTCAGTTAGATCTGCAAGTGCTTCAAACTCTGCCTTGGACACCAAAGCTCTTGCTTGAGCTAGTTCATCATTCAATGGCACAGCTGAGACTGGCTCTAGATATTTTTCAACTCCTGAACCACTAAAGAAACAAAAAGAGGGTGATATTATATTATGTACACAACAGAACAAAGTTTTTCAATGAGACAACTAGGTGTAACATGTTTGACTAGATCAATGCAAGTGCATAACAACACCACGATAAACTACAATTAGATGATAAAACAAAAATTTGCATGCCCCTAACTATGGCTTTCTAGTCTTTACCTTGTATTTATCTTGTAAATCAAGCAAGTCCTCCCTCACCTTTCGGCATGATACACACATTCTAACTTCTAAGGAACCAGAGAAAGGACCCTTTCTCCACTGTACTTAGACTACAAATATTAGTGTAGGATCTGCTCCATGTGCTGAAACTGGGTCTTACTAGGAAACCAGCAAAAGACATAATAGACATGCCAGGCCTGCACAGTGTAGAATGCACCCAACTATTCTCAGCTTCCCAGAAAATGGGAGGTCCTTATGATGCCAAACATGAAGTTTTCTCTAAATCCTCTCAAGAAACCGATCCCACGACCACTGGTGACAACCCCACCTCAAAAGGCATGCTCACATGCAAGGAGAGTGCAAGGGGTTTTTGGTTTATGTGGCGTTATTTCCTCACCATACTTGTTTTTGGTTTCAGAGTCATTCATTTTCAGGAGGATATTATTGGATTGTAAAGTAGTTGCAGGTTTGGTTCGTTGGAGTTGGGAGGGTAGCAAGGGGGGTTGGGATTTAGCATGCCACCCATTTAGAGCTGGGGGATGCAGGAAATCCGTGTAGCAGAAATGCCTCACTTTGGGCACACAAGTTGAGGAGGAAGTACATTTTCTTCTAGGAAGAATTGCGGGATTCAAACACACATGCTTGGAAGGATTTGCACACATTTTCTCAAGAGTATGGACTAACTGTCCATCAGTTATGGAGTTGACGGGGCTCATCCTGGAGAAAGATATATTCAAGATGAATATGTGGATGTCTTAGCCATTTTGGAGGGATTGGAGATGGAGTTTTGGTCATCCTCCTCAATAGTATGACTCCTAATGATTGTATTCAATATTGCATTATCAACATCCCTTATCCATGGTTCTCAATGAAAGATGGGCATCTATTGACCTGAAGAATATGTGAGTGTGCAGACTTCACATTGTTTGGTCAATTCTGCTTCCTTATAAGTTGAGAGTATCCCCCAGTTGGTGATATATTAAAGGATCCCATACAAGGCCCATTTAGTGAAGAGTGGGATCTCAAACAACCTTAGCACTATTACCCATCATGTCAACAAAGGTGGATAGACATTTTCACATTGCATTTATCACCATTGTAAGCCCTAGGTCACAAGTCAAAAGCTTTGTAACAACCATGTGAGTCATTTTATTAGGTGTCCTCGACCATCTGATGGTCGGCCATGGTTTGTCCGTTTGGGCTAAGTCCTTGGTCTCTTTGTCCTATATAGGATTAGGGGATTCTGGATGGATGTTGAGGGGGACTCATGGTTTTAGAGGAGCCTTACTTATGTACGGGTGCTCACCAGTGTATGGGCCAATCCAGCCCATGTCAACATGCATCTATGTCTTGCTACACGGTTGTGAGTCATTAAGTTTGTATCTGGTCATGGCTTTGGTGCAGTATTCCTCAGACAATTAATTATTTTTAATGGATGCCTAAGTCTAAACTTAAGAAATTAAAATAATTAAAGGGTATTAATTAAACTGGGTGTGAATATTCTAGAAAAAGACGGAGATCGAGTCAAGATGATCTGAGCCATTGATTAGGATTTAATTTGGATCGTTGATTGTTCAACTAGAAGATTATAAGGACCTCGATGGGCACTTAGAGAACACATTGAGTGAGAGATCTAGAAATCGAATTCTCAAGAGAGCCCCGCAACAGTTGTCGAAGGAGTGATCAAGTTGATTTCTTGCAGTGATTGCAGTGAGGGGCGGGGATAGTGGCCGATGGAAGTTTTCCTGATCCGATGAATACTAAGCAGAGAAGGCAAAGTGAGATCCAGAGAGGCAGCGTAGAGCCACGCTGGGCAGCACAGAGCCTAAGAGGAGATCTGTAATTTTGTTGAGGAGCAATCCAGATCCAGTGCCGGGAGACAGGTTGTGAGACTGGGGGGTCAGAGATCTGAGCATCTAGCCAGCAGATCGATCAGCGAAAGGAGTGACGCAGTCCCTACGAGTTGTGATGCAAAGGCAGTGCAGTGACTGTAGAAATTAGCTGAATAAATCACTTATTCAATGGAGATTAACCTGATCACACATCAATTTCGAATTGCATGCATAACACATAATCTCTTCTACAATTAATTGTCACATGCGGAAAGAATAGAAGCGATAGCACATCAAATCATCACACACATTAATACAGTATGTATGGGGAAAGCTTATAGCTGAAAACCCCAGCCTATAGTATATTATATGAGAGAATACGCAAATACAGTGTAAACTCACAAGTACCGCACTATCTCCCAAAGCTACACAAAAACTAGCTTGGTTTTGAACAAGTCACAGGTTCAAAACACACCCACTACTTCTCTTGCCTCTATTGCGCAATCAAGGCTGGTCTAAATAGAGATCCAAGGTTCGAATCTCCTTGGCTTCACTGCGCAATTGTCATTGGTAATTTCCTCCAAGTGTGATGCAAATCTCATGCAAAACTGATCCTCCAACTGATAGCTTTACTCACCCTTTCATCTACCTCTTTCACTGGTCTCCACTGAACTGTCCATACACTGAGTTAAACTGATGTGTTCTTTAGTTGAATAATGAGTTAATAATTAGTGAATTAAATAATATTTAATTCACACAACTCATCTCTAGTGTATTAGCCAGTTAAACTAAATACAACTAGTTCTACTAGTTAACCAGAACACCACCTCCATTAACTCCTCAATCAACTCCACCAAAACTCTGCCACATGAGTGTAACTGAAGTCTAACATGCAATAGCTCAAATAACTCATAGGAAATTCGAATTTCCTTATGTCAGCTGCATGCCCCACCTCCGGGGGTCAAACTGAAGTGCCGCAAGAGAGTAAACTGCTGTTTATAGTCAAAATATTATTAAGGGTAAATAATATTTGACTTCCATATTTTTAGGAGATACAGTCTAAAAATAGCCTGGGTCCTAAAAATAAGGGTCTCATCTATTTTTACCAATATGTCGCATACTTCAAGAATCTCCAACTGGAATCCCTGAATCATGCTCCGTATGTCTAAAAATAGACATAGTCTAAAAATAGATTTTTCGACAAAAATCACTTGTGTGGTCCCCACCTAGTTTAGGTGATCACTTTCCAACTAGGATCAGGAAAGATGTTTCAGGAGGCCTCCTTCACTGTTTCTTGTTGCCATTTTCAACACTCCCTCTCAACAAAAAAGGACTGTCTTTGCATGCGACATGCAACTCCATGCATTCGCCTTGCAACCTTCACAAGCGCCATGCAACTCCATGCATGCGACATGCAACTCCATGCATTCGCCATGCACCCTTTGCATGTGCCATGCAAACTCATGCATGAACCATGCAACTCCATGCATCTGCTCTGCAACTCCTCTGAAACTGAATAGGCTCCAAACAACTCAATCAGTCTTGATGCATCTAGTATCTATCATCAAAGTCTTCCGACCTGCACAACCAGCGCGTCATCGGGAACTACGTATTGTTGAACTCTTGCACCCCATGCCTCTTGCACTCAGCTGTCAACTCGATCATTGGTATCAAAACCTTTGTCACTTTGATGCGCTGCATCACTCATGATGCCACTCTTGCCATGCTATGGAGCACCTCGTAGCAGGTTCAATCCATCTCGAGATCCTGCTCTCATGAATACGCTGGAAATCTCCTCTTGGGATCAATCATGCATGTCGCCCCACCTCATACCTGGTGGTATAGCTGCATGCACTCCCTCTGCCCATCTGGCATGAAATTTCTCTGCATGAGTGGTCTCTTCCACTCCATGATCCTCTTGTGGCTGCTCCACACTCCGAGGTTCACTATCACCTGCATGCAAAACTTGCTCCCTCTCAAGCTTCAGTTGCATGTCTTTCTCCCGCTTCCCAACAATAGGAAGCTCCGTAGACATCCCGTCTACTTCAAGTCTGTAGAGATTCTTTGCTCGAATCCCAACCTTCTTGACTTGTCCCGTTGCCTTGTGCCGAAGGAAAACTTTTCCTTCTCTGAAGACAACTTCATACCCTTTATCCTCTAACATTGCAACTGAGATCAAATTCTTTGTTAGACCTGGTACATGCAATAAATCTTGTAAAAGAATGAGTTTACCTGACTCCCTCTGAAAGGTTATGGTACCAATGCCGGTCGCATTGTATCGTCCACCGTCGCCCAACTCAACATGCATCTGGAGACCTTTCTCCACCAAGTCACCGAAAAGATTTGCATCTCCCGTCATGTGAAAGGAAGCGCCACTATCAATATACCACCCCGATCCCAATGCACTAGACAACATGCATGCGATCAATGAGAAGTCCAACTCAAATTGCGAGGCAAGAGCCTCACCAGCTGCAGATCCAGCAGCCTGCTTGTTCTTCTTCTTCTTGGGGCAATTCGTGGCGTAATGTCCATTATCGTGACAGTGAAAACACTTCACTTTGGACATGTCACGCTCTTTACCATCCGCACCGAATTGAGAAGCCTTCTCCTTGTCCTTCCCCTTCCTTGCTTTGGCAGCCAAAGCGCAGTCTTCTTCATCAGATCCCTTTGACGAAGAACCATCTCTGGTATTTCGCCGGATCTCCTCTTGCACGAGATCAGACCACAGTCTTTCCCATCCCGGCAACTTTTCCCGACCGTTGACACTATCTTGATATGCATGCCAACTCTTCGGCAAACCAAGAAGCGCCAAACTCACCAGATCCTCATCCTCCACCGGCACACCAACACTTCCCAGCTCATCCCGACATTGGGTGAACCTCGTGAGGTACTTCGGCATACTTTCCCCCTTCTCACACTTGATGTTCCCGAGTCTATCTTTGAGCGCCAGCTTCCTCTGATCGCTCTTGCTTTGGTATAGATCTGTCAAGGCTTTCCACATCAAATATGGAGAGGCCTTCCCGTGTAAACTGGATACAATGTGATCCTTTACACCCTCCAACAGGATCCTTCGACACTTTGCTTGTTTCTTTCGCCATGCTTCCACAACATCAACATCATTAGAAGTAGGCTTTGGAATCTCTTTCTCCACGAATTCCAACAGCCCATGATCATCTAATACAGCCTCCATGCGGTCCTTCCATGCAACATAATTCGAACTGCCTTCCAAGGCATATTCTAGTCGCAACCCAATGAAAGACATTTTCACCGCGGCACTAGGAACACAAATCTGCAAACTCGAATTTCACCACCAGCTGATAACTCAATCGCTTCCGATCTACACTTGAGAACAAATTATTTCCAAATCAGAGATTGACTGCATGGGCTTTTACCAGACCTTTCACTTTCCAAAGAAAGATGAATCCGGAGGCTATCTGGCCCATATGCAGGCTCTGTCCGAGGAAATAAGTTTGCAATCACCGTAATAGATCTAGACAATTAATATTGCTCCGATACCATGTAGAAATTAGCTGAATAAATCACTTATTCAATGAAGATTAACCCGATCATACATCAATTTTGAATTGCATGCATAACACATAACCTTCTTCTACAATTAATTGTCACATGCGGAAATAATAGAAGCGATAGCACATCAAATCATCACACACATTAACACAGTATGTATGGGGAAAGCTTATAGCTGAAAACCCCGCACCTATAGTATATTATAAATGGAGAGAACATGCAGCAAATACATAGTACAAACTCCTCACAAGTACTCAGTACTATCTCCCAAAGCTACACAAAAACTAGCTTGGTTTTGAACAAGTCACAGGTTCAAAACACACCCACTACTTCTCTGCCTCTATTGCGCAATCAAGGCTGGTCTAAATAGAGATCCAAGGTTCGAATCTCCTTGGCTTCACTGCGCAATTGTCATTGGTAATTTCCTCCAAGTGTGATGCAAATCTCATGCAAAATTGATCCTCCAACTGATAGCTATACTCACCCTTTCATCTACCTCTTCCACTGGTCTCCACTGAACTGTCCATGCACTGAGTTAAACTGATGTGTTCTTTAGTTGAATAATGAGTTAATAATTAGTGAATTAAATAATATTTAATTCTCACAACTCATCTCTAGTGTATTAGCCAGTTAAACTAAATACAACTAGTTCAACTAGTTAACCAGAACACCACCTCCATTAACTCCTCAATCAACTCCACCAAAACTCTGCCACATGAGTCTAACTGAAGTCTAACATGCAATAGCTCACTTAACTCATAGGAAATTCGAATTTCCTTATGTCAGCTGCATGCCCCACCTCCGGGGGTCAAACTGAAGTGCTCCAAGAGAGTAAACTGCTGTTTATAGTCTAAATATTATCAAGGGTAAATAATATTTGACTTCCATATTTTTAGGAGACACAGTATAAAAATAGCCTGGGTCCTAAAAATAAGGGTCTCATCTATTTTTACCAACATGTCGCATACTTCAAGAATCTCCAACTGGAATCCCCGAATCATGCTCCGTATGTCTAAAAATAGACATAGTCTAAAAACAGATTTTTCGACAAAAATCACATGTGTGGTCCCCACCTAGTTTAGGTGATCACTTTCCAACTAGGATCAGGAAAGATGTTTCAGGAGGCCTCCTTCACTGTTTCTTGTTGCCATTTTCAACAGTGACTGCGCAGAGGCAGCTTGGGGCTAGCCATTCAGAGGTTGGATCAGTGTCGAATCGCCAGTGATAGTGTAAGGTTAATTCTCACTTCATTTTTGCCCGTTATTTTTGTGAAAATTCTATTGCATTGTATTGGTTTATTTTCTCCTACTTGATTTAATTAATACAAGTTATTTCCAGAAATTAGATTCAGAAAATATCGAAAATAAACACAACTACAGCCTACACATACAAATCATTTACTGAATAATACGCTCATGCAACAAAGTGACACATGGATTTTTGGACATAAGTCCCCAGAAAAACCCAAGCGGGAAAACCGGTGCAGCAGATATGAGGGTTATTTTATTAAGTAGATTCTGAGTACAGCAAATCTGGGTTCCAAGTCTAGAAAACCCGACAGAGAATAAAAGAAATCAAATCTGCAGCTAACCTGATGTTCTAGTGTCAAATATCAGACTGATCCACACCCTCAAACAGGATTTACAAGACTCAGCCTAGATCTGACCCTAGAAACCCTCGGCGCTGATGTTGAAGCCCCAGCGTCAGCTCCGAAGGCCTGCGTCAGCCTCTGCATGGCTCTGGGAGGGCCTGCATCACCCCTGGAGGGCCTATGCTGCCCCTGCACTGCCTTTGCTAGGCCTGCGTCAACCCTGTGTGGCCCCAGCTGCCTATGCGCTGCCCCTGCTGGACTTCGTGGCTCTGAAGTTCCTCTGCGCTGCCCTTGTTGCTGCTCCTCTACCCTTGCTGTCTCTTGGCTCTTGGGATCAGATCATCCCCTCAGCCAATACTACCCCTCACTGCAGGAAATTCCTCCGAAAATTCTTAGCAAACCCGCCCTAGAATTCCAGATCTATTCCTTAGTTCTGCAACTGTGTGTCCTCAACTGACCCTCAAGCCTTTCTCTTATACTTTTCGTTGAACCCTTCAACGACCGAGATTAAATCATTCATCAACGGCTGAGATTAAAAGACTGCTTGATCCATGTGACTTAAGACAATTTCAGCACATGTGTTAATTAATTTCACTTTAATTATTTTATTTTCCTAAGTTAGACTTAAGAAATCCATTAAAAATAATTAATTATTTGAATAACTTGAACACCAACTGAAATTTCTCAAATCCCTTTCTGGGTTTTGGAGATCAAGTGTGTCTTAGCCCCTCCACAAAATTTCAAGGCTAGAGCACACCTGATGCTACACCAACTATACAAAATCTCAACAATTTTCACTGTATCAGATATAGCCAGTAAGGCATCCAAAGATTTGTATTCAGAAACTACTGCATGATAATACAAACCCTCAGTTGTTGCATCGGTTTTTCCGCATTGGGTTTTTCTGGGGACATTGTCCAAAAATAACGATGTAGATTGTGTGCTTATTTCTTATATGCGATGTATATTTGTTTCTGCAGTATTTTGTATTTGTGTAGGTTGCAGTGTGATGTATTCAGTGTTTGTTGTAGAAGACTACAAATAAATTGTTAAGTTAAAATTAACAATTAGGTGAATATTTTCCAGTTGCTGCAATAGGATTCCAGTTTTAGGAATTTTCACATGGTATCAGAGCGTAGGTGAAGCAGGAAGAGGCCAGCACTGAGCAAAAGAGGGAGCTCGAAGAGCTGCATAGCCAGAAAATCGAAACCCCAGAGGGGCTGCGCAGTCCAGTGCTAGGAGGGCAAGATTTTTGAGGAAAATTTTCTCTCTAAGTGAGTCGACAGAGAGTAAGATTTTCCAAATTGAGATTTGTCAGCGGCAAAGGGAGCAACGCAACAACTTCAGCATAGCGCAGTTCTTCAACTGGGACGCAGATTTTTTTCAGAAGTTTGCTAGTGCAGAAAAGCATCAGAAGAGGGAAGGAGCATACCGAGGGAATTTCTTCCTCGGAGAATTCCAAGCCAAGGAATTTGATTTCTCACTGCAGAGCAACAGTAGCTGAGAGCAAATCTACATACTCCAGTAGGGAGTGCGTAGAGCTAGTCAGCGACTGCGCAGAGAAGAGAGGGAGCAGTTCGACATCTATTTGACGAGATGTCATCTACCAGGCGGAGATATCAGGATTGATTGGAGGGTGCATCCAACTATGTGATCTGGAAGGCAAGGGTCTCCTTTCTGGATGAGCACGATCTTAAAGCCTTCACCGATAATGTGGTAGTTGTCCCCGCAGATCCGGATCCACTGAAAGCTTACAAGAAGGATATGGCGAAGGCCAAGAGATTGATACTCGATGGAGTTCGAGATCACATTGTTTCTCACATATCTAGCAAAGGCATAGCCAAAGAAATGTGGGATGCATTGGCCACGTTGTACCAGGGGTCTTCCAAGCAATGGAAGATGTACCTGGCAGAGAAGCCTCGGTGTACTAGAATACAAATGGGGGAACACATAGATACATTCCTCAGGCGACTTCAGGATGCCCGGGATCAGCTAGCAGTTGTAGGTTTTGCACCTCAGTCTATGGAGTTTGTTCACTTTGCCTTGAACAGCGTTTCCGAAGAGTGGCAGGTCTTCGTCTAGAGCATCCTGGTTAGAGAATACTTGCCGGATTGGGAGAGAGTTTGGGCAGACTTTCAACAAGAAGAGATGAAGCGCGATTTGGTGAAGAGCACCATAAGTGGTAGCAGCGGCAGTGGGGTGTAGCACAAGGAGGAAGAGGAGAATTGTTAATTTTGAGGTAACTTGATCTTTGCTGCAGTTAGTTAATTCATTCATCCATTTGCCCATTCATTCAATAATAATCACATATAGTAACTAATGAAAGAACATACATGATAAACGTTGAAGACAAGCCAAGACAGAAGAACACAAGAATATGGCTCAAGCTAGGGAAAAACCCCAAGATGGGGAAAACCCTTGATCAAATCTTCTTATTATTAATCATCAAATGTTCTACAGAGAGAGAGAAAAAGTACAATGACTAAAAGTCACTATTGACTTGCCAAGATGAAGATATGATATCAAAGCCCTTAAACATGAAGATGACTCAATCAAAATGACAACTCTATCACCAAGGTCTGGAGTCTTCTATACTACAGTTCTTAATACTAGTTAGGGCACAAGCACTATCAGCTACAGCACCCTTTTCGTACTTGATAGACCTTCGATGAACTGCGGTCTTACTTCAAACAAATCTTCTAACAATGAGATGTCCCTTAACCTTCTTCTAAGATTCAAAGAACGGACCATTTAGTTTGTTGATCAAACATAACAAACAGCGGCCTACCTTCAGATGATACTCGACCTTCTGAACAGAGATAGGTTGGGCTTGGAAGCAGCCTAGATAAGTGCGTCCTGCTTCAAAGTTCTGTTAAATTTTGGGTACCAGAGGACAAGTGGTTCCCTAAGGCTTTGATTTTTGGCCTAGGGAAAAGTGTCCAAAAGTATTTAATTTTTTCTCCTAAAGTGACTTAATAAGTGGTAAAGTCAAATATACTTTAAAAGTGACTTTATAAATGATAAAGTTACTAAGCCTAATTTTAAAGTGACTTTAATAAAGTCAATGTGAAATTAGAAAGTGAAGAGTGACTTTGGAAATAAATGACTAAGAGAGTCTTTATTAAAGTGGGGTAAATTAAAAAATAGAAAGTGAGATTTAAATACACATTTAATCTCGGCCCTAGATCTAAAACTATCTCAACCATTGGATTTAGGGATTCCCCAAAAGTCACTTAGGGTTAGGTTAAAGGAGGAAAAGGAGAGAAAAGATCATTCAGTCTTTCATGAGCACATTGAGAGAAGGAAGAGAAGAGAGCTGGAGAAATTTCTGGGCTTGAGAAAGTGAAGGAGAGGAGCAGTTCAGCAAATCCGTACAACAACTGGAGGTTGCACGCATTTCGAGGTAGCAGTCCGTACAACATTAATTAACACATATTTCTGTACAGCAGCTTGAGGCACAATTTTCGAGGAGAGGGACAGCACAAAAATCGAGAAGGTACAACAAACTAAAGGCACGATTTTCGAGATTGTTGGGCATGGTTTTGAGACAGCATGCACAGTTTTCGAGGAGGAGATACTGTTGTACTTTTCCGTATAGTCCATACAGCCGTACAGCTAAGTATTGGGCACGAGTTTCAAGGTTGTTCACTACTGTAATAAATTTCTGTTTTGACTATTATGCTAATTTGGCACATTTTCTGAGGTGGAGGCAAGCACGGAAAACGAGATAAGTCTGTACATTGTTTGCTGGAATATTTTTGTATATTTCACTTCTATGTAAAAGAATTTTCCAGAAATAAAGAATAGCTTTCAAACTGGTTTTCCCCAAGAGTTGTAGGGGGTTTTTCTAGGGTCATGTTGACCAAAAATCAATGTGTCATTTTCTGTTTGTGGCTAATATATTTTCTGAATTTTTATTTCTGCATTTTCCAGGACTTTGAAATTTCCAAAATTTGTGTTTTCAGAAATATTTATTATTTCCAGCTTGTTGAATGTATGGTTATGTGCATGGGCATTTAACTACATGGGAGTAATAAGGAGAGATTGATAACCGGGGTTTATTAGGACAGCAAGCATGTCTTTGGGCTTGAAGGTGGAGGATAGGTTGGATGGGCATAGCAACTACTAGTAAATGGAAGGAGAGAATGCAGAGCATCTTTGAGGAGGCAGAAGTCTGGGGTATAATGGTACATACCCAACAACACCCTGTAGTAGTGCCTCCTGATGTTGTTCAGTTGGTTGAGTTGAATAAGAAGAATAACAAGGGAAAGAGGTTGATTCTAGATGGTATTAAAGACCATGTCATTCCTCATGTGAGAGGAAAGAGACTTGCTCATGAGATGCAGACAGCCTTGACCAATCTCTACCAAAATACCAATGAGAACAGAAAAATGTTCCTAAGGGAGAAGCTAAAGGCCATTAAGATGGCAAAGACTGATAGTGTTACTGCATACCTCACAAAGATCACTAATGTGAGAGATGAGTTGGTAGCAGTTGGAGAGGTCATTCCACCGACTTACTTGGCGTGGATTACAGTGAATGGCCCTCCTAGTACATGGTTGAACTTTGCTGAGGCAAAAGAAAACTAAAGACTTAAAGGTTTGGGACAAAAATCCAAAGGAGGATAATTTGAAATTTTGAAGGATAGAATGTTGTATTTAGAGCAATTGGAAAATGCTCTTATCCGGGATGATGCTGATCATGTTGCGACGCCACCCCCATCCAGTGCCATTGTTCCCATGTTCAAGTTTTCAATATCAGCAGCAGGGGCTTCATCTTCAATTCCACAAATACCATCTACTTCGCTACCACCACATGGAGGCCCACATAGCGATTGTGTTGGTGTAAGGAGGAAAGATTTGTAGATAGATTAACAATAGACTACATTATTTGTCATAGTATATAGATGATAGATTAGAGTCTTAGAATTTAGTGTTGTGAATATGAACTTTTCAGTGTTCGTACTTCAGTCTGTAGATGGTCATGGCCTATTTTGTAAACATTACTATTTGGTAATGTTAACAGTTGCTTGATAAGTTATTTGAATGTTTTAACTTTTAATGGTCTACTTTCTATTATATGTTTAAAATTTTGATACTTTCTACTTTCTACTGTCTATGATATGCTTAAAAATTTTATGTTTCTTTCTAATTGCTAGAATCTAGATGGTTGACACTCGAATAATTAATCATTAATGTACTATGGATGTCATTTCTATCTTGATTTATGTAAAATATGAATGTTTTCATATCTTATACAACTAATTTCGTATTCTGGACGTTTTTTAGAATATAAATGCAAAATAATATATTCATATAGATAATAGATGTTTTTGAGATACTTCACTTCCAAATATTTTTAGAAAATGACACTTCTGACGCTTTGATTCCACAAGTGACAAAACGCACCCACTTCGTCCCTGCTTTGTGCAACATTTGTTGTGGTCTAGCAGCAACTTGTACTAGTTGTTGTGATAATCATTCAAATTCAAATCCTGGTGGGTATAATCCTCCCCTACATGGGCTTAGTCAGTTGTGACTATTACTAGATGTTGCCTTAGTGCCGTATTAGGTCATCTGCCATTTATCAGTGTAGCCTCTAGGTAGTTGGGTCATGGCCCATCCTTGTCAAAAGGGTAAATTAAGTTGGTTTGTTTAATTGTTTGTATCTTTGCAAGCGATGATGGCTAAAATGAATGTCAACTAAGCTGGCTTCGTACCAGTGACCTTAACTTTACTAATAGAAATTCTAAAGGATGGGCAGACTATTACAGAGTTTTCAGTCCATTGTGCTGTTTTCCTTTATCATTGTAGCCTCTAGGTAGTTGGGTCATGGTCCATCCTTGTCAAATGGGTAAATTAAGCTGGTTTGTGTACTCGTTCATATATTTGCAAGCAGTAATGGCTAAAATGAATGTCAACTAAGCTGGCTTAGTACTGGCAACCTCAACTTTGCTAATAACAAAGCTAAAGGAAGGGCACACTGTTACTGTGTTTTCAATCCAATGGGCTGTTTTCCTTTATATATGTAAAGACTTATGAATATTACACAAGAATTCTGTCCAAATATAAAGGATGAGCACACTGTTACCAGGTTTTCAGTCCATTGGGCCGTTTTCCTTTATATATATATATATATACACACACACACACACACACCTAAAGACTTATGAATATTATATAAGACTTCTGTCCAAATATCAGTGTTTTGTCAAAGGAAAATGATCCACATTTTCTACAAATTGTTGAACTCACTCTTTTAGGTTTACCTCCAGAGTAGAAGTCCTTGAAAATCACTGGCCCCTTCCATATCTGATCTTATGCACCATCTTCCATCAATATAGCTAATTTCCTATGAATATGATGTAGAAAAAATTAATGACAGACCACTGAAATTTTATGAATGTTAGGTAAAGTTCTAATGAAAGAAAGTTACCTGAGAACAGTTTTCATCACGGCAATTTAGCAAGATACTATTCAGTAACTGGTACATCTGCGCAAAGAAAGGGTGCATTGATATTAATATCACACAAGCATATGATACTACATAGATACTCTTCTGCAATCTCTAGCAGCAAGTAGCAGAAAATGCTTGATAAATGGAATTTTTATAGATGGAATTTTAACAAAATTAAGTTGACAACCTCCCACCCTTTGCTGGAAGTATAGAATCAAACATAAAATGATCTTCAACCTAATCCTCCAATACAGTCCTGAACATGAAGTATATCAAGTAAAACCAGAGGTAGATTACACTGAAAATCATCATCTCCAAATGCTAGAGCAGCAAGGCTTCAAAGGGATACATGAAGACATATAAATATTCAAGGGTATAAAATAAAGCCCTGAAGGAGAGCATTGATCTGCTTGTGAAGAACCTGAAGAGTGTTGGGGATAATATTGAGTAGCTGCAGGGCTGGGACGAATGACCTAAAATCATGGAAAGACCAGTGATAAAGGCAAAGATCCCCAACTACTAAGACTCAGCTCCTCTTTTCTCTACAGACTGAGTTCAGGTCAATCAAAGGGATAATGGACTCCTTTTGTAAAATCGCAGGTTAAAAGGGTTATGATGTCTCTAGTTTTAACTTTTTATATGCTTAAACATGGGATTTTGGTTATGGTAGTGATTACAACTCAAACATATCTTAGATACTTGGAAAACTTCAATTTTGGTTATTAAAACAGACAATTGAAATTTTCAATTCTGTAATCATCCACATGCATAGGTATAGATATGGAACTCTTTTATATTTTTCTAATTATTTAAAATCAATCATGGTCCTATCAAGAAAACCTTTAATATCATGTTAGTGAAACATGAAGAAACAACCCCCAAAATGTGTTGATCACAAATTCCATTTCCAACAGATTGTCAGGTAATACCAAGTTTAATTGCAATGTTCCACGGAGTTTCCGGGACGGGGAAACGCGGGAGTGGGGATACACACAAGGGGGACGTATATAAGCAACCCCAAAATTTGGGAAATTTTCGAGGAAACGGGGGGACGTCAAAGTCATAAAAATTATAAAATTATAAATTATTATAAATTTATTTAAAAATTTAAATAACTAAATAGAAAATCTTAATAATTAGTAATTACTCATTGTACATCTAAAGAATAAAATTTAAATATGATCATCATTACATATTAGACTATTATCATTGATTTATTGAATCATTTATGAATCATTGAATTATCATTTGACATTTCTGCATTATAATTTAAATTTATAAATCTAGATTCTACAGAAATGCACTGTCTCAGCCCTTCAGCAAAGTGAAATGCACACGGAAATGTCTCTGTCTCAGCCCTACAACAAAGCTAAATGCACACAGAAATCATAAATGTCTCACTGTCAAAATGCACTCAGCCGTTAAGCAGTCTCAGCACTCAGTCTCAGTTGCGGCGACAATGGATGGTAAACGTTGAAACTTCGACAAGCTCCGGCAGCAAGGTAAATGGACAGGCTCTGTTGATGGCTGAAAGGTAAATGAAAAATGCGTAGGTAGAATGAATTAGGTTTTAAGTTAAAACTTTAACTTTTAGGTTTTAACTTTTTTCTTATTTAATGTTTAAATTTTTAGTTTTATTAATTAAGTTATGATTCATTTTTTTAACTTCTAAGTTTTTTTTTTTAATTTTTCATTTTGCATCGTTTTAATTTCTAATATAATTTAATTTTTATTTTTATTTTTTAAATTTGAATTTAATTTTTGAATTTTAATAAAATTTAATTAATTTATTTATTTTTTTAATTTTTTTAAAGTTATACTTATAACTTATATACTATATAGGTTTATTCAACTTTAATATAATTTCATTTTTTTATTTTTATTTTTTAAATTTGAATATAATTTTATTAATTTATTGTTATTGTTTTTAATTTTGTGTTTAAGTTTTAAATTTTAATAAAATTTAATTAATTAATTTATTTTTTTTTAAGTTTTACCAAGTTATAACTTATAGACTATAGTTATAATTTATAACCTTATACAGTTATACTATATAGGTTTAATTATAATATAATTTCATTTTTTGAATTTTTATTTAAATTTTAATATAATCTAATTAATTAATTAATTTAATTTAATTTTTAAATTTAAATAAGTTTCATGTTTTAATATAGTTTAAGGTTTTTTTATTTTTTTTGTTGTTTTTTAATTTCTCATATATTTAAATTTGTATTTTTTTTCTAATGTTTTATATATATTACTAGGCAAAAAAAATATGCGTCCCCCCGGCGTCTCCCCGTCCCCCTTCATGGGAGACGCGTTTCGCTGCCCGAAAAACGTCCCCCCGGAGTTTCCCCAAGTTTCCCCAAAAGGGGGACGTGGGGGAAACGTTTCCTGAGGAGTTTCCCCGTCCCCGGGACGTGGGGAAGCGTCCCCGTGGAGCACTGTTTAATTGTCACTTGAGTGACTAAGGAACCATACTGGGTAAAGTATAGTTGTTTTCAGTTCTTTGAACCGTATTGAGAGCTATGTTGCAGGAAACACCCTTTACCCTGTGTACTTGTACCGAAACACCTGCAAATGCCGAAACAGGTATCAAACAGCACAGAAATGATGCTGGCTATACCGTACGGCATTGCCTGATTTGAAAATGCTGTACAATATGGCCAGGGATGTTCCCATGCCTTTTTGGCAGAAATCAGTGTCTACAGCTTCTTTTGCTTGTGTGGGCCTGTTGACCACACTTTGTCAACGACCCCATAGCAGTACACCCCCATTTTTTAAAATGGGACTTATCATGTTCGAGGCTCGTGTCATCCAGATTTCATCGTCGATTGACAGTTTTTATAATGATGTAAACCCATTCTGCATTTTATGATGTAAATGATCTAAGTAAGACCGTCCATGTATGTAACAACCTAGGTAAGCCTAGTATGTTGTTGATGATTTCGATCTTAGGAGGTTTTTTGTCTCACTGATTCACGAAAGTGATCGGCAGAGTTTTTCCCTCCAGCCTCACCCCAAAGCTAGGGTGGATTTTATCATCAGCATACTAAGTGAGTCCTAGTGTTCTATCGAGTCCTTGTGAAAGTAGTTTCAACTCCTGGTCTACTAGATCATGTTTTGAGTCGCAGAATTGAGTATTTATTTTAGGGTCTATATGAATGGGTATTCCCCCTTCATGTATGTAAATGTATTATCTCATGTAAAAGAGGGTTGGAAAAATAATTATAATCCCCTCTTAGTCAATTAATTAAATTTTCTGGTCAATTAATTAATAAAATCCTAAACCAGAAATTTAATTAATTTAGGGTCCAAAATTAGGATTAAATCTTTAAAGGCAAAATTTGTGGGTCCTTAGAAAATGATTTTGACAGCCCCAGGCCAAGGGAATATTGAGAATTTTAAGAAATATTGGACCTTTGGGCCTTGGTGGTTAAGTCAAGGTCAAACTTTTGGGGTAATTAACTCAAAAATAATATTTTTGAGTTAATTAAATGATAAATTCGATTTTTCCCCAAAATTTTAATTTCAACGCTCTGGATTAAAAGATAATTAAATCTTTTGGACGTTTGAGATTATTTTGACGAGGATCATCCAAACTAGCCGTTAGAGATCTTGTCCTATAAATTTAGAGGTCTTTCTCATTCTTGAGTCATCCGATCTTAGGATCGTGCACTTGCTCTTAGAAGCTCTTGTAAACTTTTTTTGAGGAATAAAGCATAAAGACTTTGGGGTTACAAATCTGGATGTTCCTTCTCAGATCTATGTGGTGAATTGTCTCTAAACTCTGCTACTTTGTTTCTTGTATTTTAAGGTTGTTGGTCTTCATTGATTAATCTGCATACAGGTATCTTGTGCAGTTTTCTGGGTTTATAAAATAACATTCTGATTTTTCTGAAAAGGTCTCATGTTGTTTTCTTAAATCTCTATCGATCTAAGATCCGGATCTAAGTGTGCAGGGAATTTTTTTTTTAAGATTGGGCGTCTGGGGAAGTCTTCGGTTGGACTAGCCGACTCTCAATAAACATAAATCTGATAAGCTCTTTATTTGTTAAATTCCAGGTCTATCTTATGGAATTGGTGGTTTTGCAGGGTTTTCTAGGGCTTGTGCCTCTCACTAAAACTTTGAATCTCTGAAAATTGTGCTGAAATGAATTCAGATCTGACCATGAGGGGTTTTAAATCTGTAAATTAGTTTGTATATTTGTAAATTTTTCAAATCTATAAGGGTTTAATCGTTTCTTGGTGTGTGTATCTTTCGGATCCGGTTGGTTTCTTGCATGTTTAGGGTTCAAATCGAAATTTTTTTAAGATCTGAGCCAGATCTAGCCTCCAAAGGCCAGATCTGGCCTCAAATTACTACTGCGAATAAAATCTCAACATTACTGGATTCAAAGAGCAATTGGAAATCAGAATTTGACGGAAATTTTTTAAATTTCTAAGCTGCTGGGTAAAGTTTATGCATATTGGGTGCATCAAAATTTTTCTGAATAAAACCCTGTCTCTGTCGAACGTCCAACCCAGTTCTTTGCCATTCAATCTGTCTACCTTTATTGTCCATCTCCAAAGCTCTCTTCTGCCCTTCGTTTTCTGTGATCCATTTTCTCTTGTTGCCATCCAGCATTTGCTTATATGCTGCTTCATTTCCATTAGCCGTCCTACCTGTCCGTTCATTGATCTCACCTCCTCCTCTGGCTGCGTTTATCCCTCGCGTCGTCACTTGAGCCGCTTCCCTTCACTTCGTGCGTTAACCCTGGCCCTCCGAACTTCATCTCTGCCTGTCGACTTCTCTCGTGGTGACTTCAGCCTGCAAACAAAAACATAAATCATAAACTTCAAAGCCGTTGTCCAATCGATCTTCTCCGCCTTCGATTTCCTTATTCCCTTGCCATCGATCCATTCCTCACGTCCGACCTGCAAGTAATAGCACAAAACGACACAAACAAAGGGCACGCTTTGAAAATTTTAAACACATGCGTTAAAAAAATTTTGAAGTCGAAATTTCTGTTAGTCGTAGGTTAGGTTAGTTTTAAGATTTCGTTTGATTTTTTTTATTTAGATTTGATTTTATGATAGTGTAGTTTTTATTTAATTTTAGTATTAGTTTTTAGTTTTAGTAGCATTGAGTCTTAGTTTTAATTTTGTCGGTTTTCCTTTTTTTCTTTTTTTTTTAAAGTTTCGATTTTAGTTTTATTAAGTTAGATTTAATTTTTTTTTAATTTTTAACTTAGTTTAATTTAGATCTAGTTTGATTCTAACTTAGTTTAATTTTTAGTTTTTGTTTAACTTTTAGATTCTAACTTTTAGCTTTAGTTTAGTTAGATGTCATTTTTGTGTAGTTAGATTTTAATTTTAGTTTTTTTTTGTTGTTGTTAGAATTAGTTTAATTTTTGTTTTAAGATAAAAAATAAAAAAATTATAAAAATTATCTTTTATAGTCAAATGAGCTTTTAAGATTTTATCCTAAGTGTGACTATACAAAATTTTTGGGATTTGTTGAAGTGAAATTAATTGAAACATCTTAAATTCTGGCATTTTCATCTTATTGCTTCATGGTTGTGGTGCTTTTGAGTTAAATATCATTGTGACCAATCGTGTTTTAATAAGCAGTGGTTAATCGTCACTTACCTGTTTATAATTGCATAACGGGATTTTATTTGACTCCATAAGGCACTGGTTTTAAATGTGAAATCTAATTTAGATCTATGGAATCTCGTTCATTCTATCAAGTATTTGATGTTTTAGCTGTGTCTCCTGGATTTGTCATCCTCATTTATAATAGGGTCTACCTCCCTTAGCTCGCAAGGAGACAGCTTAAATAGAGAGATTGGGGATAAGAGTGACAGCCCCCAATCTGAGCCGTTGTCGCGGTGCCTGGACAATCTGTGCGACAACATTTTTTGGCGCCGTTGCCGGGGATAGAGTTTTTTCTGTCCTTGGTCTTAACAACATTTTATAATCTTCTAATCTTTCATCGCCATTCATTAGCCTGTCGCAAGAGATCACATTTTCTGGCGTCTTTTCATCCCTTCATATTTTCATCGTCTTATCTTTCGTCATATCACTAATCATTTCATCATCGCATCTTTAGCACCTGGACATTTCGGTTGGCTTCTTGTTTGGGTGGCGACTCCACTTATTCATCTTTTTATTCCCAGACAAGAATCCCCCCTGATATCCATCTGCTATCTCTCGATTATTTCTTTTGTTTTAGAATTAGTTTCATGTTCAAGTGGCGACTCCATTTCTTTCATTTCTTACAAGAGTTCCTGCTAAGAAGTTCGCTTCTTGAGGACCTTTTGACTATTCTTGAACACAGATCTATTTCTAAAATCTTAAAAACGATATCATGGATGTTTTTGCCCCGTGTAATTTTGCTAATATTCAGGGTTATCCCCATGATGTTCCTCAAATGGATAAATTACCATCTTTTCAAGGAAATGATGCAGTCAGTGTTAAATCTCATTTGTTTGCTTTCACTAACTGGTGGAATAGATTTGCAGTTGCAAAAAATAATTTCGAGGATGTAAAGATGAAAACTTTTGTTCTTACTTTTGGTGAAGATGTTGTTGAATGGTTTACGGAAAAACCTGATAATTCATTTGATACTTTTGAATCAATTGTAACTGCTTTTAAGGAAAAGTATGGTGATAAAAGGGAAGATAGGCATTTGGTAAGAGAAATCAGTACCATAAAAAAGAAAGAAAATGAAACGACTGAAGAATTTAACAGGAGATTTAATGGTATTCTTAGAGAAATATCTCAAACTCATAAACCTCCTAATGGATCTCTTATGAATTTTTACATTGATGCTTTTGATTCTGATACTTCATATGAGTTAAGGCGGGCTAAAATTGCAAATTATAAGGCTTGTCAATCCTTAGCTGAGGAGATTGAAAAAGATAACAGGGCATCTGGGAAGTCTGAAATCCCTGATTTTGATAGGGCTGATACTAAGTTAAAAGAACCTCTAGAAGATGATGATGACCCTATGAAAAAGTTAATGCAAAAACTTGAAAGCATGGAGCTTAGTCATGCTAAGGAAATAAGTGTCTTACAGGCTAGGTTGGTTCAAATGGAAAGGGCTCAAACGCAGAATTCCCAACCTAGAAATAATAATGTTTTGCAGGAAAGAGGCCTATCTAATGAGCAGAGACCGACAAATCAACTTGAGTTTGCAAATCTTGTGGATGAAGCTCTGCCTTATTGTAGAGCCTGTAATGCTCTTCATGAAGAGGTTACTTGCCATGTTGTCAAAAGAATCATAGCTAGTAGAATGGCAAGGTCAAGTCATCAAATTAATGTTGTTGGTAAGGACTATCACATGCATATAGAAGATCATGAAAGTCGGGTTAAGGAACCAGCTCAGATGATTAAGGATGTGCAACCCAATCATATGCAAATGATTCAAAACATGGAAGCTAACCAAATCAATCTTCAAAATAAGATAACTTCCATGGAAACAAGTCATGCACATGAAATAAATGTCATGGAAAACAGGTTAAAGATAATGGAAGTTAATCATTCTAATCAGATGTCCATCATGGAAGCAAGACACACCCAGGAAATGAATACCATGAGGGAAAATCACTTGTTGGAAATGAGTTCCATACAGGAAAGGTTGGAAAAAATGGAAAAATTACATATACAAATGTTTCAGCCGAAATTTGATTATGAAGATTCATCAACAGATCATAAGACTTCTTGTCTGCTAAAGCCATGCTCATCTCATCACATGGAGGATTTAACTATGATTTCAAAGGATGTTGAGAAAGACCAAGCTCATGTATCACCATTGACAGAGTATATCCAGAATAACATTGGTCATGCTCCAAGTTCTTCAGATATTTTGTACAAACATCTTCAAGATGAGGACAGGAAATATACAGTGATCTCATTGCTGATATCACAACCCACTCAGAAGAAGAGAAAGAAGCAAAAAAAAAGTAAGTGGTTTGATTCGTTTGATGGTCGAGAGCAGCTTGACAATCAGATAAGACAGAGTCCTACAATTAGCAAGATTGGACATGGCACATCTGAAAAGCAGCCTACAGACTTGCCTGAAAGTAGGCAAATGCTCAACATACACTATATTGAGCACATCTGATGCCACAGGGCATCCTCTGTATAGTATCTCTAACCTTACACCTTGTTATTTCAGCATTTCATTTTGCAGTTAGAGTAGATTTACTTTTCATGTTAAGTAGAATAATAAATAAAAGAAGAACTTCTATTTTTCATGAGCTTAATGTTATATAATGATATTTGGATGGACGGTACTTATGTAATCTTGTGTGTTGCTTGGATGCAGATTCTGGATTCTCACATTCCTTCGATGAAGCAACGTGTCCCCAAGTAGAGCCAGATGTTGACCACACTTTGTCAACGACCCCGTAGCAGTACACCCCCATTTTTTCAAATGGGACTTATCATGTTCGAGGCTCGTGTCATCCAGATTTCATCGTCGATCGACAGTTTTTATAATGATGTAAACCCATTCTGCATTTTATGATGTAAATGATCTAAGTAAGACCGTCCATGTATGTAACAACCTAGGTAAGCCTAATATGTTGTTGATGACTTCCATCCTAGGAGGTTTTTTGTCTCACTGATTCACGAAAGTGATCGGCAGAGTTTTTCCCTCCAGCCTCACCCCAAAGCTAGGGTGGATTTTGTCATCAGCATACTAAGTGAGTCCTAGTGTTTCTATCGAGTCCTTGTAAAAGTAGTTTGAGCTACTTGGTCTACTAGATCATATTTGAGTCGCAGAATTGAGTATTTATTTGAGGGTCTATACGAATGGGTATTCCCCCTTCATGTATGTAAATGTATTATCTCATGTAAAAGAGGGTTGGAAAAATAATTATAATCCCCTCTTAGTCAATTAATTAAATTTTCTGGTCAATTAATTAATAAAATCGTAAATCAGAAGTTTAATTAATTTAGGGTCCTAAATTAAGATTAAATCTTTAAAGGCAAAATTTGTGGGTCCTTGGAAAATGATTTTGACAGCGCCAGGCCAAGGGAATATTGAGAATTTTAAGAAATATTAGACCTTTGGGCCTTGGTGGTTAAGTCAAGGTCAAAATTTTGGGGTAATTAACTCAAGACTCCATGCCCAAAGATGAACCAGAAGACACTTGTACCATGGGATATCATCAGATATCATTAGTTCAACAAAGTTTTTTAAACTCTACTTCTACTTCTTATCATTTTCTCTTGTACCCGATTCCACGCCCTACGGGGAATTGTAATAAGTGATGCTAGTAATGATGAGTTTTGAGTCAGTATTGAGTCTGTAACAGGCCTAGGTATCCTGGGACCTTCCCAACGAGTAGTACTCTAAGAGGTTTTTTTTACTTGGTTAATTATCATCTCCCTACCAGGAGTTAATAATTAATTGAGTTTTTACCTCCAATTTTAACCCAAAGCTGGAGTACGGTTTGATGGTGAGGCCTTGGGTGAGTCCTAGTGTCTAGAGTCAATGTATATTACCATGCTAGATCACACAAAAATTTTCATGGAATTTGGTTAGGTCTAGGGAGTGATTTTTTGATTTTTTAATTTTTTCCACAAGTTGAAAATTGCAATAAAAATTGTAACTGAATTGTAATAAGTGTTGTCTAGAGAAGTTGTATGGAGTATGAATAATCAAAATTACACCTCTCACGCTCAACTTTCTACTAAAACACACTTCGAGGGGTTAAAAATGTGTTTTGAACCTTCAAAACCCACTTTTCCTAAGTTTAGTGGGAAATCTGGCAATTAATTAAGCCAGAAAATAAATACATGGAGAAAAATAAATACCACACATGCTAAATGAGGTGGAAATGAGGTGGAAAATTATGGAGGAGATAAAGTGAAGTCCCAAGGTGATGTGGACTCCTAAAATCAAGGAAAAGACATGTGCTCAAATAAAATTGAATTTTCGGCATTAAATGAGAGTTGCTTACTTAGAAATTCGAATTTGTGAAGTTAGTGCATATTTGGGAGGATTTGGGAGAATATTTGGTGGAGATTTTTGTGAGAAATTGTCCCCACATGGGTTACCAACCATATACACATGTCATTCCATCATAAAATTCGAATTTGGCATATCAAGGAAGAAGAAAATGATGTCAACTTGCAATAATTCGACTTTTACACTTGGATTGGAGCTCCACTTACCAAATTCGAATTTTCCTTGTGATCTCCTCCCTCTCACCACTTGGCATATGGTTCTTCATTGGGATTTGTTCCCAACTTTCTATATAATGAAGCCATGGGCTCTCATATTGTATCATTGCATACAAGTTGTTGTGCTTGCGGAAGCGCTGCTACTTTGTACACTTTTCAAGAATATCAATAAAAAGACTTTGGGGTCCATTCATGGGTGTTCTTCCTTTGAAGCATGGTGCATTTGGAGCTATTGGTATAATATTTTCTATGCTTTGAGTTATTTCATTTCCCATGTATTCTTGTGAATTTGCTAGTGCACAGCTATCTTGTATTCGCATTTGATTTGAAAGTAGACTCTAGAGGATGAAAGTTCTAGTTTATTTTCAAATAAATTTCTAGAAGTTTCAATTCATTGTTTGCTTATCTAAATCTACATGGACCAATGTGTGACTTGAGTACTGTAAAATAATTCTTTTTGGATCAAGCGTGAGGGGAAATCTTTGGGAGACGAACCCACTCTTGAAGCACCCTCAAAGGAACTCTCATTTGTTATTTGGATTTTCATAGTTTATCTTATGAAAAAGTGTCTTACAGAGATTCGTTTGGACATAGTTTGTATGCATGCAATCATTTAAAAATATTTTATTTTTCATTGTTCTTCATTGAATCATATTTTGCTATTTAAAGAGCTTAAGCATGGCTAGACAAAGAGGAGAGTTTACTCATCCTCTTTGGCTTAGCGCTTTGTAGATTATTGTACAATATTTTGTGATTTTCTTTGTCTAACACTTGGTTGGTTTTTTGTAGTCTTCTTTTTCTAACTTGTTTTCTTGTAGCAACTTGTGAGATTCACCTTCAAGAAACTACTAACAAATTGTTGCAGGACCTTTGAGCTCTAATGTCAAACGAGAAGGACTCTCTCTTTTTTCTTTGGTCGTGGGCAGTTAAGGAGCTTCCTTGACGAAGGCTGAGTTCTTTTTGTGGCTTCTTCCCTCTCTCTTGGCCGTGAGCATTGAGGAGGCTTAGCCTCTCTTCTTCACTTGTAAAAATCTGATTTCTATTGAGCCTTTATATTGCAGAAATTTCTCATCAAGCATAAGTCTAAGACCTCAAGTTTCATTTGTAAAGGTTTTCCTTGAGCTTGTAGGAGGCTTCATAGTCTCTTACATCTAACAACTAATAAAATTTCTAATTTTGGGAACGTGGGTTTTACCCATTGGCATCTCATTCTCTCCATTTTTTGAGAGGACTTGTGGTGTGATTTGTTGATCTCTTTAAATTGCATGCATCTCATTCAATTGGTCAATTAACACAGCCATGCATTTCATTCATTTCACTAACTAGTCACTTTGATTTGCCACAATTTTTAAAAGCATTTACTTTCATAGCAAATTCAGACTTTTTTTATATACAAGCATCTTTACTTGAGTTTATTTAGCTTGAAATCATACTTCAAATTTGCTTATACTTCACCATTGAGCACACTCTACAATATTAAGTTTGATGCATCAAGTAAAACTACATTTTATTTCATGACAAGCAAATATATTTCAAGTTGAAGTTGAATTTTCATTTTCATGTTAATTTACTTTTAGATCTTACATGCTCCAAGCATCACTAAAATTTACCTCCAACTTAAGTTGGTTGAATAGACATTTTAGGGACCCTCTACCTCTATGGACTCCTCACTGTGAGATCCAAATATTTGGGCGAGGGTGAGGTCTGAGGATTAGAGTTCAATTGTAACCTTGCTTTAGAACTAATTAATAAAATAAACCAAGAGCACTATTTCATCACATTTACTTGCAAAGTTCCCAAATTTTTTGTTATCTTGATGGTTTAAAGATTCAAATGCAAATATTATCTCAAGAAGCACTTTGGATGCAAGCATTTTAATTCCTTAAATTTTGCAACAAGTTTAATTATATGGTACTTGGAAATTTGCTTACTTTTGCAACTTCATTGCATGTTGTCATTTTAATGATCATTATGCTTATGGATGATTGATATATCTCATTTCATTGGCAAATACCCCTATTTGGTGTTGCAAATTTAATTGCATGTTGTGATCTTGGTCTAACATTTGAGTTTTTCTATCGTCTCATTTACATTCTCCAAAAGTAGAACACTAATTGTTTCCTTATGAGCAAGATAGTTTCTCATGCTTTGATTCATAAATCTATTTATCTTGAGAGCATTTCTAATATCTTGTGCTAATAGTCTTTTGTTTCCATTTCAGGATTACTATGTTCTCATCTCTTTGAGCATTTCTTTTACTTTTGAGCATGTTATTTAGGCACTGGTTAAATGGTTTGTCATTATTTTGAAGTTGCTCATAAATGTTCATGAATCTTCAAAAGTAATCCAATCTCACTCTAATATTCTCCTAGAAAACTCACATCTTTAACTTAGTTTTTCTTTAGGGACCACCCCCCATAGCTAACCTAGGAGATAGCTTAAACGAAGAGAATCGAGAATAGGTGACAACGCCTTCTCTGAGTTCTTTGCCACCAACCACACCTTATGGAGTTAAAGGCTTTTCCCGCTAACTGTAGGTAGGTGTAGGCGGCAAGCGATAACATTTTTTGGCGTCGTTGCCGGGGACAAGTCTTCTTGTGCCTGGGAAAATGACTAATTTTAAGTTTTGGCATATTTGAATTTTAGATTTAGATTCTTGCTCAAGTGGCGACTCCACTCAATCCTAATTTTGCAAGAGTCTCTACTAGGAGAAATTCAAGTGGTCTAGTTAGCCCATCTCCTGATCCTGAAAGGGTTTTTAGAGAGAGATTAAATAGACTTTCTCATAGTAGAGCTCTTGCTAGTCTTGCGCAAGAGGCTATTTCTGACATTCATTTTCTGTTTCAAGAACAAGTTGAGCCTAACATCATTGTTAATTTCTGAACATGTTCTATGCCATTTCAGATTAGGGTACAATACTGAAGAAGATAGAACATACTAAACGATCAATAGAAGACAAGCCAAAACAGAGATGAGAAATGGTGGCGTTACGGCGATCAGCAGGATGCTTCAACCAGCAAAGTCTCCAATAGGTCATTCAGCCAAGCGTGTCACACATATATCCCAGAACAACCCAAACAAAGAACAGTCCATATATATCACAGCTCCAACGCTATCCAGAGAGAGAGAATTCCTCCACCAATGTGTGTCAAATGAATTCTAAGTCTCTCCAATATATAGGAATCTTTGGGGGTGTGTGACACGTCCATTAAGACATTTAAGTCTATATTTTATTCCAAGCCGACCTAGCACATAAGTGGAATAAATTCAAAGTACATGTTCTGCTCATCCGATCGAGATGATCTTTAGATCAATCTTACACCTCTCCGAAAGAGGAATCCAATAAAAATATTGGGATCATCATCTGAGCAGCACAACCCGGAGTTTGGACCTAGTTGTCCAATTTTAACACTCCCTCTCAACTAGGGAGAACTCCGTCCACAAGTGCAATCCAAACATCGTGTGTCATCTCGTCGTAACTTGCTTTGCTGGCCTCTTTATTTCAGAACAGAAGTGGGTCAGTCACAAAGACATCATTCCCAGCTGACAGATTCAGCGCACAGGTCAAAACCTCTGTCGGACTCACAAAGAGTCTCCAACCAACCCGAGGTTGGTTCATCTGACCCGAAGTCAGGCAAAGGTCCGAGACCTCACAAGACTTGATCCCAGATGAAGTGGTTGGACCGTGCCATCCTAGATAGAGAGTACGGAAATCTCTGATGCGTCCATCAGTCTTTGCTACTAGTCTCTAGCTTTTCCCACCTCATTGGCCAAATGAGAGGTACTTCCCATGAGCCTTGAACTCAATGGGTAGGATGCATACGGGGCACAGATAAATGAGAGGCGAACCAGCTCAATAATCACAACGGTGGGGCAGAAGCATTATGAGTGCTTATAGCTCCGAGAAGCTATCCCCAAAGTCCCCCAGAGCTCCCAGAGCTCATCGTCCAACAGGACCCACATCATAGGGTCGTTCCATGATACCAAGACTCTCACGGAAGGTTAGGAACTTGACCTTCCCCAGGGGCTTAGTGAGAATATCCGCGACCTGCTCATCAGTTCCTATATGATCGAGCCTTACGGCGCCTCGCTATACCATATCCCAGATAAAGTGGTACCAGCCATCAACATGCTTGGATCAATCGTGGAACCCAGGATTCTATGACAAATGAATCCCCCTCTGGTTATCACAAAGGATAACGGTGGCATCTAGCACATGCTTGAACAGCTCACAGAAGAGCTTTCGCAACCAAGTGACTTCACAATAGGCCATACATGTTACAATGTATTCGGCCTCAGCAGTGCTCAAGGCTACCGACTTTAGATTCCTGCCCGAAGCAGATCTACATGTGAAGTAGCATCCAGATGTGCTCTTGCGATCCACCACACTGCCAGCCCAATCGGCATCAGTATATCCATGGAGTGTCATACTCCCGGGAGTGTATCTCAGCCCATGGTCTATCGTGCCTCAGAGATATCTCAAGAGTTTCTTGGCACCAACCCAGTGAATGTTATGATCAACCATGTGTTGACTCAAAGTGTTCACTGCACAACATACGTCCGAACAGGTGTTCATTAAGAACATCAGAGTCCCTATGAGTTGACGATACTCAGTAGGACGGGCCCAGCAACGCTGCTACTCAACTTCTTGAAGTTGAGTTCCATGGACTTACAGTCCATCATACCAGAAACTTCATAATGTATTTTCCTTGAGAAAGGAAAATCTCGCCACGTCTCTGCTAGACCTTCAGGCCTAGACATTCGTCCTAGGTCCTTCATCTCGAACTCAGCAGCGAGCTCCCTCTTGCACTGATGAATGAGAGGGTCAGCACTTGTTAGGAAGAGGTCATCCACATACGGCACCAGAGTGAGAGGCTTCTTTCTATTAACCTTGCAGTGAAGGTTCAGATCAGTAATACTACGAGTGAAGCGCAGCTTCATCAAGTAGCTATCTATCCTCTCGTACCAAGCTCAGGGTGCTTGTTTCAGCCCATAGAGGGCTTTCTTCAACCTGCAGACATGGGTGTCCCGATCCTGGACTTCCAACCCCAGAGGTTGCTCCACATATATCTCTTCCTTTATCACACCATGCAGAAAATGCGGTCTTCACATCATCTGATGAAGACTCCATCCTTGCGTAGCAGCAAGGGCTATAATAGATCGAATGGTGGTATATCGGGCCACAGGTGCAAATATGTCATCATAGTCTATACCTTCCTCACAAGCAACGAATCTTGCCTTGAACTTTTCAGCACTTCCATCAGATCCATGCTTGATCTTGTAGAGCCATTTCGAGGTGACAACTGCTTTGTCCTATGGTCTTAGAACCACATCCCAGACGTCATTCTTCATAATGGACTCATACTCTTTGTGCATAGCATCCTTCCAGACTTGATGCTTTACGTCTTTCTCAAAGGATCCAAAGTCAGATTGAACAATAGTACTCATGTCTGCTAGATACCCCTGGTATTTATATGGCTTCTTGGATTTCTTCCAGAATTTCCCCCTCTGAAGCCATATGTCTTTGAGCCATGAGGATTCAGCAATGATATTCGCTCCGTAGCATATACAGATGTATCTCCCTCTTAATGTCAGCGTCTCTCTCGAGAGAAGACATCTATTTTAAATGAGGGCATCCCAGACACCAACTTCAAAAGGGGTCTTATTCTCCCACAGTCAAAGCCATCCAAACAGGCTTTGCTGATCATGGTTCAAGACTCCAGCAACGTGGCTGAAGGCTGCAAAAAAAAAATTCCCAGTTCACACTTCAAGTTGATACTGTCACAAGCTTACTGTTATTATGAATCTCGTAGACATGGGTGTCTGTCTATGTCACTGTCATAATGACAGTGACATAGACTCACAGATTTAGCTCCTCAAAATGGCGGTTACAGAGATACCTTCTGAACTTGCATCACTGTTTTCTTCATCATTAACAGTACTGAAGATTTCAAGCTTACAGCAATTAGCAATTACCTCTAAGACTTTCTTTACGAAACTAGGGATCCAATCTGCCTTTTATTCTGCACTTGAGGTGTTCATCTACAACATCTGTCATTGCATTTTTCTTCCAGGTCTGCTCATTTGCAGTGAATGGTTGACTGATCTAAGGCTCCAAGGCTTCAGATCTCAGTTCTGCAATTTGTCATCTGGTCAAGACACTTCCTAGGGTCACTGCCACTAGGTTGAGTTCAGATATGTGTTGGTTTACAACCATTGTCACAAGTCAATTGCGCCAGTATCATAATACTGTCAAATGGGGCACTTCACTGCTCCTTAATGTAGAGATCTTAAAGACTCTGTCAAGTACATCAAAACAATTTCTTTGTCTTCACTTGAGATCCAGTCTATGCCACGTGCACAGATCTGGGAATTATTGTGATTTGTCTGCATCCAACTTTAGCTTGTATCTATGGCTGCCTCAGAGGTGTAGCCAACCCAGGATTAGTGAGTACACAGTCAAAAACATATGTGATAACCACCTGCAATCTTGTGAAAGATCCAACAAGAAAGACACGGTGACCTCCATGTGTCCAAACAAAGGGTGTGGGTACCAAAACTTGCATAAAAGTCAAATGTCCAGCAGACAGATACCTCAATGCTATCTTGATCCTGTTAGCATTCTGTGAAATTTCACCAGAAACCACTTCTCAAAGTGGACCCAGTTAGCCTATGCTTTCCTTGATGGCTCTACATGCTAGCAGAGAACCCAACTGTGGCAAGAGCCACTCCATGGGGTCCAGCCGGCCCTTCTTCTGCAGCTTGGGGACAACAGCAATCCTCACATAGAAATTTGAGGGCATTTCCCATGGGAAATCGATGTATGTTCTCTATTAGATTTTAAACAGAAACTGCCAATCACAGATCTTGCAGGTATCTTTTATGCAACATATATCATGGGAATTGAAAGGAATGAAGTGATGATTGACAGAACTCGGGCAGTCTGTTTTGCGAGACTGCACCTTCCCCAGTTGATATTCACCTCATACACTGTTCGCGCTAAAACTCTTCATCCTGTGCTTTGATGGCATAGATTCACTCCAGAGTTCGAGAAGCAGTGCCGGGCCATTGGATCATTGATACTGTGGACTGATCGTAACAATCTCTGTTACATCATGGTGAAAGATTTCGGGTAAGCAACATCGTCATGATATTTCGACACATATGTTGGCAATATGATGCAGAGTGTTGTCCTTGAGGGCAACCCACTTGATGAAGATGATGGCAACCTACTTAATGAAGTTATTCTTGATGCTTGATGAGTTTATTAATGATGTAAATTTGATGTTCTACAAGTAGCTCAGAAGTACCAGAGAAATAAATATCAGTAAGGGCCAGAACAATGATGAAAAGTGTGTGACACAAAGCATACGCAGGTTTGTTTAGGAGAAGTAGCGTATGCACGCAGAAAAGTACGTGCCAAGTCGCGTATGCTCAATTGTGCTCTAAAAGAATAAAACCGGGGGTTACTACCATGGTATTGACCCATTGTATTGAGCGCTGGATTGTCTATGTGATCCCGTCCAAGAATACCATCGGAAGTTGTGTGGTTTTGGCTCATGGTATTGTCAAAGGCTAGATCTATTTAAGGAGAAGAAATTCATTGTGCAATGGTGTGTGCATGAGTCTGGGTTTGAATGTATACTTCACTCTGAAGTATGTCTGAATGGAAAGGGTAACAGTTTGATGATAGATCTGAATCTATGATGCACCTATGAAGAAAATGATGAACAAGGATCTCTAGATCTGAAATGTATATGTATTTTCTAGATCTGTTTATGGAATGATTAGATCTGTGATCTGGCGAACATCTGTCTCAAGTGAAGGGTAAAATCTGAGTCATATATCTATTCTAAAGAATTGTGCTGCCCCATAATCTTTGAAGATCTATACGCAGGTTTGTCGAGGAGAAAGCGCGTATATACGCGGCTTGTATTCAGAGAAAGCGCGTATGGGAATTGAAGTCAACTCTGAAATGTGTGCAGATGTATACGCGGGTTGGTATTTGTGAAAGCGCGTATATACGCAGGTTCAGTGAAGAAAAAGCGCGTATGTAATTTAGGGTTTGCTGAAGTATGTGGTATGAAATGTCTGATATGTTCTGCTGTTTTACTGCTATCTGTCAATGATGATCTGGGTTGTTCGAATATTGATTATGCTGTTATAGAGCAAGTTGTTGGTTTGATGAATGTTCCTTGAGCTTAATTGTGTGGGTTGGATCCAGTATGAAAATTGATGAAACGTGGTCCATGGTGGTGCTGAGGGTTGTAGCCTTCAGTCAGGGGGTTGTAGCTCCCTTCCAGGTGAGGCTGGTAAACGAGAGCAGGGGGTTGTAGCTCCCTTCCAGGAGAGGCTGGTAAACGAGAGTAGGGGGTTGTAGCTCCCTTCCAGGAGAGGCTGGTAAACGAGAGAAGGTTGTAGCCTTCTGCAGGTGGGTGCCTGCGTGCTGGTATGAGTCTGCGCCAGTACATGGTTGTAAGATGTTTTCCCTATAATAAAATATTGAAGGCTAAGACAACGGCAGCGGTGGTTTTCTCCCGACTTGGGTTTCCACGTAAAATCCTGGTGTTCATGTGTGATGCTTATGTGTGATGGTTTATTCTGTTATTACTGCACATGCTTACTGTTAACTAAACATCTGATGAATGAATGATGCATAGACCTATGTAAAGAAATAAATGCATAATAAGATCTCTGTGTATACGCGAGTTTTATGAAAGATATCGGCGTGTATACGCGAGTTGGGCTCAGTGAAGTAGCGTATGGGTTTTAGAGAAAGAAAAAAGTAAAAAGTTTTGAGTATGCCCTAAATACTGATTCACCCCCCCCCTCTCAGTATTTTTCCCAACAATTGGTATCAGAGCAGGTCCTTCTGCAGAAGCTTGATCGCTTGAAGGAGATCCGTCGCAATGGGAAGTCATGAAGGGATAATGTCTATAAGGCCACCTCTATTCAATGGAAATAATCTGTTGTTCTGGAAGATACGAACAAAAGAATATCTGCAAAGTCTTGGTGCAAAAGTATGGGCAATCGTGGAAGGAGGTTATCAGTATCCGGCAAGTATTCCTACTGATGCAGCAGAAAGGAAGAAATATGAAATCAATGCCAAAGCCGTCAATGTCTTATTAGGAAGCATGTCTGAACCAGAATTTGCTAAAGTGATGCAACTAAATTCAGCAAAAGAAATATGGGACAAAATCATTCTGAGCTATGAAGGAGATACAAAGGTAAAAAGTGCAAAACTCCAAACTCTCTGAATTGAATATGAAAATTTAAGGATGCATAGTGATGAGAGTATTGCCAGTTTCTTTTTACGTCTAGATGATATTGTAAATCGTATGAGAAGTTTGGGTGAAACCATAACCGATACTACTCTGGTGGAAAAAGTCTTAAGATCTTTGACTTCAAATTTTGAGTCAAAAGTATCAGCTATTGAAGAAAGGCAATATCTGCAAACTCTTACTATTGTTCAACTACATGGTATTCTGACTGCTTATGAAATGAGACAAGGAGGTCCCCCTCAAATCAAAGAAGCTGCTTTTAAGGCGTGTGCAAAAGGAAAAGAAAAGGAAGATGTCAAGGAATCAAGTTATATATCAGAAGAAGAAGAAGCAAATTTTGTAAGGAGACTCCAAGCAGGTACTGGAAGATTCAAAGGTAAGCTACCCTTCAAGTGTTTTACTTGTGGGAGAGTTGGTCATTATGCTGCTAAATTTCCTTATGAAGAAAATCATGAAAAAGGGAAACAATTTGAAAAGAGAAAGAGTTATTATACAAATGAAGAGAATGATGAGGATGAAGAAGATTCTGACCAAGATCTACAAGTGCTCATGGCAAAGAAGCAAAAGAAGAAGGCTACTCAAGGAAAGGAAATACCTCAGAAAACATGTGCATCAGAAAATGGAGAAGATGAAACAGGTATTATTGTTGTTCTTGTGATTCACTTTCTTGTGCATGAAATGGTGAAGATAGTGAAAGTAACAGTATAAGTCTAGAAGCAAATCTCAAGATCAATGATGAAAGCAATGATTGGAATCAATTTCATAAGAAAGAATCTATCTACAAAGATATGATCTCTAGAATGAATGAACAGAAAGAAACACTGAATGGACAGATAGACAAGTATCAAAAGTTGTATGTTTACGCAACCAATCGAAGTGAAAGACTTGAAGCAGAAATCATCTCTCTCAAAGAAGATCTGGAAAAATCAAATAAGAAGAATGAAGAACTGCTACAAACATGTGAAGAACAAGAAAATTGGTTGAAGGAAGAAATTTTAAAATTGAATGATCAAGTAGAAGAAGGAAAAAGGGTCGAAGAAAGCATGAAGAAGCAATTCCAAAAATTGGAGGTTGAGGTAAACATTCTCAAAGGTAAATTAGAAGAAAAGGATAAACTCTTGAGGTTTCAAGATAGTACTAAGATTCTGAACAATATTCTTAGTAATCAAAGGTCTCCTGCTATTAAACTTGGTCTTGGTTTTCATGAAACTGTTAAAGGAGAATCTAGTTCACAAGGAAGTGCTAAAGATTCAAAGGATGTCAATGCAAAACTTGAAGAGTTGAAAGAAACAAGAAGTCAACCGACAATCATGAACACTCAAAGGAAATCATTCAATAATGTTGAATGCTTTAAATGTCATAATTATGGGCATGTTGCAGCAAATTGCAGAAGCAGATCATTTCAGTCACAATCAAACAGATTCTATTCAGAAAGGTACTCTGGTTACTTCAAGGGATATTTTTTTTCATGCAGAAAGTATGGTCATAAAGCAGCTGATTGCAATAGAAGGAAGAATAGAGAAACACACTATGATCCTTATGCTTACTTCTCTGGTCACATGAGATGTTATGCTTGTAACAAGTATGGACATGTGGAAAAAGAATGCAGGATGAACAGATATGAGAAATTGGATGATTTCCAGCACACATTTCGAAAGTTCAAGCAAAGTTGGAAAAAGAAGGAGGATCGGTCAGAAACATAGGGAATATTGACCCTACTGCAGTCATCCGCTTCTAAAGCTTACTTCTCTTAATGACTGCAAGAGTGATGTGAGATACATTATAGGGATTAGTAATGTATCGTCACAGGGGGAGCGATGTATGGTGATTCCCATGATGGTTTTGGTTATTCTGGTTATGTTTACTTCTGACAGAGCATCTGATGTGAAGAAGATAGGTACAGGTGGTACAAACTCAGGGGGAGATGAAGGAATGTGAAGTTTTCAATGTTTCACTTTCCATACACGGGTTCTGTGAACTAAAGCTGCGTATACACGCGAGTTACAGTGGAGACAGTCGCGTATACACTTATGATAAGAAAATTAGTATGATAGCTGAAGATCAGGAGCACAGGTTCAGGGGGAGCATCAGTTCAACTGCTAATGATTGTACTGTTGACATTGTATCTGGTTATACTCATGCTGATGAAATGAAACATGGTTTCTTGTAATGAGATTATGGATGAGCCCTGTTTGCTTTTTGCTGAAGAGTATTCTTTGTTTTCACACATGGATGAGATGGAAGTCTTGTGATTCAGAGATAAGGACAGATCATGCAGAGATTGTTGCTGATAACTTGCTGTTGAAAAAGTTTCAGGTTGCACAAGCTAAGGAGGAGCCTTGGTCATATGGAAAGGATGCTTGGATGCACATGTTCAGGGGGAGCATTAGCCTTGCTGAGTGTAATGCATTGTTGGCATTATGATGATTCTGAAATACGATCTCTCTCTCTTGAGGTCTTTCTGGTATTGGTCATAAAAAGTCATATTTGTGATTTGATGAAAAGGTCTTGATGTAAAATTGTAATATTCAGTCATGAAAGGACTTGATCAAATGTGTAAACCCACTTGGTTGGGTACTTGAGTCAAAATGTGTAAACCCTCTTGGTTGGGTATTTGAGTCTCACATGTAAATCCACTTGGTTGGATCTTTGATGTAAGTATGAGTCCTTGGTGATAGGAAGGTCATAGAGTCATGTACTTCATTGAAAAAATATGTTTGAAGATTCAGCATGAACTCAGGGGGAGCATGGTAACTTCAGTGCACATCAGATCTACAGCGCTCTTCTATCTACATGAGGAGAAAACAACCTTGTGTTGGTTTTGATCTGCCCTTTGTCCCTGATGTCAAAGGGGGAGAGTGACATGGTGTTTGAATAGGGGAGATCATTATACTTAATGTATCTATCTGTTGTGGTGATCAAACACCATCGTGGTTGCCATCAAGTCCAAAGGGGGAGATTGTTGGCAATATGATGCAGAGTGTTGTCCTTGATGGCAACCCACTTGATGAAGATGATGGCAACCTACTTAATGAAGTTATTCTTGATGATTGATGAGTTTATTAATGATGTAAATCTGATGTTCTACAAGTAGCTCAGAAGTACCAGAGAAAGAAATATCAGTAAGGGCCAGAACAATGATGAAAAGTGTGTGACACAAAGCATACACGGGTTTGTTTAGGAGAAGTAGCATATGCACGCGGAAAAGTACGTGCCAAGTCGCGTATGCTCAATTGCGCTCTAAAAGAATAAAACCAGGGGTTACTACCATGGTATTGACCCATTGTATTGAGCGCTGGATTGTCTATGTGATCCCGTCTAGGAATACCATCGGAAGTTGTGTGGTTTTGGCTCATGGTATTGTCAAAGGCTAGATCTATTTAAGGAGAAGAAATTCATTGTGCAAAGGGTGTGTATGAGTTTGGGTTTGAATGTATACTTCACTCTGAAGTATGTCTGAATGAAAAGGGTAACAATTTGATGATAGATCTGAATCTATGATGCACCTATGAAGAAAATGATGAAGAGGGATCTCTAGATCTGAAATGTATATGTATCTTCTGGATCTGTTTATGGAATGATTAGATCTGTGATCTGGCGAATCTGTGCTGAAGTAAATAATGAAGATCTGCGCTGTTTATCTATTCTGGAGAGCTGCACTGCCCTAAACTGTCTGAAGACCTATACGCAGGTTCGTCGAGGAGAAAGTGCGTATATACGCGGCTTGTATTCAGCGAAAGCGCGTATGGGAATTGAAGTCAGCTCTGAAGTGTGTGCAGATGTATACGCGGGTTGGTATTTGTGAAAGCGCGTATATACGCAGGATCAGTGAATAAAAAGCGCGTATGTAATCTAGGGTTTGCTAAAGTGTGTGGAAAGAAATGTCTGATCAATTCTGCTATTTTATTGCTATCTGTCAATGATGATCTGGGTTGTTCGAATATTGATTATGCTACTATAGAGCAAGTTGTTGGTTTGATGAATGTTCCTTGAGTTTAATTGTGTGGGTTGGACCCAGTGTGAAAATTGATGAAACGTGGTCCACAAAGGTGATGAAGGTTGAAGCCTTCAGTCAGGGGGTTGTAGCTCCCTTCCAGGTGAGGCTGGTAAACGAGAGCAGGGGGTTGTAGCTCCCTTCCAGGAGAGGCTGGTAAACGAGAGCAGGGGGTTGTAGCTCCCTTCCAGGAGAGGCTGGTAAACGAGAGAAGGTTGTAGCCTTCTGCAGGTGGGTGCCTGCGTGCTGGTATGAGTCTGCGCTAGTACATGGTTGTAAGATGTTTTCTCTATAATAAAATATTGAAGGCTGAGACAACGGCAGCGGTGGTTTTCTCCCGACTTGGGTTTCCACCTAAAATCCTGGTGTTCATGTGTGATGCTTATGTGTGATGGTTTATTCTGCTATTACTGCACATGCTTACTGTTAACTAAACATCAGATGAATGAATGATGCATAGACCTAAGTAAAGAAATAAATGCATAATAAGATCTCTGTGTATACGCGAGTTTTATGAAAGATATCCGCGTGTATACGCGAGTTGGGTTCAGTGAAGTAGCGTATGGGTTTTAGAGAAAGAAAAAGTAAAAAGTTTTGAGTATGCCCTAAATACTGATTCACCCCCCCCCCCCCTCTCAGTATTTTTCCCAACAACATACCTGTGCATTACGAAAATAGCTATGTCCGGATTTCCATGAGATTACTGTTTCAGCATGGAGGGCTCCACTATCACTCCGAGAGTCAAAACACTTTGACTTACGATGGTTTTATCCAGAGGGACTGATAACAGCCATACAACATTGACTTGCAACTGGTTTTGATCCTGAGCCCGACCGCTAACAACCTACACAGCTTCGTTTGCAATTCGTTTCCGCCATAGGCCAACTGCTTGCACGTCTGTCCCGAGAAACTACAGCCAGCAACAGTCACGTATATTTTTTTTCAGGGGTTTCTACGATGAATTTACCATCACGGACATTTAAAAAAAACTTGCTTCAGATGTCGTGCAAATTTGACAGATTTAATCCCGCATCGTGAACCTCCTTACGCCGACCGAAATTTCTTCAACGTCTGTCATTACGACAGTGCCAAGACACCATCCGCGGTGATATTTTATGGTGGAGATGCGCATTAATCGGAATCCTCTTGAAACTGAAACCAAAAATTTGAGTGCGTAGAGTCCTTCAGTGGCCAAGAACGCAGCAACTAGAGGATTATTTAACAAGAAATGAAAGGATCCATTTCCCGGAGGGCCTTCAATTTCGATAATATGACCTTTATAAACATAATCACGGTGGACAGGTGGCCCTTCAATACAATGCAACCTTTTAATTCTTTGCTCAAAATATTCGGCCCGATGCTGCGGCACCTTCTTATTCAGGTGTCATGCAATCAATAAAAAAAAATGTGATCCCATTATCAAATTGACTTCACAGGTCCGCAATCTGTAAGGTCTTCTTTCACAGTGACCTCGGCCTCACTTCCTGCACTTGGATACCCAGGAAAGACTTTAAACAATCCTAGATCCTTCACGCTGCCCAGAATTTTTGGAGACAAGGTAATGCGGCTTACCTCAGCAGGATTCCTCACTCCGGTTTAGCCTTTAAACTACCCTCATATAACAGCGTTTAATATATTAGTTTCTCGGCCAATTAATCCAGCAATCTCGGATCTGTTTTGCCCCTGAAGCAGTCCTTCATCATAGACGGCATGCCCTACAGAAATTTGGTCTTTCTCCACGCTGTCTTAAGGTGGACTCTCTTCCACGCTATCTTGAGCCTTCCCTTGCCAGATCTGTCTTGGCCCATAAATATACCTCAACAATGAGCTGTCACCTACAACTTTTTCCACGCTAATTAGGGCAGACTTGCTCAGGTTGATTCAAGCCTTCTTCCACGCTAATTAGAGTAGACTTGCTCACGCAGATTCAAGCCTAGGGCATTGTCTTCAACCTTGCTCCGATACCATGTTAATTTCTGAACATGTTCTATGCCATTTCAGATTAGGGCACAATACTGAAGAAGATAGAACATACTAAACGATCGATAGAAGACAAGCCAAAACAGAGATGAGAAATGGTGGCGTTACGGCGATCAACAGGATGCTTCAACCAGCAAAGTCTCCAATAGGTCATTCAGCCAAGCGTGTCACACATATATCCCAGAACAACCCAAACAAAGAACAGTCCATATATATCACAACTCCAACGCTATCCAGAGAGAGAGAATTCCTCCACCAATGTGTGTCAAATGAATTCTAAGTCTCTCCAATATATAGGAATCTTTGGGGGTGTGTGACACGTCCTTTAAGACATTTAAGTCTATATTTTATTCCAAGCCGACCTAGCACATAAGCGGAATAAATTCAAAGTACATGTTCTGCTCATCCGATCGAGATGATCTTTAGATCAATCTTACACCTCTCCGAAAGACGAATCCAATAAAAATATTGGGATCGTCATCTGAGCAGCACAACCCAGAGTTTGGACCTAGTTGCCCAATTTTAACAATCATGAATGATCTTTTTGCTCCTTGTAACTTTACTAACATTAATGACTATCCTCACAATATCCCTGACAAGGCTATTGAAAGGTTGCCTTCTTTTCAAGGTAACAATGCCATTAGTGTTGCATCACATGTGAAGAACTTTAATGTTTGCATCTTTAAGTGGTGTAACGTTGCTAACTATGCGGATGTAAAGATGAGGCTTTTTGTTCTCTCTTTAGAAGAGGATGCTCTTGATTGGTTCACAAAGCAACCTGCTAACTCGTATGATTCTTTAGAAACAATTGTTAATGCTTTCATGGGAAAGTATGGAGAGAGAAGAGAGAATAGTCATCTGATCAGTGCCATTAGCACCATGAAGAAGAATGAGAATGAAACCATGGAGGAGTTTAACAAGAGATTCAATGAATTGGTTAAAAGCATGCCTGCTACTGTTAAACCTCCTGATAAATTTCTCTTATGCTCATTTCTAGATTCTTTTGGTATTGACATTGCTTATGAGTTGAGAAGAAAGGAGCCTACAACTTTGGGTGTAGCTCAAACTGAAGCCTTGAAAATGGAGAGGGCCAGAAAGCAATCAAGAAAATCTGAGATTCCTGGTTTCACTAGAGGGCCATCGAAATCGAATGATTCCAAAGGCAAGGCCAAAGAAGAGGCTACCCATGATCCTATTAAGGAATTAACTCAACTCATCAAGATCATGGAAGCAAAACACACTAAAGAAATGCAAGCCATGCAAAGTAGGTTGGTGGCCATGGAAAGATCGCAAGTGCAAAGATTCCAACCTAGGCCAAATAATGGATGGCAAAAGAATAAAGTCCCTCAACAAGATTATAGGCCTCCAAATCCATTGGAATCCACCAACATGGTAGATCAAATTCCCCCTTTTTGTAGGCCATGTAATGAGTTCCATGAAGAAACGACATGCCCATATGTAAAGAGAATTATGGAAGGTAGCATGTTGGGAGATGAACATGTATGAACTAGTGGTCAAATCAATATGTTCTCCATGGAAGATCAAATATACACCATTGAAAGAAATCAAGAGATTGAACATAGTCCTAGTAATCTTGGGGTTGACAATATGGTTGCAAATTTTGACAAAGTCACTAATATTTTTGGGGAAAAGCCTACATCTGGACAAATTCTTGCTATGGCAAAACACAAAGGGATGACTTATCAGAGAAGGGATATTCAAGACCAGAATAATCACAGAAATTTTTCTCCTCTTACTTCATTAAATTTTGACTTGGCCAATTGGGTGAATAATGCAAAGGTCTCAATCCCAGTGACAGAGCTTTTAAAGATACCATCTCAAAGGGCCAAGTTACTAAGTGTAATTGAAGTTACTCAAAGGGAAGAAAAGCCTAATAATGAACAAGAAGATGAAGAAATTGTATTGAAAAGTATGAACTGTTATGTGGGGAACAAAGATCATCTGCCATTTTATGTTTCTTTGATAGTGAATGATCGTCTTTTACACAAATGCATGCTTGATTCAGGGGCTTCATCAAATGTCATGACCAAGAAAGTCATGGAGCAACTGAATTTAAGGGTATTTAGGCCCTATCACAACATATGTTCAATGGATTCTAAAAGAATTGAAGTGTGTGGGATAATTAAAGATTTACAGGTTTTCCTAGCTGCATACCCAGACAGAATAATGACTATGGATATTGTTGTGATGGATGTTCCTAATTCATGGGGAATGTTCCTATCAAGAAAATGGGCATCAGATTTAGGTGGTAGCCTTCAAATGGACTTGTCATATGCCACCACCCCCATGCCAGATAATAACTTTGTCAAACTTGATCGGGAGTTAGAGAAAAGATATCCAAGGAAACCCAACAATGAGATTATCTATAGATCATTCCAGACAGGAAGTGATGTTGTGTTGACAAATTTTCTTCCCCCTTTAATAGAACAGATTCAAAACGAAGAGATTACGCATAGCTCAAAAAGCGGGGGTACTTCAAATCTTCCATCAGAGCATTTTCAAGATAGAGTTGTAGGATTGACAGTAATTGCATCATCATCGCCATCACAACTAACCAAGAAGAAAAGAAAAAAACGAAAAATGAAAAATGATATAAAAAATGAATCACCAATTTTGAGCAGGATCAAACCTCAATGCATCAAAAGTCGAAAAAGGAAAAGGAAGAGGTTTGGTGTATCTGATGGCCACAAACAGGTTAACAGTGGGGCAAGTCATAGTCCTAAGATAGTTAGAATTGGCCAAGGCACATCAGAGAAAGAGCCTATGGATTTGCCTGTGAGTAGGCAGGTTCTCAAGATGGATTTCACTGAAGACATTTGATGCCATGGGGCATCCTGTGTATCATATTCCTAATCCTATCCCTTGTAAATTTTATTTAAGTAGTTTTATTTCATGAATAAATTGTTATTTATGTTTCCTAGAAAAAATTTCCATTTCTACACTTGATTTTATTTTATGTTATTATGAATGGATACTGCTAATATATATCTTTGGTCGGTGGATGCAGATTCCAGGTTCTTGCACACTATCACTTCATATCTAGCATGCATCTCCATATGGAGCCAAATGTTGACCACTAGAGTGGCACCTGATGATAATGAGAAGACTCCATGCCCAAAGATGAACCAGAAGACATTTGTATTATGAGATATCATCAGATATCATCAGTTCAACAGATTTTTTTAAACTCTTCTTCTACTTCTTATTATTTTCTCTTGTACCCAGATTCCACGCCCTACGGGGAATTGTAATAAGTGATGCTAGTAATGATGAGTTTTGAGTCAGTATTGAGTCTGTAACAGGCCTAGGTAGCCTGGGACCTTGCCAACAAGTGAGTATTACTCTGAAAGGTTTTTTTTACTTGGTTAATTATCATCTCCCTACCAGGAGTTAATAATTAATTGAGTTTTTTCCTCCAATTTTACCCCAAAGCTGGAGTACGGATTGATGGTGAGGCCTTGGGTGAGTCCTACTGTCTAGAGTCAATGTATATTAGCATACTAGATCACACACAAAATTTCGTGGAATTTGGTTAGGTCTAGGTAGTGATTTTTTAATATTTTAGATTTCCCACAAGTCGAAATTTGCAATAAAAATTGTAATTGAATTGTAATAAGTGTTGTCTAGAGAAGTTGTATGGGGTATGAGTAATCAAAATTACACCTCTCACGCTCAAATTTCTACTATGACACACTTTGAGGGATTAGAAATGTGTTTTGAACCCTCAAAACCCACTTTTCCTGAGTTTAGTGGGAAATCTGGCAAATAATTAAGCCAGAAATTAAATAAATGGAGAAAAATAAATATCCACACATGCTAAATGAGGTGGAAATGAGGTCGAAAATTATGAAGTTAAAGTGAAGTCCCAAGGTGATGTGGACTCCTAAAATCAAGGAAAAGACGTGTTCAAATAAAATTGAATTTACAGCATTAAATGAGAGTTGCTTACTTGAAAATTCGAATTTGTGAAGTTAGTGCATATTTTGGAGGATTTGGGAGAATATTTGGTGGAGATTTTTGTGGGAAATTGTCCCCACATGGGTTACCAACCATATACACATGTCATTCCATCATAAAATTTGAATTTGGCACATAAGGGAAGAAGAAAATGATATCAACTTCCCAGAACTCGATTTTTACACTTGGCATTGGAGCTCCACTTACCAAATTTGAATTTGCGTTGTGATCTCCTCCCTCTCACCACTTGGCATATGGTTCTTCATTGGGATTTGCTCCCAACTTTCTATATAATGAAGCCATGGGCTCTCATATTGTATCATTGGATACGAGCTATTATGCTTGCGGAAGCGCTGCTACTTTGTACACTTTTCAAGAACATCAATAAAAAGACTTTGGAGGTCCATTCATGGGTGTTCTTCCTTTGGAGCATGGTGCATTTGGAGCTATTAGTATAATCTTTTCTATGGTTTGAGTTATTTCATTTTCCATGTATTCTTGTGAATTTGCTAGTGCACAACTATCTTGTATTAGCATTTGATTTGAAAGCAGGCTCTAGAGGTTGAAAGTTCCAGTTTATTTTCAAATAAATTTCTAGAAGTTTCAATTCATTGTTTGCTTATCTATATCTACATGGACTAATGTGTGACTTGAGTATTGTAGAAGAATTCTTTTTGGATCAAGCGTAAAGGGAAATCTTTGGGAGACGAACCCACTCTTGAAGCACCTTCAAAGGAACTCCCATTTATTATTTGGATTTTCATAGTGTATCTTACGAAAAAGTGTCTTGCAAGGATTCGTTTGGACATAGTTTGTATGCATGCAATCATTTAAAAATATTTTACTTTTCATTGTTCTTCATTGGATCATATTTTGCTATTTAAAGAGCTTAAGCATGCCTAGAAAAATAGGAAAGTTTACTTATCCTCTTTGGCTTAGCCCTTTGTAGATTATTGTGCAATATTTTGTGATTTTCTTTGTCTAACACTTGGTTGGTTTTTTGTAGTCTTCTTTTTCTAACTTGTTTTCTTGTAGCAGCTTGTGGAATTCACTTTCAAGAAACTACTAACAAATTGTTGCAGGACCTTTGAGCTCTAATGTCAAATGAGGAGGACTCTCCCTTTTTCCTTTGGTCGTGGGCAATTAAGGAGCTTCCTTGAGGAAGGCTGAATTCTTTTTGTGGCTTCTTCCCTCTCTCTTGGCCGTGAGCATTGCGGAGGCTTAGCCTCTCTTCTTCACTTGTAAAAATCTGATTTATATTGATCCTTTATATTGCATTAATTTCTCATCAAGGATAAGTCTAAGACCTCAAGTTTCATTTGTAAAGGTTTTCCTTGAGCTTGTAGGAGGCTTTATAGTCTCTTACTTCTAACAACTAATAAAATTTATAATTTTGGGAGCGTGGGTTTTACCCATTGGCATCTCAATCTCTCCATTTTTTTAGAGGACTTGTGGTGTGATTTGTTGATCTCTTTAAATTGCATGCATCTCATTTAATTGGTCAATTAACACAGAGCCATTCATTTTATTCATTTCATTCATTTCACTAACTATTCACTTTGATTTGCTACAAGTTTTAAAAGCATTTACTTTCATACCAAATTCAAATTTGTTTTATATGCAAGCATCTTTACTTGAGTTTATTTAGCTTGAAATCATACTTCAAATTTGCTTATGCTTCACCATTGAGTACACTCTACAATATTAAGTTTGATGCATCAAGTAAAACTACATTTTATTTCATGACAAGCAAATATATTTCAAGCTGAAGTTGAATTTTCATTTTCATGTTAATTTACTTTTAGATCTTATATGCCCCAAGCATCACTAAAATTTACCTCCAACTTAAGTTGGTTGAATAGACGTTTTAGGGACCCTCTACCTCTATGAACTCCTCACTGTGAGATCCAAATATTTGGGCAACGATGAGGTCTGAGGATTAGAGTTCAATTGTAACCTTGCTTTATAACTAATTAATAAAATAAATCAAGAGCACTATCTCATCACATTTACTTGCAAAGTTTCCAAATTTTTTGCTATCTTGATGGTTTAAAGATTCACATGCAAATATTATCTCAAGAAGCACTTTGGATGTAAACATTTTAATTCCTTAAAGTTTGCAACAAGTTTAATTCTATGGTACTTGGAAATTTGATTACTTTTGCAACTTCATTGCATGTTTAATGATCATTATGCTTATGGATAATTGATATATCTCGTTTCATTGGCAAATACCCCTATTTGGTGTTGCAAATTTAATTGCATGTTGTGATCTTGGTCTAACATTTGAGTTTTTTTGTCATCTCATTTACATTCTCCAAAAGTAGAACACTAATTGTTTCCTTATGAGCAAGATAGTTTCTCATGCTTTGATTCATAAATCTATTTATTTTGAGAGTATTTCTGATATCTTGTGCTAACAGTCTTTTGCTTCCATTTCAGGATTAATGTGTTCTCATCTCTTTGAACATTTCTTTTACTTTTGAGCACGTTATTTAGGCACTGGTAAATGGTTTGTCATTATTTCGAAGTTGCTCATAAATGCTCATGAATCTTCAAAAGTAATCCAATCTCACTCTAATATTCTCCTAGAAAACTCACATCTTTAACTTAGTTTTTCTTTAGGGACCACCCCCCATAGCTAACCTAGGAGTTAGCTTAAACAGAAAGAGTCGAGAATAGGTGACAGCCCCTTCTCTGAGTTCTTTGCCACCAACCACACCTTGTGAGGTTAAAGGCTTTTCCTGCTAACTGTAGGTAGGTGTAGGTGGCAAGCGATAACATCTCCCTTAGATTGAACACTCACTAAGTTACTCCTTAAGTCACTGTCCTTTGTGTCTCAATCATTCTGAGTTTCTTATGTGTCTCTCTTGCACCTAACCGTGTTCTTATAATGTTGAGTTATGGCCTAATCAATTAAGTTTAATCTCCAATGTGATTGACGGTTGAGAGTAGATCTCACCTCGCTTGAGATTAATGGTCAAGATTTACCTAATTTACTAATGTAAAAATCTTTACATTTTATTAGATTAAACTAATTTTTATAAAAAGCACTTCACTTTAATAATTCCTTTAGTTAAAGTGAATTACTAAGGTAAGGTAAATTGAAGGTATAGTCTATTGAAAGTCTTTTCTTGGCCTTGTAATCCTAGGAAAGCCTATTAACCTTGCTTATTTGAAATCCCTAGGTCACGTTGTGCCTTAATTAGGCCTTTTAGAGGATGTGAATTGCCTCATTGTGCTAGCTAAGCCCCATTCTTAAAAAGAGCAGGGTTCATTTGCCTATCTTTGCCACCTTTACCCCAATACTTGATAAATCCTTTAGGTGACCCAATATAGGGAAGCCTCCCTAGTGGTGAAAGTCCACTAAAGAGTAAGAAGTAGTGGTTGTGGTGACAGTGGGTTACACCTCATATTGTTTTCCCTTCGTCTAGTTCTTGTCTTGTGGGCTCCCCTCACAAGACCTTGCTAGATTTTGAGACAACATTTATGGCATCATTGTCGAGGAGGATTCGAGTCAACCTCCATGTGATTTGAACATTAAGCCTCGCCTTCTTTAAAGAGAACATTTATGATGATGATCTAGATTCTCTTCTATCAACTCTAACAAATTTTAACCATGGAAGCAGCTACTCAAACCCTCTTAACTTATCACTAAAGGAATGATAAGTCTCCTGGCACTCCTTTTATGGATAAAGAAAATATGAGGAGGGTTAGACATTGGATTCAATATTCCATGGGTCCCTTGACTTATGAAAATATCTTAGGGTCACTCCAACCTTTGCCCACAAATCAAAGACTATTCTATGGTGCAAAGGCTGAAGATCGTAAGAAGTGTATTGAAGAGCTTGAAAGGGCTTGCTCTACTAACCTTATTAAAGAGAAACATCAGGGCATTTTCACGACTTTATTTGCCCTAACATTAATGGACTATGCTTAAAATTGGCTCATGACCCTCCCTGAGAAGTCCATTGGCTCATTAAATGACTTTGTCAAGGCTTTCTCCTTTAGGTGGATAGAAGAAGGAAGGATTGTTAAGCTATACAAGGACTTCCTCTTGTGCACAAAGATGATCTTGAAACTATTAGGGAGTTCAATCAAATATTCAATAGCATAGTTTCCTTGATACCTAAAAAATTGAAGCCCCCTAATGAGCTGATCCTTTCAACTGACAACGTGAGTTCTAAGAGATAAATTTGATTAAATTAATATGACACTTAAGATGATAAAGAGTGAGAAACCAGTGCCTTAATAACAATGCTCAAGTACAAATTAAAGTGCTTGCACAAAATAACTATATCCCAAGTTACAAGACAATCAATGTGGCAAAAAGTAGTTAGTATGAGATATCAAACGATTAAAACAATTGGACATATGAGCAACAAGAGATAAACTTGCAATATAGCTAAGACTTGTACTTCAAGTAAGAGGTGATATTCAAGGAATAATAGACTTGAAAATGACAAGCACAACAATATAAATTGTGATATTCCTCTATAGTCGTTGTTCTTCCTGTTGCCGCGAAATTCTTCCATCGCAACCACCATTGCAAAATTGTCACTGCACAGCACACACGTCGTTGCCACCTCTGTTTTCGGCCAACAGTGAGCATGCTAACAACCACGCAGCAATTCCTCAGGCACAACAGCGTCCTTTCATTAGCACTTCACCACCTCCTATCGTCGATGTCGTTGCCCACCACACAACGGCGGCACACAAGCCACACAACCATTCCTCACTGTCACTACGCCTAGCTGCCCGAACTACTGTGTCGTCGTCCCTCTCTGTCAATTCATTTACGCCATATATACCATCCGACATAGCCCCTGCTCGAAACAATACGATAATTTTTTTTAAAGAATTATTGATAAAATTAAGAAGAAACGAGGTGACCGTTACTAACAAAGCAATTATTATATCCTTGAAATTCAAATTAAGGTTAACAATTGAAATCGAAGGCCCTCCATGGATATTCCCCTAAGTATTATAAAGTGAAACACATATCAAAAAAGGTTAATGTTAATTTGAGAACATGTTCTATGCCATTTCAGATTAGGGCACACAATACTGAAGCAGATAGAACATACTAATAGATCGATGGAAGACAAGCCAAAACAGAGATAATGAATGGTGGCATTACGGCGATCAGCAGGATGCTTCTACCAGCAAAGTCTCCAATAGGTCATTCAGCCAAGCGTGTCACACATAACCCAAGACAACCCAAACAAAGATACTCCACAAATACACATCACCAAGAACGCAGCTCCATCGCCATCAAGAGAGAAGAAAATCCTCCACATAATGTGTGTATAATGAACTCCAAGTCTCTCCATTATATAGGCATCTTTGGGGGTGTGTGACACGCTCTTTAAGACATTTAAGTCTATATTATATTCCAGGCCGACCTAGCACATAAGTGGAATAAATTCAAAGTCCATGTTCTGCTCATCCGATCGAGATGATATTTCGATCAATCTTACACCTCTTTGAAAGAGGAATCCAATAAAAATATTGGGATTGTCATCTGAGTAGCACAACCCGGATTTTGGACCTAGTTGTCCTATTTTAACACTCCCTCTCAACTAGGGAGAACTTCGTCCACTAGTGCAATCCAAACATCGTGCGTCATCCCGCCGTAGCTTGCTTTGCTGGCCTCTTTATTTCAGAACAGAAGTGGGTCAGTCACAAAGGCATCATACCCGACTGATAGATTTAGCCCAGAGGTCCGAAACCTCTATAGGACTCACAAAGAGTCTCATACCAACCCGAAGTTGGCTTACCTGACCAGAAGTCAGTTGGAGGTCCAAAACCTCACTAGGACTCAAGAGAGTCATATACCAACCCAAAGATAGTTTCACTGACCCGAAGTCAGTTGGAGGTCTGAAACCTCGCTAAACTTGACCCCAGATCAAGTGGTTGGACACGTGCCATCCTAGACATAGAGAGTACGGCAATCTCTGATGTGTCCATCGGTCTTGCTATGGTCTCTATTCACATTTCCCACCTCATTGGCCAAATGAGAGGTACTTCCCATGAGTCTGAAACTCCATGGGTAGGATGCATACGGAGCACAAATCAGAGAGAGGTAAACCATCTCAATATCATCACAGTGGGGTAGAAGCACACCAACTAGGTTCGGCAAGCCTAGCCCTGTGGTTGCTTATAGCACCAAAGCTATCCCCAAAACCCCCTTGGAGCTCCCAGAGCTCATCGTCCAACAGTACCCTCGGAATAGGGTCGTTCCATGATTCCAAGATACTCACGGAAGGTTAGGAACATGAACTTCCCCAAGGGCATTGTGAGAATATCCGCAACCTGCTCATCAGTTCCTATATGATCGAGCCTTACGATTTTCTCATTGTGCCATATCCCGGTCCAAGTGGTACCAGCCCATCAACATGCTTGGATCGTTCGTGGAACACAGGATTCTATGAAAAACAAATCCCCCTCTAGTTATCACAAAGGATAACGGTGGCATCTAGCACATGCTCGAACAACTCACTGAAGAGCTTTCGCAACCAAGTGACTTCACAACAGGTCATACATGCTGCAATGTATTCGACCTCAGCGGTGCTCAAGGCTACCGACTTTCGTTTCTTGCCCGAAGCAGATCTACTTGTGAAGTAGCATCCAAATGTGCTCTCACGATCCACCACACTGCCAGCCCAATCGGCATCAGTATATCAAGGAGTGTCATGCTCTTGGCAATGTAACTCAGCACATGGTCTATCGTGCCACAGAGATATCTCAAGAGTTTCTTGGCACCAACCCAGTGAATGTTATGATCAACCATGTGTTGACTCAAAGTGTTCACAGCACAACATACGTCCAGATGGGTGTTCACTAAGAACAACATAGCCCCTACGAGTTGACGATACTCAGTAGGATTTGCTAACACGGGCCCAGCAGCGCTGCCACTCAACTTCTTAATGTTGAGTTCCATCATTGTCGACACGGACTTACAGTCCACCATACCAGAAGCTTCCTAATGTATTTTCCTTGAGAAAGGAAAATCTCGCCAGGTCTTTGCCAAACCTCCGGGCCTAGGCATCAGTCCTAAGTCTTTCATCTCGAACTCAGCAGCGAGCTCCCTCTTACATTGATGAATGAGAGGGTCAACACCTGTCAGAAAGAGGTCGTCCACATACAACACCAAAAAGAGAGGCTTTTCTCTATCAACCTTGAAGTAAAGGTTCGGATCAGTATTAGTACGAGTGAGGCCCGGCTTCATCAGGTAGCTATCTATCCTCTCGTACCAAGCTCTGGGTGCTTGCTTCAACCCATAGAGGGCTTTCTTCAACCTGCAAACATGGGTGTCTCGATCCTGGATTTCGAACCCCAGAGGTTGCTCTACATACACCTCTTCCTTTATCGCACCATGCCACAAAAAGCGGTCTTTACATCCATCTGATGAAGATTTCGTCCTTGCGTAGCAGCAAGGGAAATAGTAGATTATAGGTGCAATAATAATCAATGCCTTCAGGCAACACATTTTCCCATCAGATCCATGCTTGATCTTATATTGAGGTGACAACAGCTTTGATCTTGTTGGAAATACTAAGAGGGGGGTGAATCAGTATTTCTTTTCAATTGTTATTTTTACCAGTTAGATCACTTATATTTAGAACACAAAATGATCAATAATAATAAATGCTTTTATTATTTTCTTCTTTACAATAAATCAAGTACAATATATGTAGGGCTCCAACCCTAGATGAAGACACCAATCTTCAATCTCCCAGGCTCCAACTTGTATTTGCCAAGCACCGACTTGGACTTCCAAGGCTCCAACCTTGTCAATTCTGAGGCACCAACCTCAAGGGCTCCAACTCTATATCTGGTACAGGCTCCAACCTGGTCTCTTGAGGACTCCTATCCTCTAGGGCTCCAACCCTATCTTCCAAGGCACCAACCTTGTCTCTATGAGGCTCCAACCTCCTGCTTCATTTCGTCAAGATATATTTGGTTATACTTACAGCTCCCAATGTCTTCTTCAACGAGCCCTATCAATATTCACTTAGTCTTCACTTAGTCTCCACGTCACGTCATCAATGACAACCTTGTTCTTCACATGAAGGTGTCACCACAGCTCTTCATGGTACTCAAACAAAACTTCAAGGTCACCTCATGAAGGCTTTAATAAGCTTCTCCAAGAGTGTCTTCAATGGGTCTGCACACCACTTTTACAATATCCTTCAATAAGCTGCTTCAATAAGACTTCAAAGGGTCCTTTTTCAATATCACACCATGAGGACTTGCATTATGTCAACTCACCAACTTCTCCAATGTTCCAGCTATCAAGCTTGCTCTAAAGCTACAAACATTGTCCTCAATATACCTGCATATTCTCAAGAAAGGTCTCTTACAGCTGCCTTCAATACACTTCCAAGAATCTGCTTCAAGTACTCAAGTTTGCTTCAAGACTTCTTTAAGTTCTTAGATTTTCAAGGATCTTCAAAAATTGCTACTAAAATAAAATCCAAAGATAAGCTCCAAAGGTCTTCAATATGCTACTTCCAAAAGCTTGCGTTGTCCAAAACTCTGTAATGAAATCACTATAGGTCTGCAATAAGATCTCCACAAAACTGTAAGAGTGAACCCACTATAGATTTACAACAAATATGGCACAGGTTCGAGCCCTCACATGCCACTGTCCACAAATTCGAGTTTACTATTCTTCATATCCAAGGTTTCCAATTCGAGCTTGAAGGATACAGAAACTTTTCAAACATTAATCACAGATCCAAGCCTTTCATCGAAGACTCTACTCAAGGAGTATGATTGGTCTTAAGGTAATCACATATCTGATGTGAAGTCCGAGCTCCAGAAGATATCACAAAGTTATGTATCAGAATTATAGTTCACACTTCCAAAACTTTTCAAGATATGAAACTCTCCGCACCGAAAATATCATGAGTAGATATATCATATATCACAGGTCCGCAATGGAGAGCTCTCTACAAGTCCGAGAGTGTTCAGATTTTCACCAAATGTCTCTTGTTCCTCGCTTCTGTCCCTTTTTTTCTTCTACTAACTTATTTCAAGGAATGGTCTTGACTCTGCATATCTTTGTTTTGACTTGCGTCCTTCCCTCTATTTTTTTGCTTGCGTCCTCCCTTTTATATATACGACTGCCTTGATCGAACTTCGATCCAGGTTCACGATGTTCGGAAAATCGTAACGCTATCTCGATCTCAGATTTCGATCTGTATTATCTTAGATTTTATTTTTATTGCATCTTCTAATAATTATTGACCGAGGATGAGACCGGAACGACCTCATGTATTTATCCAAGTTGGCGTAGCCGATATGCAATGTCCAACGTTTTTTGGCGACATGAAAAGGTGAAACGGTGGAGCCAATGTGTACAATGTTTGGAGAGCCGACTAGTTCGAGATCGGACGAAAGCCATTGATGTACGATTTGGACGAACAGGAATTATGTGAAACGTTAAGATGCTTGACGTTTAATCTCCATATGAAATCCGCACTGACCAGGGTAAAAACATGCACCTGTTGTTGCTCATGAATGAGGGTGTGCGACATGTTGAACTACTATGGTAGCGACCGTAGCGCTGACATGGATGTCCAATATATATATGTATTATTTTTTTGTGCAAGATTAAACACTTTTATTATTCAATAAATGTTATATCATATAAATGTAACATTCATATTTTATATAACATTTTTTTTTGTTCCCCCTTTTTTTTAAGTCCGTGTAATATTTCTCCATTGACATATATTTTAGGTCATCCTCCATATGGGGCATCTTCCCTTCCATATAAATGTACTTTAGGGTTAGCTTTAATAATGCACCTAGGGTTTCCCATATTGACATATACCCATGACACCAGTAGGAATTGTCATCATCTTCAATCATGCTTTTTCAGGCATACTCAACAATTCATTTGTATATGCGTCAACAAAGTACCTGGATTGCTCTCTTATTAACATCATAATGGCATCATTAATAGCTTGACAACTTCATCTGGAACCAAGCATCTCAAGAATATTTACATCTCGGTCAATGCCATATTGACATCAATGACAACCTTGATTAACAATCTCCCCCTTTGTCATTGATGGCAATATTCTTGCCCTTCCAATATTCTCTCCCCCTTTGACATCAATGGCAAACAGGGTGCTCAAGTACTCCCCCTATCAAGCTACTTTTCTTCATCATATTTTCTTCATCAATGATAGATATGTAGCTCCCCCTGTCATGGTGCTCTTCCTTTTGGCAATGTGGTTCATGATAGACGTGTTTGCATTTCTTTATGTGATGAACCAACTTCCCCTACTTGCATAAACTCCTCTAGCTCAAGAAATATTGCTTTCTTTGAGATCTAATGGAAGACATCTTCAACAATGGTCCATCGGATGAGAAGGGATTATGTTCCTCAATGGAGTTGCTCCTAAGAGATGATTTATCAAAAGATGACTGTCCATATGTGATTCATCAAGGATTTCATAGGGCCCTTTCACGGATAGCTTCTGCAAGAATGATCAAGAGCTCCCCCTAACTTTAGGCGTGGTCTCCTTTTTGGCAGAGTCTCATCATTAAACACTTGGGATATCACATCTGCCAAGGATATCTTCATCAAATCAGCAACATGTGTTGTTGGCTGAAGTGTCTAAGAGCCTTTTGGATCCAATTTGCTTCCTTCTCCATACTTGCGTAAGCTTCTTCTCTGGCATAGCTCTAGCTTGTGCAGGAGCCCATGTCAAGTTACAATCACGTGCCATATGTCCAATGTTATGGCAACTGAAGCACTCTATCTTGTTCATGAATAAGAAATAATGACTTCTTCTTGCAAAATTGCTTCTAGGAGATTGACGAGGACCAATATATTTGTCCTTGTGGTATGCCCTACAATCCTTTGCCATGTGTCCGAAATTTGTACAAGAATAACAATAACCAAAAAATATACTTTGGTACCTGGAGGATGTAGATTGCCTTGATGCACTTCCAAAGTCATTCTGTCTTGGGATTCTTTGATCAAATTTATTGCCTCTTGCATTCTTGACACCATCTACATATCTTCTTGGAGGGGGGTTTCTTCTAATGTCACTTTGAATCTTCTCCTTTTCTTTGTTGGAACTAGGGGCATCAACATTTCTTCCAGGCTTCTCCACATCCTTGTTGTTTGAAGAATTAGGGTTTGCTTTATTTGAAGGTTCACCTCAATAGCCAAGACCTAATTTATCAAGGGGAGACCTTTGCTGACTTAGGATGTCATCTAGGGTTTCAGAGCTTTTCAAGTTTTTATTCAGCAATTCAACTTCCTTTTCAAGAAAGACAATTTCTCCTTTCAACTTTTCACAATCTCATCTTTCATAAGTATTTGCTTCTTCATTTCTTCCATCATCCTTGTTGCTTCATGTGCTTCGATTTTAAGGGAGATGATATTTGATTTCATTATGAAGACTTCTTCATTCTCTTTTGCTAAACTGCTGTCCATTTCTTCTTTTATTCTTGTAGCTTCACATGTTTCGGCCTTGAGAAGATTGATGTCTGATTTTAGTTTCAAGATTTCTCCATCCTTTTCTTCTAGTTGGCATATCATGGTGTTTCTCTCCTTTTCTGCTTCATTAACTTGTCCTTCTATGAATGCCAAAGTTTCCATCACCTTCTCGGCTCCTTGCGCTTGTTTCCTTGATTATTCTAGTTGAGATCTAAGAGAAGAGACCTCTTCCTTGTATTGACCAATCTTTGCTTCTAGATTGTTCAAACTCTTAAGTCTTTGTTCAAGGTGGCTTGACAAAGTTTCTTCCCTTATCTTTGCCTTATCCAATTGATTTGTCATAGATATGACATCTTCATGATGCTTTCTTTTGTTTTGATGAAATTCTTCTTTAAGTTTGGTGAGCTCCTTATCTCTTTCTTGTACTTGAAGCTTGACAAAGTCAACTTCCTTCCTTGTCTTGTCTTGGTTACCATCCAACGCTTTCTTCTTAAGTTCCTCATTTTCCTTTTTCAAACCGTTAATCTCTTCCATGGAAGCCATAAGTTTATTCAGGAGATCTTCTTCAAAGTCTTCTTTGTTCTCTTCATCTTCTAGGTCTTCTTTAGCCTTGTTGTCATCTCTCTTATCTTCAGCTTCCTTGATGGGTTTTGGATTTCCTTCTTGCTTTCCATCATCTTTTTGACTAAAGGTCATGGTCAATGCTCCTTTTGCGTGAAGATCATGAAGTTTGTCCCATATACCTTTTGCTGACGAACATTTTTCCAAATTGGCCTTCATAGAATCAGGTAACCCATTCAGGATTGCTTTCATTGCTCTTGTATTATACTCCTTGGATTCTCCTTCCAGCATGCTATCAGTAATCACTGATTTCCGAACTTCAATTCCTTGAGTCTTCAAGAAATTCCTCATTCTTGCCACCCATATATCAAAGTTTCCATTGAACAATGGGGCCTTCGCAAAATGATTGACTTCAATTTCGATGGTTGAGGAAGACACATCTTTAGGAGGATTGGAGACTTTCTTCCTTGGCTTTGCCATTTGTGTTCTAATGATCAACCTTCAAGCTGTTAGGCTTTGAGTGAAGGTACTGGCTCTGATACCAATTGTTGGAAACACTGAGAGGGGGGTGAATCAGTATTGCTTTTCAATTGTTATTTTTACCAGTTAGATCACTTATATTTAGAATACAAAATGAACAATAATAATAAATGCTTTTATTATTTTCTTCTTTACAATAAATCAAGTACAATATATGTAGGGCTCCAACCCTAGATGAAGACACCAATCTTCAATCTCCCAGGCTCCAACCTGTATTTTCCAAGCACCGACTTGGACTTCCAAGGCTCCAACCTTGTCAATTTTGAGGCACCAACCTCAAGGGCTCCAACCCTATATCTAGTACAGGCTCCAACCTGGTCTCTTGAGGACTCCTATCCTCTAGGGCTCCAACCCTATCTTCCAAGGCACCAACCTCAAAGCTTCATTTCATCAAGATATATTTGGTTATACTTACGGCTCTCAATGTCTTCTTCAACGAGCCCTGACAATCTTCAGCAATGCCTTCACTTAGTCTCCACGTCACGTCATCAATGACAACCTTGTTCTTCACATGAAGGTGTCACCACAGCTCTTCATGGTACTCAAACAAAACTTCAAGGTCACCTCATGAAGGCTTTAATAAGCTTCTCCAAGAGTGTCTTCAATGGGTCTGCACACCACTTTTACAATATCCTTCAACAAGCTACTTCAATAAGACTTCAAAGGGTCCTTTTTCAATATCACACCATGAGGACTTGCATTATGTCAACTCACCAACTTCTCCAATGTTCCAGCTATCAAGCTTGCTCTAAAGCTACAAACATTGTCCTCAATATATCTGCATAATCTCAAGAAAGGTCTCTTACAGCTGCCTTCAATACACTTCCAAGAATCTGCTTCAAGTACTCAAGTTTGCTTCAAGACTTCTTTAAGTTCTTAGATTTTCAAGGATCTTCAAAAATTGTTGCTAAAAGAAAATCCAAAGATAAGCTCCAGAGGTCTTCAATATGCTACTTCCAAAAGCTTGCGTTGTCCAAAACTCTGTAATGAAATCACTGTAGGTCTGCAATAAGATCTCCACAAAACTATAAGAGTGAACCCACTATAGATTTACAACAAATATGGCACAGGTTCGAGCCCTCACATGCCACTGTCCACAAACTCGAGTTTACTATTCTTCAGATCCAAGGTTTCCAATTCGAGCTTGAAGGATACAGAAACTTTTTAAACATTAATCACAGATCCAAGCCTTTCATCGAAGACTCTACTTAAGGAGTATGATTGGTCTTAAGGTAATCACATATTTGATGTGAAGTCCGAGCTCCAGAAGATATCACAAAGTTATGTATCTGAATTATAGTTCACACATCCAAAACGTTTCAAGATATGAAACTCTCCGCACCGAAAATAGCATGAGTAGATATATCATGTATCACAGGTCCGCAATGGAGAGCTCTCTACAGGTCCGAGAGTATTCAGATTTTCACCAGATGTCTGTTGTTCCTCGCTTCTGTCCCTTTTTTTCTTCTACTAACTTATTTCGAGGAATGGTCTTGACTTTGCATATCTCTGTTTTGACTTGCGTCCTTCCCTCTGTTTTTTTTCTTGCGTCCTCCCTTTTATATATACGACTGCCTTGATCGAACTTCGATCCAGGTTCACTGTAACAACCCACACCCTAAGTTCCTACTTCCTAATATTTAACTAATAGTTAAATATAATATACAAACATAAAGAAAAACTAACCTTAAAGAATAATTAGAATAATTAATTAAACCTTCAAAGCACCATGATTAAATACATTCGAATTAATACAAACCTTATCATCTTACATTCGAATGACATCTCATTAATACAACCATATCCTCTTACATTCGAATGACATCTCTTTGAAAATATTCATTTCTACATTTATGGACGTCAAATCTTGATGGAGTTGTGGCGGTGGAGTCTTATCTCAATGGAGTTGTGGCGGTGGGATCTTAGCTTGATGGAGTTGTGGCGGTGGGGCAGATTGTTATTTAAACAAGAAGACATGAAGGAGGCAGGGGATTTTTTTTCGGAGATGAAATTGAGTAGGCTGTTGTGGTGAATTTTATGAATTGTGGAAGGGAGACTTACTATTCTCGGGATTCTGGGCACGGGGGCAGAGGAGGCGTCCTCTGGGTTTGGGATTAAATCCTAAATTGGCTGGGAGGAACATTTTGGTTCTGTAATTTGTCCGATCAGCTGGAGAGGAGGATCACGGTCCAGCAGTTATCAGCTTGTTCAGTTCATCCAGCAATCATCGATTAAACTTTGGTTTGCAGCTCACCGTTTCCAAGTATTTCTCTGAGCATCAATTACTTATTGTGTTTCAGCATTAGCTGGTTATTGGGTTTGTGAACTTAGGAATATTTTAAAAACCGTGAATCTGTCATTAGAGTTTAAGTTTAAATCCTCTTGCAATTATTTTCTGCTTAAATATAAAGATCAGATAAGTGTTTTATTGTAAATATAGAATAGAGATCTTACATTCACGATGTTCGGAAAATTGTAACATTGTCTCGATCTCATATTTCGATCTGTATTATCTTAGATTTTATTTTTATTGCATCTTCTAATAATTGTTGACCGAGGATGAGACCAAAACGAGCTCATGCATTTATCCAAGTTGGCGTAGCCGATATGCAATGTCCAACGTTTTTTGGTGACATGAAAAGGTGAAACGATGGAGCCAATGTGTACAACGTTTGGAGAGCCGACTAGTTCGAGATCAGACGAAAGCCATTGATGTACGATTTGGACGAACAGGAATAATGTGAAACGTTAAGATGCTTGACGTTTAATCTCCATATGAAATCCGCACTGACCAGGGTAAAAACACGCACCTGTTGTTGCTCATGAATGAGGGTGTGCGACATGTTGAACTACTATGGTAGCAACCGTAGTGGTGACATGGATGTCCAATATATATATGTATTATTTTTTTGTGCAAGATTAAACACTTTTATTATTCAATAAATGTTATATCATATAAATGTAACAATCATATTTTATATAACATATTTTTTTGTTCCCCCTTTTTTTTTAAGTCCGTGTCATATTTCTCCATTGACATATATTTTAGGTCATCCTCCATATGGGGCATCTTCCCTTCCATATAAATGTACTTTAGGGTTAGCTTTAATAATGCACCTAGGGTTTCCCATATTGACATATACCCATGACACCAGTAGGAATTGTCATCATCTTCAATCATGCTTTTTCAGGCATACTCAACAGTTCATTTGTATATGCGTCAACAAAGCACCTGGGTTGCTCTCTTATTAACATCATAATGGCATCATTAATAGCTTGAAAACTTCATATGGAATTCAAGCATCTCAAGAATATTGACATCTCGGTCAATGCCATATTGACATCAATGACAACCTTGATTAACAGATCTATGGTCTAGGAACCATATCCTACAAATCACCCTTGCATCCTTGCAGACTTTGATGCTTTATAGTTTCTTCAAATGATCCAGGCTCATATTGTACTCATGGCAGCTAGATACCCCTGGTATTTATATGGCTTCTCAGTTTTCTTCCGGAATTTCCCCCTCTGAAGCCATATGTCTTTGAGCCATGAGGATCTTCTTTCGTTCAACAAGGCTATTAACTCAGGAGCATATACAGATGTATTCTCCCTCTTAATGTCAGCTTCTCTCGAGAGAGAAGACATCTATTTTAAATGAGGGCATCCCAGACACCAACTTGGAAAAGGGGTCTTATCTCCCACAGTCAAAGCCATCCAAACAGGCTTTGTTGATCATGGTTCAAGACTCCAACAACGTGACTGAAGGCTGCAAAAACTTCTCAGTTCATACTTCAAGTTTATCATTGCGCTGTAATGTAAGACTGATACTGTTACAAGCTTTCTGCTATTATGAATCTCGTAAACATGGGTGTCTATGTCACTGTCATAATGTCATAGAATCACAGATTTAGCTCCTCAAAATGGCGAATACAGAGATACCTTCTGAACTGCCATTACTATTTTCTTCATCATTAACAGAATTGAAGATTTCAAGCTTACAGCAATTACCTAATGTTCTGTGGAGATCTGTTGTAGCTTCCTCAAACAACCCTCTAAGATTTTCTTTACCGCAACCCACAGAACTAGGGATCCCAATCATGATTCCTTCTCTCATGATTCAGCACTTGAGGGCTTCATTTACTACATCTGGCATTGCATTCTACAATGCTTCTTATCTTCCATGTTTGCCCAAATACAGTTAATGGTTGACTGATCTAGGGCTTCAAATCTTCAGATCTCAAATCTGCAATTTGTTTCTTAAATTGCACAGATCTAGGAACCACTCATACAGTTGTTCCAAACACTGAATCGACCCTTCTTCATGCCAGTCCATCCCTTATATGACACGTTTCTTTTAGCACGGTCATAAGGATACTCCTGCTCATCAATGTTTCTACCCCAACATCCAACAGGATAAATCTAGTCAAGACTCTTTCTAAGGTCACTGCCAGTAGATTAAGTTCAGGTATATGCTGGTTCACAACCACTGTCACTAGTCAACTGTGTCAGTATCATAACACTGTCACATGAGGCGCTTCACTGCCCCTGCATGTAAAGATATTATAGCCTTTGTCAAGTACATCAAAACAATTTCTTTGTCTTCACTTGAAATCCTGTCTATGCCATATGCTTAGCCTTACTGCATCAGGTCTACTTGCCTCAAGTCATCAATATGTGTTCCTTTGTTTATGCACAGATCTGGGAATTATTGTGATTGATCTACGTCCAACTTTAGCTTGTATCTGTGGCTTCCTCAGGCGTGTAGCCAACCCAGGATTAGTGAGCACACAGTCAAAAACAAATGTGATAACCACCTGCAATCTACAGCATTGTTTCTTGAGGAGACACTCTTCCTTCACGCTGAGGGTAAGAGCAAAAAAAAATTGCCCTTAAAGTGGCCAATACAAGGCTTGTTGTTGTAGTATGGCCTGCGGCCTACCACAACACTCATCATGTTGCCTTCAAACAAGATTCAGGGTTGTAATATCCACATTATTTTGTCTAGGGCCCACTTTTTCGCCCATGAGCCAGCTCGTTGTTGTCTAGGGCTAATTTCCAGCCCCAAACTCACCTCACGACACCCAGATTTGTGATGGATAAGCTCTGCAACTTTACCTATGATTTCTTCTAAGTTTGCAGCTTTGTGAAACAACTTCAAATCCGGCCCAAGTCTGCTCAGAGAAGGCGGCTTCCTCCTGTTGTCCTTCAGGACCTTCAAACGATACTAAACCCTTAAATATGCCCAGACATTGCTTCAGATCGAGAAGTTGTCCTCCTTTGACTGAGCGGTCTTCAACCTAACTCAAACAACCCTAGATCTAGCCCTGGATATCCATGTTGGAGTGCTTTCATTTCTGCGGCCAATTCAGAACTTAAACCATGCACAAACAGATTCAAACTTACCTCAGTGACAGACGTCAAACTGTTGTTGTATGGGCACAATTATCATCCACCAAAGCAACACTTCTTGACTGCGGCATCCATCAAAAATGAGGTAAGGATAGCAGCATCCTTCAGGAATACAAACAGATCTGTAACAGGCCTCTAATGAGGGATAACCACCTATCAAAAACAACCCTTAAATTTGTTGTGGTCTAGGAAAGGAGAGATGGTCACATTGGGCTGAAGTTCTGGGCACTTTGCAGCCCCAAACACTCTTACGCTGCCCTTGGTTTAGGTTGATAAGGCCTGCGGCCTATCACAACATCATGTTGTCACTTCCAACCTCATTCTAGCTTGTGGCCTAGGCAAAGAAGGCTCTTTCTTCATGCAAGTAGCTGTTCTAGGCATGTTACAGCCCATGAACCCTTCACGTTGCCTTGTTTTGGGAGGCTAGGCCTGCGGCCTACCTCAGCTAGCTCCTTCACTTCAATTTCAGCCTTCAAACTACCCACACATGGCAGCGTTTTGTATGCCGGCTCCTCGGCCAACTAACACAGCAAACTGGCCCTTAAAAACAACCCTTCTTGGATCTGTTTTGCCCCTCAAACAGTCCTTCATCCTAGTCTACATACCCTACAGCAATTCGGCCTCTATTCCTGCACTTGGTCACCCAAAATAGACATTAAACCCTTATAATTTTATGCGGGTTCCTTTCTTTGAAAGACGGCTCCTATGCACTGAAGTTATGGGGTTTATTTCCAGCTTTCAAACAGATTTTGGCCCTCACTCTAGCGCTGCGGCCTCCTTCAGATTCTCTACCGCTCCCTAACAGCCCTTAGAACAGCCTCTTGAAACTTCTGTTTGACCTTCAAACAAGACCGCAAACATTTCAGCCTTCCAGCTCTTTTCCTCAGCCTTCCTGAGTTTTCTACGGCAAGCTTCAGGGGTACTTTCCTTCTTCATCAAGCTCTTCTCTTGTAATGTAATGCACTTGATGGATCAATAGAGCAAAGATTGCTTTTCAACATGAATTTGGGCTTTGTCTTCTCCTTAGCTCTGATACCATGTTAATTTGAGAACATGTTCTATGCCATTTCAAATTAGGGCACACAATACTGAAGCAGATAGAACATACTAATAGATCGATGGAAGACAAGCCAAAACAGAGATAATGAATGGTGGCGTTATAGCGATCAGCAGGATGCTTCTACCAGCAAAGTCTCCAATAGGTCATTCAGCCAAGCGTGTCATACATAACCCCAAGACAACCCAAACAAAGAATACTCCACAAATACGCAGAACCAAGAACACAGCTCCATCGCCATCAAGAGAGAAGAAAATCCTCCACACAATGTGTGTATAATGAACTCCAAGTCTCTCCATTATATAGGCATCTTTGGGGGTGTGTGACACGCTCTTTAAGACATTTAAGTCTTAATTATATTCCAGGCCGACCTAGCACATAAGTGGAATAAATTCAGAGTCCATGTTCTGCTCATCCGATCGAGATGATCTTTAGATCAATCTTACACCTCTCCGAAAGAGGAATCCAATAAAAATATTAAGATCGTCATCTGAGCAGCACAACCCGGAGTTTGGCCCTAGTTGTCCAATTTTACAGTTAATGATAAAGCACCATATGTTATACGATTGATTAATTACAAAAGAAAATTGGAGTGAGACAACAAATCATTTAATTAAGAAAGGTTGTATATATATATTTAAAAGAGAACTATATATATATATATATATAGAGAGAGAGAGAGAGAGAGAGGTTATTTAAAAAAAAAGGTGGGGGGGTGGGGGTGGTAAAGTGAAACATTGTTAAATTTATTTTCACGAAAGTACAAGTTACAAAGAAAGGTATTAGTAGTGAGTGGAAAAAAGAAAAAGGAAGAAAAATATTATAAGAAATAATTTGAAGGAAAAAAATTATTTAGGAATAATAAAATTCTGGAGGTTTATTAAAGGAAAAAAAAAGAGTAATATTTTATTATAAATGTTAGAAGTATCTACGTTTAAAAACCCTAAGTTCATCCCAAAAGTATTTAATATTTAAGAAGCAAAATGGAGTCTAAATCAGAATTGAAGAAAGGGAGATTTTTAGAAACCTTCCCCACCAACGCTAAAGTGCTATTTAAATTTAAAGGAATTCTCGTAGGAAAAGATATTACTATTTCTATCTCTCCCGCTGAAAGTACAAATTATATAGCACCTAAAATTGCAAACCAATTAGTGATCCCAGAGTCAAATATAATCGAAAAATTAGACTGTTTTGGCAACAAAATATATGACATATCCAATTTATAGTTAAACATTGGGGATTATACATTCATATCGAACTTCTCTATTCAATCCTTACCTTTTAACGATAGTGACATTGTGTTGGGTTCACCATGGATGGAAACCCTGGGGGCATTTATCTTAAATACGAAAAAGAAGTTTTTAACATTCTCCTACAAAAAGAAGAAAATAATGCTACATGACGTTAACTTGAAGCAAAATTCAGTGACACCTGAAGACATACAAGAAATTTCAAAAGTAATTTTTCAAGAAGGTAAAAAGGTGATACAAAATATGCAAAAAGAATTTGACAAAATCACCACTAACAAGAATGAAGAAGTTGTTCGCCTCAAGGACCACAACAAAAAATTACTAATGCAAATTAGGAAGTTGAAAAAGGACAAGAAGTCATTAGAAAACAAGGTGCAACAACTTGTCGAAAAGGAATCGTCGAAACCATCAAAGGTAGAAATTCAAGTTAATGGAAAGTCATCAAATAATGATCCAATCAGTAACACAAATCCAAAAAATGACACAAACAAGTTAAGGGAAACTCAAATCACTAGAATTCCCTATCGACATTCGAATCATGAGAGTAGACAACTCGATCAAACTACGTATTCAGAACAGAATCAACAAGCTGATATTCCGAAGAATACTAATGTCGGTGCAATCCACTCATGTGATAACAAGTCATCACGAGTTGCCAGTCATCGCAAGAGTCCACAAAAGATTGATCTAGGATGGTCTGATCCCTTCTCAGTGCGACAGTTTTGTTTGTCACTTAGAGAATCATATCAACTTATATCGACAAGGATGACTGCCCCGAGACGAGAAGACATTCATAGCAGGAAAAGAAATCAAGGCCTTTCATCAACAAGCTTTGAGGACAAAGCTTTTTGAGGAAGAAGGCAATGTAATGAATAAAATAAATGTAAATAATGATTAATTAGTTAATCAGTAATTAGGTTGAAAGGGCATGTCTGATGAGACATGACCTTTTGTGAAGAGGCACCTGCTTAGGTATATAAGCAAGCCTCATTTGTAACATTCATCAATCAACTCATTCTCATTCATACTATTTAATATAATATTTGTATCCTCAATGGATATTCTGATATTCCAAGTCTTCTGGAGTACTTAGCTTGAGAAGGAACTTTGTTCGCTTCATAGATCCTCATAAGCCCGATCACAATGATGACTCAACAACCTCAAGTTGTAGGTGCTCCAACACCTCTCTGCAAAAGAAGTATTTACAACCTGTGAGAGAACTTTTTTGCCAATTTTGGCAAAAGTCCCATGCCGCCATATGCTTCCCTCCATGTGAGAGCATCAAATTTGTCTCTATCTTCCATTGCATGCGAAGAACCAAACAAACAAGTGCAACTGAAGTATCTGCCCAATTCAAGAAGCAAATTAGCACACTCCTTTTCAGGGACCAACTTGTCTAATGCCTCCATATATCCTCTAGATACCTCTAGATCTGTATGGGGTTTGATCCTAACCCCACCCCCATGTGCAAGTTGGCCCAACCAAGATGGAGAGTAGTATTTTGGCTAAGGATTTACACAAAGGCATGTAGTGGAACATTAAGTTTATTCCACTGTGTACACACACAATTGTGAATCATTGAATACAAGTTGGGATCATTTTCCTGAACAACATCTTTTATTTTCCCCAACATGCTATCCATATGTTCATACACCTCCCCAATCATTGGTTTATTTGTATCTGCAAAACGAATCATGTTATAAATGGACTTGGTGAAATTCAAAACTTCTCTCACATGTGCCCAAAACAGACCATCAAGGGCGGTCTCCTCCACTTGTTCAAAACCTTGCCTGTCAACTGTTGTTAGAGCCCTGTCCTTTAATTCCTGCCAGTGCGGACTTGATACCACGTTATCCAAATGACTCTCTTACCTTCAAAAGGCGCTTGAAGATGAGGTAATAGCTAGCGAATCTAGTCTTTGCAATCTTCAACAGCTCCAATCTTGAGTGACTGTGGAAAAGCCCATGGGTATTGCTATGGTTTGTAACAAATTTTATCATTTTTTTGCCTCTTGTACAAATCACCAATCCATCTGTATTGAGGTTGTTTGTTTTTAATAATATCATGCATCAAAAGGTTCATTGTGTGAACCAAACACCCAGACCAAAATATGTTGGGGTATTTATCCTCAATAATTGCTCCCGTTGCCTTACAATTAGCAGCATTATCAGTAATGACTTGGACGACATTGTATGGCCCAATACGTTCAATTGTTTCAAGCAATGGTTCTGCATTGTTGATGTCAGTCTTGAACTTATTTGAGTAATCATATGATGAAAGGAAGATGGCACCACTAATAGACACAGCAAGAACACTTATCAATGGCTTGCCTTTTACATTTGTCCATCCATCAGATACAATGGACACCTCATGCTCATTCCAAGAATTTGTCATTTACTCGAAGAATGAGCTATTTTTTCTTTTTCATGATCAAGTCCCATGGTTCTAGCCCTGTCATACCCATGGATCTTGTATCCTTTTGGGGCATCATTAATGGCAGAAACCATTTCATGCCAATAAGGTGAGCGAAGAACATTGAATGGTACCCCACATGCATAGAGAAACCGGTAAATTTTTGAATCCACATCATTCCTACACCCTTCGCCAAGGAAATTTGATGTGGTTCTACGCCTTAAAGAGATATTTGTTCTTGCGTCAGGTGTGCCTCCATATCCACTGCCATGGGTGGAAGTTGATGGACTTCTTTGTGCATGTTGTGATACTGAACTAGGTTCAAAGAAACCCTTTGATCTTTTAGATTTGTATTGGGCTTTCCCCTCTTTCCTTATGTATTTGGCTCTATCTATTGCTGGCACACTTACACAAGTTTTGATTCCTATTTGTTTATCTCCATCCCATGGCCTTTTCCCACAAAGGTGCCTTCTAGCATGGGTGTATGAACCTGTGTATTGTTTATTGCAATAGTGGCATGTAAATTTAGTGGTTCCACCCCCTTTCCCTGCTTCAGGCCTAGTAACATATTTCCACAATGGGATTTGGTCAGTTTTAATTGGAATGCCAAATGGGAATGGGAAAGAGAGAAGAAAACATTTTCATTTTGAAAAGATTCAAGTTTCAACATATAAAAAAAAAAATGCTAGATTAGAGTGTAGATCCTACCTCTTTGGTCTTCAATCCCAAGCTCCAATATCCCTTGCAAGCTCCTCAACTCAACCTCCAAGCTCTCTCTCTCTTGCTCTCTCCAAGCTCCAAGCTCTCCTCTCTCTTTCTCAAATGCTCAAATGATGAATAATGAGGGGGAGGAGGGCCTTTAATGTCCTCCCCCCCTTTCCCTCCCTTTTTCCCCCTCCGACCGCCCCTCTCTGCCCGCCAACCGCACAGCCTTCACGTCGTCGAGAGCGCAATTTTAAGGGAGAGCAATCGCTCCCCGATCGCTCTCTGCTTAATAATTTCGCTCCCAGAGCGACTTTTTAAAGGACGGAGCGATCGCTCCCAATCACTCCCTAAAATGCTCCCTAAAGACCAGGGAACGATTTTTTTGCCTCGAGAGCTCCCGAGGGGAGCGTGAATCAGGAGCAGGTTGGGGGGGGGGGGGGGCGCTCCCCCGCAACCCTAGAAATAATACATCTTGAGAAGGCTAACATACGTGTTTTAAGTAAATCAAGTTGTTTTGGAAAATTGGCATATTTTTGTAACCTTGGGCAAGCATAAGCATTGTTAGTTTAGCATTTTCTTAGTCCTGTTATAACATTGATCAAGTCTGAATTTTCTGAATATTTATTGCTGATATACACTGTCATAAATCTGAAATTGGCTAATTTCATTGATCTCATAGTTTGGCATAGCATCTTGTGTTAATGGGTGAATAAAATTGGTTACTTGAAGTTTACACGTGTGTCTCTTGAAGCTTATCTTGTTTAAGATTGCATCATAACATTGTTAAGTATTCTTAAGATAAATCTCACATAAGTACTTAAGTAATCTAACCAATCTTAATTCAAGATAACAATCACTCATAATCTCATGCATTTGCATATTAGATATAGATTGCACTAATACTTACCTCCTAGCATAAGTTAGGTTGATAGAGATGTAGGGCAACCCTTTTCCGATCTAGCTTGAGGGATTAAGCTTCTCCTAGTGGTTAAAACAGTGATCTTACAGTCGTCAGAGCCACAGTCTTTGCAGCGTCGGAGGCACTTGGGTGGGTGGAACACAGGGGGGAGGTATCGTTAATCAAGTCATTGCTTGTTTCCCGTCGGCCTCCATTGCACAACTTACTTTGAGGATTGTTTCTCAAAAAAGTTAGGGGAAAGATTACATTTAGACTAGGCATTTAGATAAAATTTACCAAGATCACTACATCGCACCTAGTTCCTAAGTCTCTGGAGACAACTAGAAAGGAGTGGGCGAGGATCAAAGTGGCAGCCACCGTCCTAAGCGTTGTCGCGGTGCTTGTACAATCCGGGCGACAATAGGCTCAAAGTGTGAAAATGTGATCAATCATTTGGTATCCCAGGTAAAAGCTTCCATGTCCTCTTGCTTTGAGATGTCATCTCTCTAGCTCATCAAAAAGCTAGTGAAGCAACACTGTGGTATACAACTTAGAGAAAGTATGGCCTACCATAATAGTTTTGTAGTTGTTCGGATAGCAACTACTCCCATATTTGTGGATCGGATGGATAATGTGTCGTCTCCAAGTAAGGGGAAACCGAAACAAACCACATGGTTAAATAGATCAGTAATATAAGACTCAAGATAATGGATACCATGCTCCAGGAATTCGGCCTGCAAGCCTTCCTCATCCATTGCCCTGTTGGTGCTCATAGTTCTAACTACTCCCCTGATATCCCACTCCAAGAAAAGGTGACAAGAGGATGGAGGGGAGGGGATGTGTGTTGGGGGTTGTCCAGGAATATTATAAAGGGAGGTTGTGTGGGAAAACATGGCTTGAAGGTCAAGGTCAGATGGGATATCATGGCATATAGGAAAAAGGGCACACCAAAAAGCTTTTGGGGAGTGGCGAAGCATGGCACAAAGTACGCGTCTTCTTTGGGAAAGAAATGCACGCTTTTTATGGTGATGGAGTTGGTGATAAGATTTTTAGAGGTGCGGGGAGGATCAAGTGTCTTGTGTGATGGGGAAGCAAAGCCTCTTGTGAAAGGATTTGCAAGTGTAGCGTTGAGAGACTATAGCCTCCTAATAGCACTAGTAGATGACACATGTCACAGAGTACCTCCAAGACCCAGGACATTGGTCAACTTTGACCTAGTTTTGAGGATTCTTCATGATGACACCACCGGACCCAGTATGACCCTAGGTTGGCCTTGACACAACTTGATGGGCAGGAGTTGATTCAAAGCTCAGATGAGGATGGTCCCCCATTGAGAAACTAGGGATGGCTTGTTGCACTAGAGGAAGCCATAACGTTGGAGAGAAGGAGGCCTTATTTGATAGTTGGAGACCACTTAATGGTACGCCAGCTAGATCTTGGGAGCCCACAAGAGATATTGATTTGCATTTGAGGGCCAACCCTCAAATTTTGGATCATCCAGGCATTTACACAATTTTGTGACACCTCATCACCTTTGGACATGGCATTTAGAGCATTAATTGTGGATGACGTCAACAATTATGAGGCTATGACTCACATGTGTGGGCTAATTAGGCTTATTTTGTTGTTAGCTAATGGGTTGGCTTGTAACCCAAGTACATTTAATGTTCAAACTTGTTTTTAGGGGCTTTTTAGGCTAAAATTGGGAGACCTAATCCTCATATAGATAGAGGATAGGCTCATTTCATTTCTCATCATCACTTGTGACTAATTTGGCCTTCTTAGAGAATTCAACCTAGCTGAATATGTGACTTGCATCTTCTGGAGATGTGATCTATTGTGGATTTTTGCTTATGGAGCTATTTGTTGCCTTTGGAGATGTCCTTTTGAAGCAATAAAGGACTTGTTCATGCATTCTATCTTGCAATTGTACCTTGTCTTTGATAAATCTTTGCATTTTGTGGCTATTGTATGGAATGGTTAATTATTTAGGGTTTCTATGTGTGAGTTATTGTTGAAAACTATTCTATGGACTCTTAATGATAGTATTGCATGCATTACCCACTTATAGAATGTTAATGACAATCCCATTGGTCAATTTTTCAACTAGCTCTCCCCATTGTCTTTGCTCCCTCAAAAAAATGATAGTCAAGGTTTGAAACCTAGGGTTTCATAATTCCCTTACTCCTTGCTAGGGGTTAGTCATCATCCCATAGACTCCATAACCCAAGGTCAAGGCACTAGCCTTGGTCACATTGTTCATCACCTTAAAAACTCATATTAGACCTCACTTTTCTTCTCCTAAAATTGATTTCGGTTTCTTAAGGAAAGCTGCTAGCTAAGGCTGGGGCATCTTTTTCAACTAGGGTTGAAGACGTTGCTTTGTGGAGGGATTCAACACCTGGAGATAAAGTATTTGCCTCAAAATCAAATCATTCTCATGGCTAATTTCTCCACTTTAAGGTCGATGTCCTTTGCCCTAGGTAAATTGTGCCCTAGAAAAGCCTAGTTTGCCCTAGGGTTCAACTTGGAGCTTATTGAAGGCTTTTTGCTCCATAAATTGAAGGTATACATCTATTGAAATCCTTTTCTTAGCCTTGTGATCCTAGACAAGCCTACTAAACTTGTTTATTCTCAAGCCCTAGGTCACGCTATGTCGTAATTAGGCCTTTTGGAGGATACAAATTGCCTCATCGTGCTAGCTAAGCCATGTTCTTAAGAAGAGCAGCCCCCCTTGGCCTATATTTGTCAGCTTTACCCCTAGTACTTGATAAATCCTTTAGGTGACCCAACATAAGGAAGCCTCCCTTGAGGTGAAAGTCCAGTAAAGAGCAAGAGATAGTGGTTGTGGTGACAGCGGTCCATACCTCATATTGTTGTCCCTTGGTCTAGTTCTTGTCTTGTGGACTCCCCTCACAAGACCTTGCTAGATTTTGAGGCAAAAGGCCCCATATACCAACACAAAAGTAAAGCATTGATCTTTCCCTTTCAACAACCCAAAATATCCAGAAAATCATAAACTTGTTTTTTGTTGTAAGAATCTGGAAATTACAACAGTAAATATCTTATCCCATTTTGTTGTTCAAGTCATATAAACATCAATTAAACATCCCAAAACCTGACTTGAAAATTCTAGATGCAAATCCCATATTTCCAGCACACCTCTCTTTGGATTTGCCAAAATTAGCCAATTTATCTTGCAGTTTTGCACATCATTCAAAAGCTAATTAAATCTGATTGCAAATCTGAAACATTAAAGTATCATCTACAAACCCCAAATAAGATTTGCTCTAAGCCCCTTTGCCACTTATCTAGAGTCTATACACAATATCTTGGGCTTAAATTTCCTTAGGGATTTCTCGCTTTGAGCTAGGATAAAGCTAGCCTAAAGAGAGAAAGATAAGGCTACCGACGTGATAGTGGGTAGTTTATCTAGGTCACGCTTGGGTTTCTTGAATGTGGTTCACGACTTTTACATAAAGCGAAAATCCAAGAGGTAACACACCAATGCGCATTCTATTTTCTGTCTTGTTATGTTAGACAGCCCTTCAAATACACACTAGGAAATATATTAGTGCAATGTTCACAACTTTATACACTATGTCTAGGCACACTTTTAAGCTGTAAAATAGTATAATCGGCATTTAAAACCCTGAATCTAGAGCACTTCAGTTCTTGACAGAGACATAACAGCTAGCATTATGAAATACTGACCTTTTTGTCACAACTTTTCCCAAGTTGAGTTCATTTTCAACAAAAGTTAGGGCTACTCATATAATATTCCAGAAATAAATAATTGTTGATAGCATCAATGATTTCAGATGGAATATACACCAAATGGGAAGTGATTAACGGTGGCTTTTAATTAAGTGATGTGTATGGACTTTTCAATGAGCACACCTTTGTTTTCCCCTTAGTTAACAACAATGCTAAATTGATTTGATACCCAGAATATATCCAAATTTACCCAAGCAAACTATCGAGCTCAGAAGCACAATTCAATAGCAGCAATGAATAACTTTAATTCTACCAGTAATCATCAAAGATTATTCAATCTGAAACTCAAACAGAAATGAAATTTATACCCTCTGCTCCACCTTGCGCACTTGATTCCGAGCTTGCTTCAAGTCTGAACTCTGAATGAACCACGACATTATTAAATGCATGAATAGATAAATTTTTGCCATCATAGAACAAAATCTATAGGATCTCCTAGTAATCAAACTATAATAGTCAACGAAATTGAAGTTTTCAACAATTATTTCAAATTCAAAATTTCAAAAAATAACCAATAAACTATCATTTTCAAGACACTCCCTTAAGCTAGACAAGGAAATTGATTTCCTTAAATAATCATTTTTCAAGACAGAAACACATTATCAGTCAACAATTGGAAAGACCAGCAAGAGCAGCTGCCAGAATTTGTGTTGCCAGCCCATTCATTTGGGGTTGAACATCAATCATTTAGGGTGAATGCTAAGTTGCATGATACAGGTAAATAGAAATGCACTGAAAACACGATCCCTCAAAAATTAGGAAATGGGGAAACATGATATGTGTGTGTGTCTAATGTGCCATTTCAGAAAATTATATTAGCACTTTGAAAGAAAGCATTTAAGCTTTAACATTACGATTTAGAATACAGATTCATGAATAAATGAACAAGTGCCAGGGCTCAAAATATTTAAACGAGAAACTTTAAAGACATTAGAAAAGAGATACATAATACAAGCAGTAAAGTTCATAAAAATATTATTAAAACCTATTCACTAAAAAAATTAATTTTTAATCACTTAAAATAAATTTTAGTGGATCCCAGGCCAAAAATACACCATACAAACATGTACGAACATCAAAACACGGTGTACAATGCATGAAATGTGTTTCAGATTGGCTGAAACACATGGGTTTCCACATCGAAACGCAACTGGTATTGGGGGGTTCACGTTTATAGCAACATAGGTTGAACAAAGAACCTCCTTATCATAACCCCTCTTCTTTAACATCAAGTGCAGCATCATATGCCCTAGGGGCAAATTTCTTCAGAAATGAATATTAGAAAGAAGATGTTACAAATAAAATAATTAATAATTAATAATTAATTAGTAATGTATAAATAACTAGTTAGTAAAGGGTGCATGCCGTACCCTCTCAATCGTGACCAGTCAACATTGTTTGAGTGATATTGTAATTCATTCATTCTTATTCAGTAATAATTATTATCACTTCAAATATACAAGTGTTATTGTTACATTAGTATCAGAGCCTCGCAGTTCAGTATACGTTGGGCTACAAATTCCTTTATCAAAATAATTCTGCCATTCACCATCCGTACTACTCCACCACTGTCGCACTGTCCCTAATCAGTCGTCATCTTGTTTCCCATTTCGTCCACCATCTGCTATCCGTTGCTGCCAACCTACCTCATCAAAAATTCCGCCACCCATCTCTTATCTGCCACTAACAGCCTACGTCGTCAACCTTTCTGCCCCCCCTCTACCCATCTCTTATCTACCTCCACTAGCCTCGAACATTCAGCCACTATCGTTTGAAACTTTAAAGACATTAGAAAAGAGATACATAATACAAGCAGTATAGTTCATAAAAATATTATTAAAACCTATTCACTAAAAAAAATAATTTTTAATCGCTTAAAATAAATTTTAGTGGATCTCAGGCCAAAAAATACGCCATACAAACATGTACGAACATCAAAACATGGTGTACAATGCCTGAAATGTGTTTCAGCTTGGCTGAAACACATGGGTTTCCACATCGAAACACAACTGGTATTGGGGGGTCCACGTTTTTAGCAACATAGGTTGAACAAAGAACCTCCTTATCATAACCCCTCTTCTTTAACATCAAGTGCAGCATCATATGCCCTAGGGGAAAATTTCTTCAGAAATTAATATTAGAAAGAAGTTGTTACAAATAAAATAATAAATAATTAATTAGTAATGTATAAATAACCAGTTAGTAAAGGGTGCATGCCGTACCCTGTCAATCGTAACCAGTCAACATCGTTTGAGTGATATTGTAATTCATTCATTCTTATTCAATAATAAATTATAATTATTATCACTTCAAATATACAAGTGTTATTGTTACATTAGTATCAGAGCCTTGTAGTTGAGTATACGTTGGGCTACCAATTCTTTCGTCAAAATAATTCTGCCATTCACCATCCGTACTACTCCATCACTGTCGCACTGTCCCTAATCAGTGGTTGTCTTGTTTCCCATTTCGTCTGCCATCTCCTATCCGTTGCCGCCAACCTACCTCATCAAAAACTCTGCCACCCATCTCTTATCTGCCACTAACAGCCTACGTCATCAACCTTTCTGCCCCCCCTCTACCCATATCTTATCTACCTCCACTAGCTGCCTCAAACATTCAGCCACTATCGTTTGACACCACCACTACCGCTTGACACCGCCTGCTATCCACCAACGGTTGTTCCACCTGCTGCAGTTGTTGCACTATTGGCCACAAAAAGCATGACCATACAACATTTGACGTCACTTGCCCTGTGTTGGTGCCTCGCTTGCACACCTAGGTTAGTGTGGGAAAAATCCTCAACCCCACAAGGTGTGATCTTGGTGGAAAAATAAGAGATGGGGTTGTCACATATTCCCAACTCTCTCCGTTAAAGCTCTCTCCTAGTTAAGCTAAGGGGGGTGGTCCCTAAAGAAGGTTAATGTAGGAAATGTGAAGTCCTAGGAGACTAAAGTTAGAAGGAGTTACTTATCAAAGATGACTCAATTCCAAGATGTAAACAAGCACACAAATATATGAGCAATATTAAATGATATATTCAAAGTATAGACCAGTGCTTCAAGTAAATGACAAGTGCTTGCTCAAAATGAAATTCAAGATACAATGATGAATAATCCTGCAAAGCAAATGTTAGACCAAGATAAGCATATAAACATCACTTGCAATTATAAAGAATATAGTACTTGTAAATAGAGTGCTCAAGTAACACAAGATAATGACATTAAATAATCATGAGCTAAATAACTACCAAAATAACAAGTACATGAGATAGTGAAATTGCAAATGAAGTGAAGATTGCAAAAGTAAAGATCCACAATACTTGCTAAATCAAAAAAATGCTACTTGAGAAAGGGATGATATTTGCAAATAAGACTCAAATAAATCAAGATAGCATATGCATGAGAATTGTATTGCAAGCAAATAACGCAATGATGTGAAAGTGCTCTTGGTTTATTTTATTAATAGCATCCTAAAGCAAGTTTCAATTCAACTCATGTCCCCAGACCTCACCCTTGCTCGAAAATCCAGATCTCACAGTGAGGAGTCAATAGGGGTGGAGGGTCATGTTGTCTCCCAAACTATACAAGAAATATGCGACAACGCTCAGGACGGGGATTGTCACTTTGATCCCCACCCTCTCCGTTCTAGTTGTCTTCCTGCAGTAAGCTATGGGGGGTAGTCCCTATGAAATGCGAACATGGAAAATTCGTTGGCAACCAACAAATCTAGGAGACACAACTGAATGGCCTAGCAACTTGGTTGAATTAGCAAGTTAAATGATTTGATTAGATTTATTATGAAGATCAGTAACTTAAATGGAGTCAATTACTTGCTTAAAACAAATTATTACCAAGTTACCGGATGAATGTTGAGATTTTGTGTAGTTGGGGTAGCATTGGGTGTGCTCTAGCCCTGAAATTTTGTGGAGGGGCTAAGACATAATTGACCTCCAAAACCCAAAAAGTGTTTGGAGAAATTTCATCTAGTGTTCAAGTTATTCAAATAATTAATTATTTTAAAGTATTTCCTAAGTATAAACTTAGGAAAATTAAATAATTAAAGTGAATTAATTAACACGTGCTGAAATGTTCTAAATGACGCAGATCAAGCAGTCTTTTAATCTCAGTTGTTGATGAGCGTTTTAATCTCAGTCGTTGATGTGTTCAACGAAAAAGTATAAGAGAAAGGCTTGAGGGTCAGTTGGAGACACACACATAGATGCAAAGCAGAGAGACTGATCTAGAATTTTAGGGCAAGGTTTGCTAAGAATTTTCGGAGGAGTTTTCTGTGGCAAGGGGTAGTATTGGCTGAGGGGATGATATGATCCCGAAGCCATGAGACAGTAAGAGGCAGAGGAGCAGCTTTCAGGGGCAGCGCAGAGGAGCAAGGGAAGCAGCAGCAGCTGCGCAGCGCAGAGGCTTCAGCCGCTACACAGGCCTAGGAAGAGGTAGTGTTGCAGCTTCAGAGGGCTTCAGAGTTATGCAGAGGCCTCCAGAGGCAGTGTAAGGACTGCATCACCCACTTTGGAGTCACGCAGTCCCTCTTTGAGTAGCGTAGAGGCATGCAGAGCCTAGTAGGGCTGACTTTGGGGCTTCAGGGGCAGTGTTGGTGTGTCTAGGGCCAGAATCGGGTTGAGTCTTGTAAATCCCATTTGAGGGTGTGGATCAGTCAGAATCTTGGTCTCAGAACAACAAGTTAGCTGCAGATCTATATTTTCTCTGTCGAGTTAACCAGATTTGGTGCCCAGATTTGTTGTACTCATAATCTACTTAATAATAATAAAACCTCATATATGTTGCATCGGTTTTCCCGCATTGGGTTTTTCGGTGACTTATGTCCAAAAATCAGTGTCACTTTGTTTGAATGAGCATAATATTCATTAAATGATCTACATGTGTAGGCTGTTAGTTGTGTTTACTTCGGTATTTTCTGAATATTTCTTCTAAAAATAACTTGTATAACTTAATAAAGTAGGAGAAGTAAAACATGATACTATAGTAGGATTTTTGCATAACTATATTCAGGAATTTTCACAATGAATAGTTGTTGCTCAAGGATGCTTCACTATCGTAAATGAGATGCAATTCCTACAATCTAGGTGGGATACAAAATCTTGGTAAATTTTAGATTATCTGTCTATTCTAAGTGTATCCTTCCTCTTAGCTGTTTTGAAGTTAGTCTCTAGAGCAAGTTGTGAGAGAGAAACTGGGGGGAAGCAAGCTAAGGCTTGGTTAACAATACCTCCCCTAGGGTTCTAACCACCCGAGCTCCGGCATTATAGAGATTGTGGCTCTAACAACTACAAGGTCATCATGTTAACCACTAAAGAGGTGCTAAACTCCTCAAGCTAAATTAGAAAAGTGGCCCTATATCTCTATCGACCAAGCTTATGCTTGGAAGTAAATTAATTGATGCAAAAGGCTAGCCCTATGATGCAAATGCAAGATATGAGTGTTCTTAAGGTGAGATTACTAGATGTTACTTAAGTACTTATATATGATGATCTTCAATTATGAACAATAAGGTACTTAAACAAATAACTATATAACTATCTCAACCACAAGAAGAAGTGCTCAAAACTTAACATTGCTAGAAAATGATGCCAATAGACAATAGCTCAAGTGGTAAATAATACAAGTTCAATGTTTATTAAGACGATTAGCAATCTTCAAGATTATAATCAACAAATTACCAATATGCCAATTAGATAGCCAATTCAAAAAATGATAAATGTATCCAAATGTTAATTAGAGCAATTAGTCAATCGTATTAAACACTTATCAAATTTATTAGAGCACTTTTGTGTGTTAGTGCAAGAGTGCAAATAGATGCCAATGGTGCAAAGAAGAAATATGGATCAGCCACTAAACATATGACTGCAGCAATAAGAAAAACACCAAATTAAACACTTGTCCAAAATCCACAAGATGCAAGAGATAAGAGCTAAGAGAGATTGGATAACTTTCAACCACTTTTATCACCACTGTAATTTTTTATGTCTGACCTTATGCAGTAAATTTCAGACCTTGGAATATTATTACAGCCTTCAGAAAATGATCAAATATACATAGAGATGCAAGCCTAATGAGTGCCAGTGACAATGTAATGACCAAATATGATCACCAATGAGTTACTATGCCACTGTTATCAAATTTAATCACTGCTGCAAATGCTCCTTCCTAATGATAATGATATATGATGAATTCCATGCTAGATGAATTTCTTCCATAAGTAGTACTTATGCTTTTAATGAGGTTACCAAGAGCTACTTACTATGATGACTACTACAACCATGTAGACTTTTATCTCAACTATCTTTCGAGCTTCTTGTACTAATGTCATGAGCTCTTGCTTCAATCATATGCTATTATGATGCCATCCCAAAAAATGATGCATCCTATCATGCTTATAAGGTTTCCTACCATGATAGCTATATTTTACAAAAACTGAAAAGAACTTTGTGGAGGAGATTATCTCAATCATAGTAGAGATCTTTTACTTCCTCCTTTTTCTTCTTTTCAGCTTCTTCCACTTCTTTGGTGACATGGGCTTCTTCCCTTCCTCTTTTGTTGTTGCCCTTCTTGAGCTTAAGACAATTTCTCTTGTAGTGCCCATATTCATGACAGCCATAGCATTGGATTTTCGACATATCCTTCTTGATCATTTTCTGAGAACCAAACCTTCCAAATTTTCCTTTCTTCCTGGCCATGGCAACAAACGCTTGAACTTGCTCATTTGATCCTACATCGCTTTTTGCCTACAACCTGGTTTCCTCAATCTTACACAATGACCAAAGTTCACTGAATGGGGTAGCTTCCTTCTTTCCATAGAGACTTGATGTAAAGTTGCCCCATTCCTCTGGTAGTGCATTGAGCACTATGGTGGTCATTTCTTTATCAAACATTATTTCTCTTATTTCTGACACCCTCATAAAGTATGAGGCCATTCCATCTTCTTTTGAGATCTTCATTTTGTATAGCTCGTTTCTCAAAGATATCACTTCTCTGGCAATACTTACGGAGAACAATTCCACTAGCTTCTCATATATGTCTTTTGATGTCTCCAATTTTGATACATAAATTATGAGGGGATCTTTGATAGATTCTATAAGAATCCTTTGAGCCCTTACTTCCCCTTTCATATATTTTGCTAAGACTTGAGCTTCTTCCTTCGGAGGTTTAGTGATTGAACCCTTAACATGTTCAACGACTTCATTTTCTATGAAGATCAAATTTGTCCTCTTCTTCCATGCAAGAAAGTTTGATGACCCAACCAATTTGTTGTTTTCCTTGCAAAATGAAGTCATTTTAATAGCAAATGCAGTCATAAATATAAGAGTACCTACTTGAAAAGTGAAGATGCTTCTTGATGACAATATCTTCAACTTGATGCCTTCTTTCTTTCTGATGATGATGTCAATAGAAGATGACTTCTTTGATGAAGATGTCTTCCTTCAAAAGTAATCCTTCAAGGAGAGGGAGATCACCTTAATTCCTTAATGATGATGACAACACCTCTTCTTGCTTTCCTTGGACTTCAAGATGCTTCAATGAGTAGTCCTTCTTCGAGTGGAGGTAGGGTCTTGTAGATCTTTACTTTGTGATGATGATGTGGGCTTCTCAAGAGTTCTTGCAGTGTATAACCCTTACTTGGATGAGCTAGGGTTTTGAGGTCTTATTCTTTGAGATGTGATGAACCTTGAGATGAATGGTCCTTCTTGATGATTGATACTCTTGATGATCTTCTTGTGCTTCGTCCTTTGAGTGTCCTTCTTCAAGCTGCATTTCCTTGTCTTGTCACCTTAGCTTTGATACCATGTTGAGAAATCTAGGGCAGCTAGATTATGAGATTTCTCTTACTTTGATAACTGCTTGTGATGTATTTTTGCTTATCTTAATTAGATTCTTTTCCACCTTAATTATTTTTGTGTTCTTTTCATCAAACAACTACCAAACCATAAAGAACAGTGAGACAAGAGGACACAAGATATAGGCGATCAGCCAGGGCCAAAACCTCTCCACTTAAGAGGAAAACCCACAAGAATTCTTCTCTTGTTATAAAATCTTCAATTGACGAATTCCAAGGCCTATGACCCTTGACCAAGACCCACCATGACCAATTCCCTTGACAAGCTTTCCTTCTAGCAATTCCTCAGCAACTCCTGCAATTTCAACCTCCAACGAATTCTTCTGCAACTTCGACCTCTCTAGCAAATTCACAGCTTCGACCTAGTTGTAGATTCACAGCTTAGATGCAGATTCACAGCTTAGATGCAGCTTCACAGCTTCAATGCAACTTCATAGTTTTGATGCAGCTTCACAGCTTCGATGCAACTTCACAGCTTCGATGCAGCGTCACAGCTTCGATGAAGCTTCACAGCTTTCATGCAGTTTCAGAAGTTCGTCTTGCCCAGTAACTATAGAAACCCTAACAAAAGAGAGAGAGAGGCCCAAAAATTCGATCTTCTTCTTCTTCTTCTTCGTCCTTTTCCAACTTCTATCTTGAGGAGATCGAACTTGCTTCAGAGTGTTTCCAAATGAGGTCGAGTTTCTTCTTATATAGGCTTTTGAAAGGTACGAATTTCTATCTTTAGGCTAACTTGTCCCTTCATGTAGGCCAACTTGGTCTTTGTGCCATGACGAGGTCTTGGAGGGTCTTTTGACTCTACTTTGACTCAAATAAATTTCCTTTACAATACGCAACATGCCCAAATGGGTCATCAATACATGAAAATGACTCAATTGACTTTGACACCTAGAAGCACTCAATGGGTGCTTGACCTAAAAATAAATTTCCCTTGAGCATGAAACCCGTGCCTCAAGAACAAAAATAATAAATTTATTTTTTTCTCTATACATTAAATGCATAAAATCATGATTACATGTCATTATGAAGACAGAACCTACTTACATATTTCAACAAGATTGACCCTCTTACCTTTCCACCCTTATATTTTCACTCCAGAAGTGCTTAGGCACTAGTAGGGTGGTTGTTGTGGACCAAATAAGTTGTTGTCCCTGCGTTTTTATGCAGATTTTTTAGTCTACTACACAGAACAAGAAGTTGCATTGACATGTAACTCTCTAAGCAGTAGCCCAAATTGAAAACTAAACGCATATTTGGTAAATTTATTTTCGATACACCAAAATACCTAGGCTACATGCCATATATTTTATGCTTTGGTGCTACTAAAATCACTATTTAATTTTCTACTGCACAATCATATCTTTTACAGCTAACCAATTTCGAGAGATTAACACCTCCACTTCAATTGACCCCGTATAAGGCACTAATCTTGTCCGATATGATTTGGGGTTATCTTAGGGATTCCTCCCTTGGTCATTTAGGAAGATGTTGGGCCTAAACAATGGGGCCTTGGGCCGAGGTGACACTATGTTGCTGCCCTATGTGTGTCCATTCAGCAAGTTGCCAAGACCTTAGCAACTCTACTAATCGAATTGGTAACAGAGCCCAAGCTTGCTTTGCTTTTCCAATACCCCTTTAAGATGTAGCAGTTTTTGGCTCATCGAGGTTGGGACATTCAAGAGTTCCTTTACTTTAGGTGAAGCATTGTATGCTTGGGGAACTAGGTGATGGCTAATGAGGAAGATAGAGTTCATGCTAGGCTTTTGCCCATGTACTAAATAAGTCCCAACCATCTTTTTCATTTTAGATTTTCTTTCAATTGTGGTTTTATATGCTTTTATTGTTCTTTCAACTGCATCAACCTCCAGGTCCAAGATTATGGGCCCTGACTCAAGGATGTGGATCTAGGGTGCCAATCCCAATGACCAAGTGACTATCAACCCAAAGAATGGAGATGGATAATCAAGAGATATAAAGTAGTAAGTATGGATTACCCTTGTCACTCTATATCAATCAGTGTCTCCCTAGTAGTGCCTTTCCTAAACCCTGAGGCCTAAGAGGAGGTCCCACTGGACTAGAGTCAAAGACTAACCTCCCACGTGAAGTGTGGGAACAAGGATACAATCAAAATCGGTCAATCATCCAATTTTCCCTGTTATCCATATTAATATGCCCATAACGTTAAATGAAAGCACAAGATTGCTATAATGGTTACTGTCTGTTGATAGATGACCCACCTTCCTTCAAGAAACATGCTACATGGGAAAGAGCATTGACCAAAGCAATAGGTGGAGAACTTTGGAATAACGTTATCTATCAACCATCATAGGGCCATTAGTTGGTTGTCAAATGAGGAGAAAATTTCTCCTATGGGTTACCCATTTTTGGTGGATAAGAGTTCCAACACCCTCTTAGATCTCCTCAAGACAAATCGCCCTCCAATTAACTCCTCAAAGCATGTGCCAACCAACTACTCAAATAGTAGGTGAAGCTTCCACAGTGGGCATCACATCAAAGGTGCAAGAGAAAGTGTGTGGAAAACAAATAAAACACCTCTAATGTGGCACATGTAGCTCCACAAGGCAGCATGTTCATCTCAATGGCCATAAAGTAAACATTAATCATGGTCTCCAATTTGTAACCATCCTCTAAATGTGCGCCAATGGTTACATTCCCAAATTTGAGGGATCAAACCACCAAAAATGTCATAGATCCACATGCAAGAGACTAAATAATCCCGAGAGAGGGTATGGCCCATCAACCAAGCAAAATATTAATATAATGTGCCTCAATGTATGTGCCCAAAATCCCCAGATGGGTGCCAGTGAGGAGTCGGGTGGAGGGGGAGGTGCATGGTCGTTGTCCCACCAAGCCATAATGGAGGTGGATGTGGTACAGCACCCTCCCATGACAACACACTACCATCAAATCCTGGACGTGAGACCGATGCATGCATTTAGAAAAATAATGCAAGGAGATTACAGTGGTAGGCTTGGTTTAATGCTACTTGTTATGGGAAATAGCATAGTGATTAATTCAGCCAATGGAGGTCTGCAAGCACCACAATGGAGCTTATTCCCCTCCCTTCTTCCAATGTCAAGCATTCATTATCTGCATCGTGTAATACTTCGTCTATGCAAAGGTAAAATCTTGCATGCGCCAAAGGTTAGTCCTAGTACAGGTCACGAATTTGGATGGCTTCACGGCTACTCATGTCCTTCATCTCCCACATTCAAGGTTTTCTGTAGGAAAGAAGCACCAAGGAGGTTTTCAATCATTGCCATGTTTGTTGGTTCTATCCAACTATTTTTTTCAAGGCAAGCTTCTCTCTAGCCTCCCATTAGATTTTTGGTTGGTTTATGTTATTTGTTCCTAGTTTTTCCTTTATCATTCCTTTTTTTCCTAAATTGGGTGAACTTCCATTATTTTTAACTCAAACTCTCTGATCCACTCCCTTGTCATCCTACTATAAGTTTCCTTTGGCCCCAACCCTTAGTCGCCCCACGACTATCCCCACCAGCCTCCATCCTTGGCACACACCCCCTACACTATGCTCCCACTCTCGATTTCGGCCCTTTTCACTCTAACTATAGCCCAGCTTTCAAGTTGGTTGACACGATGCCAAGGCAATGAGCCAAAAGCCAGTGCGGCGTTGCTTATTACAGGGATCTAGGAAATTCTCATTCTCAGCAACAAGCAGAGATCTTAGCAAGGCTCTTATATGCCCAGATGCCCCAACCTATCCAAGATGAGATCACCAAGGCTAAAAGGGAGATTGTTGGGTAACAAGGCTACTTGACAAATACTGAAGTAGCAGGTGAAATCGTTGATTGGGTACCTGGTGTTGGACACACACATGGTTGATTCAGCCAACACCTGTATATGGTGGATATACATCGGCACCTTAAGATGTTGTTGGGAAGAGTTATGTTGGACCGTAAAGAAGCTAAGGAGGAGATCCTCCTTATGCTTGATAGCTTGAGCTCTCAATTCATGGCATAGATGCTAGTTTTTGTAGCATCAGAGGTGTTCTAGTCTCGAAACTTTGTGGAGAGGCTAAAACACAGGAGTTCTCCAAAACCTAGAAATTGATTCTGGAAATTCCACAGAAATGTCTTAATTAGATTATTAACCAATTTTTAAATATTTCTTAAGTTTAAACTTATGAAAAATGGTTAATTAATCTGTATTAATTGAGAAAGGTAAAATTCTCAAAAACTCACATGGAGCGACTGGGAAATAATCTCAGCCACTGATTAAGATTTAATCTTGGTCGTTGGAGTCCCATAGTGAGATTATAAGAAGAAGTCAATGGGTAGATGGAGGAACACACTTGAGATCGATTTCCTTGGGCAGTTGCTAGAAGAGTTCGAGCCAGAGAAGGGAAGTAGAGACAGAGAGGGGCTGAGACAGTGAGTCCGGAGGAATTTTTCCAGTTCCAGAGAGTCAGAAAGAGGAGGTCGAAGTTATTCTCCAGGAGGCTGCGGCAGCATAGAGCCTCAGAAGAGCAATTCGATCTAGCTGAAGAGTAAGACGTTTTCACTTCCAGAGGCCGAGAAAGTTTTCCATAGGGTTGTAGAAGCATTTTCCTAGTCAATAGCAGGCAAGACAATTAGATTGGCAGTCAATTCAAACAGTGCGTTTGGCAGGTAGTGTTAGGGTGACGTAGGGCCTATGCAGATCACTTGGATGGCTAGCCTTTCAGAGGTCACACAGTGTCGAGATAGCTTGGATTGATACTGTGGAGATCAGTTTCGTATTGTGCAATGGGACCATCAGTGTCAACAAACGCAATTTGTCATTAGATAGATGCAAAGCTAGTTGCAGCCAGTACCCAGAAGACAGTTGCAGTGACACAAGCAGTGCGAATTGCCCAGTTGCAGTATGCAGCTGCAATTCCAACCAGAAGATTCCCAACATAGAGCTTTGCAATCTAGTTTCTAGTACAAGAGGATAGTTTGAGTTGCGAGGAGGGAGCAAAGAGATTTTCCATAGGGAGAATGAGACTCAGTGGGAGTCTAGCTTCAAAGGGAGTAGCCCTATGGAAGCCAATGCTTCAGGATCTGAGGAGATCAGACTCATTATTGCAGTAGTTGCAACAGTAGTATAGAGATAGCAGTAGAGCAATAGCTGCAACAGTATGAGTAGATCAGAGTTCAGCATTGCAGAGATTTGGGCAGGTTCCATTGAGGTGTCCTCCTCATGGATCATCACCTTGCTACAGGGGCCCACAGTTTTCAGTAGTAGGATGGATCAGTGTCATTTGATGCAATCAGATTTCCAAGTGATAGTTGCAAACTAGTTGCAGTCAGGTGCTAAGGAGCACAGATGTAGTGTTGACAGCAGGTGGCTTAGTGCAAAGTTAGCAACAACACAGATTCTTCAGTGGACAGTGCAAAGGCTAGTAGCAATCAGATTCTCAAGAGACAGATGCAACATAGAGACAATTGATTCAGTATTTCAGATGCTTCTCAGTTGCAGTAGCAATGGCAACTGTTGAGAGGGAGTTGCAGTAGCAGTGGAAACTGTTGAGAGGGAGTTGCAGTGCAAATGTAGAGTTGGCAGCAGGATAGAAATGTCAGCAGCAGCATAGATGCAACACCATAGTTGCGCAGTGGTTGGTGGGAAATGGTAGGCAGTCGCAGTGGCTAAACATCAGCAACGTATGTAGGATAACGAAGAGACAGGGTGTTGGAGCAGTTCAGCACTAGAACACCTTCCTTGCAAAGAGGGAGTGTTAGTTTTTGTAGCATCAGAGGCATTCTAGTCTCGAAACCTGGTGGAGAGGCTAAAACACATGAGTTCTCCAAAAGCTAGAAATCGTTTCTGGAAATTCCACCTAGAGATGGCTCAATTAAATTAATTGACCATAATTAAAAAAAACTTAAGTCTAACTTTTAAAAAAGGGGTTAATTAATAAAACTTAATTGAGAAAGGTGTGAATTATCTAGAAACTCACATGGATCGACTTAGAGAATCTCAACCATTGATTAAGTTTTAATCATGGTCGTTGAAGTCTCAACTGGAGATTATAAGAAGAAGTCGATGGGTAGATGGAGAATGTAACGACCCAACTAGAATTATATGGAACATAGAGATATTAGCATGCATATGAGACCTGCATATGATAGCTACATATGCATGTATCACGTGTACGACACTAGTACTTGCACTAAGCAATTATGAAAAGAAACTCGGTGTAGAGTAAGGAGTGAATTATTGAAGTATTGAGTAACTCCCTAAGTCACCATAATATAATGAAAACTAATACTTTGTTCAAAGAAAAATAAAAGCATTGACTTATGCAAATAAATGATGATATTTTAATAAATAATAATATTTTAATAAATCTAAGATATTTAATAAATAATATTATTTTAATAAATCCAAGATATTTAATAAATAATAATATTTTAATAAATATAAGATATTTAATAAATAATATTATTTTAATAAAACTAAGATATTTATTAAATAATAATATTTTAATAAATCTGAGATATTTATTAAAATATAATATTTTAAAGATATTTTCAAAGATATTTATCAAATGATCATATTCTAATAAATATCAGGAATGGAGTTTGTGTATAAAAGGAGAAGAGGGGTAAAATTGATTAGCATGGGTAGTGAAGGGGAAAACTGTCCCGAATGCTGTTAGAGGAGTTCTAACTGCATGAGACATGAGCAGTGAGTTCGAGAGTTCTAACGGAGTTATGGAATGCTCTCGATTGTTATTGGAGTTTTGGGCATGGGGGCCAGAAGACTTGTCTTCTGGATCTGGGGACCAGAGAGGTTGACCTCAGATAGGCTGGGAGGAAAACGACGGTTTGGTAATGGAATCTGGAGCTATGGCGGATCAGGAACATCTTCAAACCATAGTTCAGTGAAATATTAGTCATGGGCTATATATATTACGCGAAAAATGCGAAAAATCCCATTTTGAACGGTGTAGTATGAATTTTGTGAATAATGTTAATTTTGAAAAGTTAAGAGCTTTACACTTATGGATTTTGAGATTTATGGTTTAAATTCTGAAAGTTAAAGTTAAGGTTCTTACACATGGTATCAGAGCACGGTTGAACCTTCAGGACTGTAGGGCAATAAAAATTTTAAAATAGGGCCTTCAACATATCGCTCCTATTATATCGCCCCTATTATAGGAAATGGTTTAATTTATTATTTATGTTTTTTTTAAATTCACATAAACCATAGGTGTGTGTGGTTTATTTTGTTCATTCTAAGTTAGGTGAGGATTAAGGATAAAATCCATGAAAGCATAATTTCCGAATGTCTTTCCTGTTTGTTTCATAGCTCTTGAACTCATAAAGGATTCCATTGTTTACGGTTTCCATTAATCTATTGGCTTTTCTTTCAATGTATTGGCTTTTCAGTGTGTGATAGGTAGTTTATCGGATTTTATTGGTGCTTTCGAATTGTTCTCAATTGTTCAGAATTTTATTGTTGCTTTTGAATTTTTTGAAGGGTTAAGATCGTTTAGAGTAAGAATGTGTTGCTTCTACAATCATTACTCTTGAGAATATCTTGAATCACTATGCTCGTACAAGCTCGGGTACCGTCAAAATCATGGTAACTCTGCCCTGAGATAGTCGTGGATCAAAGAAGTGAAACCTCTCGAATTATCTCAATAATTTGGTTTGATTTCTTCTTTCCACCCGTCTTACCGTTATCCTTGCCACCGAACAATGACTTTGACGTAGACAACATGAATGAAGAGGAAAAAAAAACCTTTCTTAATCAAGCCGAGATCAACCACGGGGGCATTTTAGGAGCCCTATTTGCTACAACTAGATTAGATTATTGAGCTTATAGCTGGCAAGATAATACCTGCAATGTACGGATGAAGCATGTTGTGGCATCAACGGAAAAATATTGAGCATTAGATAGTTTTGGAACAATGTTTGAAGCTCATGTTTTGCATTGCTTCGTAGATATATGCTTAGGAGAATATGTGCATGATCTCGCACTTCCAACGATTGGTTTCAGTGTCTAAAGACACTCGAGTTTGGTGGCGTTATCCCTGTCAGGCAAGCCTACACCAACAAAATAAGACATGGCACCGTCTACCATGGGAAAATATTTCTCGTCTTTGTCACGTTCATAGGAAGTATGTTCAGCTCTATGCAGGGTATTTGCAACAAGTACCCAGACTGGAGAACAAAGTAATCATAGATATATGCTTAGGAGAATATGTGCATGATCTCGCACTTCCAACGATTGGTTTCAGTGTCTAAAGACACTCGAGTTTGGTGGCGTTATGCCTGTCAGGCAAGCCTACACCAACAAAATAAGACATGGCACCGTCTATCATGGGAAAATATTTCTCGTCTTTGTCACGTTCATAGGAAGTATGTTCAGCTCTATGCAGGGTATTTGCAACAAGTACCCAGACTGGAGAACAAAGTAATCATAGAAATTGTGGAGGAGCTAGATACAAAGGTTATCTATCCTTTTTATGGAGGTTACTTTCTCATGCTAGAGTTGAAAGTGCAAGGTCAAAGGAAATGGCGTTAGAGAGAGCAAGCGTGAGGAAGTCTAGTTGGTTTTGTTACAATATTCATTGGATAGGGGATCTAAGACACAAACTACTGAAAGAAGTTGAGTTAACTTCATAATATCGCTATTTTCGTGAGACAACACGGTGGAATCAACCTGTCTAACAAACGCTAACAGATTTCACCCCTCCACCTGCATCAATGAACCGAGAGAGATAGGAAGGGAGGAAGGAACAGAAAAAGCATCTGTTAAACCCCCAACGCTTGAAATTCTGATAAGAAAACCGATATTCAAATCATTTAGGTTTTATTCTTTTTCAGCTATCTTCCTTCCACATAAATATAAACTATTGAATCTAGGCTTTCGGGATTCGTTAAGCGATTTTCCTGGGGCCATGCTAATCTTCTCCATAGGGGCATGCTTCAACATCCCCTACCCTTGCTACAGCAACACAAATTTTGTGTCGATTTCTTTCCCTCTTTTCTCTATCTCTTGAGCTACCTCTTTGATTTTTTTCTCCACAGAGACCTTTGCCACAGTGCCATTTTTGTCACCTTTGTCCTTCGCAGTGACGGACCTTACCGAAGCGGAGCGAATGTATTCCTTCTTCACAGGCGCCCTGGCTTTAGCTATTAGTTCTTCTGCACTAGGATAATTCAGAAGGCCGCCACCATCGGCAAATATAGCGGCCTCTGCTTTGGTATCCACCTGTTTGGTGGGATTTTAATCTAAACAAGGAGAACCCACCTTGTCTTCTCTGATTGCCTGTGTGCTCGTCTGACTTTCATCCGGCACAAAGACGTCGTGGGCGATTTCTTCTGCAGGAAGTGGGGTATCCAGTGGTGATATACCCGTGCACATATGTGGCATATAATGGTGAAACATATGTTTAAAAAAAAAAAGGGGGTGTATAGTGTATGTTTATATAATCCGCAGGGATGTATATGAAAAGCCCCAGCATGCATGAATATTAAAGGTTTGGGTGAGAGCCATTGATATTTGATTGGAATGAACCTAGTTAATTAAGGCAGGCATGGGTTCGCTAGAGGATTGTCATCTGCTTAACCATGTTTAAAGTAAATGTTTATTGAAATAAACCTGGATTAGTTAATGTTAATGTAAATGTTTATTGAAATAAACGTGGATCCCCCTCCACCAAGGGTGTGCGTACGCTTATATTTACACTTGGTATAAATACGTCCCATTAAATATGTGTGCGGTGATATATATATATAATTGTTGTAAGAAAGAAAAAAGAAAAAATGTCTATCGAGTAGAGGTTGAATTGCGTATATGTTCATAGAATTTATAACCACATTCTGGACTAGATGTGTAAATGGTGTGTCTGTATTAGTAATGTGTCGAGGGGGTATCGAATGAATGGCATATGGGATGTGTAAATGGTGTGTGTGTTAGTAATGTGTCGAGGGGGTATCGAATGGAATATGTAACAGAAGCCGTGAGAACCTGATGATAGATTATGCGGAGGCGCTGCAAAAGAAAGTTATAATATGCCATGGAGTAGCTGCTGCTTGGCGTGCAATTTCATCACACCAAGAAAGAGGCCTTGCGGTGAATTTAGTTAACCTCACTGTCAATTGGGTCGGTAGCTACCTCATTGTATTTCCGGCCTTTCTGTGGGTCGGTGGGAATCCAGATATTTATTTGGATGACTTCGTGTGTCTTCCGCTTGAGCAATAATAGCAAGACGAGAACAAAAATTACTATCATACGGACAACACTCCTCTTATCGTGTCCTTTCAAGGCACTGTTGATCAATAATTATCACATGCTAGTGCGTGTTTAGAGTGAATATAGTAAATCCATGCTATGCCAAAAGTTTACATCGAAGTTTCAAATTTGGAAGAAAAGCCAATCTTTATTTCGATCATTATGACTTAGATATTTCCATTTCTTCCAATCTTTATTTCGATCATTATGACCTAGATCTTTCCAAAATATGAAACTCTTTATCGTCAAAGGATTGGGTACTATAAAGTATCACTTTTCATCTTCTCGTTTCTTGACCAGGAAAATGGTAGTAAGAATAAAATAATGAACAATACAATAATATGAAAAAAAAAAATGAAAATACATAGAAATAAAGAAAGGAAAATGAAGAGAAATAGGAGAAAAGATATATAAAATAGGAAAAGAATGAAGATTATAAGGAAAAGGGAAAGAACATATAACATGAGAAAAATAAATCATAAGCAAGAAGGTATAGTAGAAAAGAGGAGCAATGAAAAAGATAACCAATTAAAAATAAATAAATTAATTAATTAATTAAGAGGAGAAGTAAATTTGAGATAAGGTTTTAAAAAAAAAAAAAAAGAAGAAGGTATAATATATATAAAGGAAGAAAATAAGGAGAAAAAGAAAAGAAAAATATAAAGGCAAATAAAAGAGAAGAATTATAAAGGAAATAAAAATAAGAAGATGCTTCCTATAATTACTAAGACTTTATGTTAAAATTGTGGTATAGTAATACAAACATAGTGACACCACTTAGCACCAAGTCGAAAGGTTCCTTTCTATTGTGTATTGCTAAGACCTTTCTAATACATCAACTTGTGTACTTCTATTTTTAATCATATAAATTAAGAGAATCCGCGGACATAAAGAGTCATCATCAAATACTTATACATAAATTACGAAATTGAGCTTGAATTTATGAAATTGTATTTATTAATCTAAATTGTACATCAAGTACTTATAGCCATGTTTAAAAAGTCATCATCAAATATCAAAGACAATCATAGAATCCATGCAGTGGTCAACAAGAACTAGGCAGAACCTTTGTCCATTGTAGTGGAGTTCTCAAGTACCATTAGCGGCATAAAACTCAAAATCCGATTTGATACTGGTGCTACTAATAGTTGTATTTCATCATATACATTAAATAAATGTGGGTTGGCAACCACAAGAAAAACAATTTCATACAAGTAGAAATGGCTTCAGGAGAACTTCGGTCCATACGTTTAAGTGTTGAAAAATGCAAAGTTAATCTAGGGGTTTGTTCGACTAGGTTGAAAGTACTAGGACGAACGATAACCATGGGAAATATCTTAGTTTCTTAACCATTTCCCAAGATCTTGTGCTGATTCTTAGATATCACCGCCTTAATTTCATAATTATAGCAACAATCCTAATATAACTCGATGAGTATTGCTCCGAGTCATCCTTGATAATTTATCCAAAGCATTCAGTGTTATGTAATATTCAATAACAAAAAAAAAAATGGTTTTCAACTTTTGGAAGAAATTGAAGCTTTTAACAACGATAAAACGAAATTTCATATAAACCGATATTTGAAAGCTATGAACCCTAGGATGATACATTTTTGGGATATTTAATACTAATGTATGTGTCGAAGACATATATCAAGCTCAATCCCACTTGAATCCTAATCCATTAAAGGAGCTGAGATAACTAATAGATATCAGCTGCAAATTTTTCCACATTGAAGTTTAAGACTTTGTATATCGTGCAATTAAAATTTGAAGTACATTCAAATTATTATATTAAAATAAGCACATTAACATCACTTTAGACATTAAACTTTTCTGTAACTTTTGAACATTAGAATGGAAACTATCCTAATTGTTTTTTTTATGCAAATGAAACATTCCATTCTTCAAGTGACGATGAGTTTTCCATATATATATCTTACTAGCTGATATATATAACCATTGATGATATGAATTTATGAAAATATATTTTACACCGTTTTCTTATGTTAATACTTTGACTTCTATCCAAGTATATGTATAAGTGGTCTAAGGAGTATAGTGAAGGCTTGAATTAGTATAACTAAATATTCACTAAATTGAACATTTTGAGATTCAACCATTATGTCATTGTTAAGATAGATGATTATCCATTTACAACTGTAAGGATATATCGATGTCTAAAACAAATAAAATGGCAACATAGTATTTTCGTGGACAGGAAAACAATGTGGTTTAGGAAAAAGAGATTAGGGACATTATGACGCTATATAAGATGATTCATGGAAATTGTTTAGGCATATATAAAGATTAGTTGGCAAAGTTGCTCCAAAGAAGTTAACTCTCGAAGAAAGGAAGAATGGTAATGAAAGCATGACTAGGGACCTTATAACAAGACTGTTAGATGTAAAGTAAGATACAACCACATAAAAGGCTATGCTAGTTTGAGGTAAATTGATGGATGAAACATATGTCAAGATGTTAAGAAACCACCCTGTAAGGTAGTAAACACACTATTAGAACAAGACGATATAGTTACCAAGAGAGTGCAGCGGAAAATTTCAAAGTTTGATCTCCATTGTTACCATAATATAATACATATAGTAACTAGGGAGGATGATAAAAGAATGAAATGGCAAACTTCTAATGATGCTAATAAATGTTAGTTATCGTAATCAATTTAGAATATTGAGATCAACAAAATAGCACCAAATGTGAGTGAGTGGAAGTTTCACAAAACAATATAAGAAGTCAATGAAATTAGATTAAAGAGTGAATCTACAATAACGTCGATATATTATAGGATAATTTATGTGCATAGACGACATCTATTATAGTTTCTCCCTTTAATGGGAGAGTCACATTATAAAATTTTCCTTTGAGTGACTAACTATATCCATGGATTATGGACATCATGGAGTATGATTAGGAAATTCTATCCCGTAATGTCTTAAAACCTGAAATAATAAGTAAATTACATTTGATATCCACGTTACTGAACTTACTTATAGGATCTTCCCCAGGTTGGGAAATAATAACGACATTTCCAAGTGAAATAAGTGTATACATTAAGAGAATAAAATAAAACCATAATGACTAGGGGTGAGAAAACAAAGTCAAATTCATAAATATGTTCCCTTCAAATTGAAATAAACATGGAATATTATTATATTAAGAATATCTAGTATAAGAAAGTAAAGAGATGTTTTCTATCAAGAAGAATTTTCTTAAAGATATGAGCAACATGATTTGATAAAGGTCAAAGCAATGACCTATAAGGAGTTGTGAATACTCCTAATCTGTTAAGAATAACAAGTGACGAACTAGGAAAATGTTTGAAAATAAATATTAAAGATAATAATTGTACACCGTTAGAAAAGGAGATGCATTTGGCAATGAGATGAGACCTAAGGACTAATGAGAAAACGATTAATGTAAAAAATAAGGAGAGGATATACCAGTGATATGGTTGGATTAAATGAGTCAAGATAATAGAAATAAAATAATAGTTTAAGGAATGATGGTAAAGCTAGTAATATCCTAGCTAGAGTTAAGACTCTAAATGGTGAAACTTGAAAATAAAGAGACTATGTCGAAACTGTAACATACTAATAATGTGACTATGCATACCTTGTAAATTGTGAATTTCTTATTGAAAGAGGAAATTATTATTTTGTCAACAATTGACATCTTGTTGAAAACATGACACTCTTAGTAAACCAAGTATAATGCAAAGTGAGTAATGCAATTTCAAGGCGTAACAAATTCCTTCAATGAAAATAAACTGCTCGCTAAGGGATTTTTAGAGTAGTCAATTAACTCTTCCTCCACCTCCAGCATAACCCTAATGATTAGCCCGACAACACCCTACTCCTTGGCTTCTAAAATTTTGGCTGAAGATGAGTTGGAATAACATGATAAAGAAGTTAGTGTTATTATTATCTCTTGGGACGTAGATTATAGATCAAAGATAATTAGACTTAAAAGACAAATAAGTAACAAGAATTAAAAGATTGACTGGATCCATATATAGTTTTGTGCTTTAAAGTTCTTAGTCAACCTGTATCAAGAAATTAGATCATGCTTCGACTAAACAGTAAGAGTTTTGTGCTCTTGTTTCAATTCATTTCGTTTCTATATATGAAAAGGTTGGAGAATCCCTCCATTTAGATTTAGAGCCTCAACCTGTGACTTTTATCAGGTTAATCAGTTAAAAGAATATAGAAAATAGTGGTTACATCCTTATTGGTATATCCGTGTTCGATTATTCTATGTGGCATTTATAACTATGGGTTATATTTATAAGCATTTAAAACTTATTTTGTATAAACTTACCTTGTTTTGGGTGGATACTTAAGACTGTCATTTTGTAATCTGACATGTGAGAATATGTTGAATTGCTTAAATATTGCTAGTACAGGGATACCAATATGAAGAAAGTTTTGCTTAAACATTGATGTATTGGGATACTAATATAAATTATGAATTATGTTATGGATATGGTATCTATACTTTTACATATCAACCTAAAATGATGAGGTTGAAATAAAGGAATGATTGAACGTGACTATTTAAGTTAAAAATGAATATACAGACATACTTGGTTATGTTTATAGAAATTGTTATATGGGTAACAATTTGTTTTGAAAATATTGATACATATGTGGACAAGTGTTTTAACCAAGTATGATATATGAATTCAAGGATTAATATCACAGATAGCAACATGTTTGGAAGGTGTAGAAATTGTTATATGGGTAACAATTTGTTTTGAACATATTGATACATATGTTATAATTGTGGGCAAGTGTTTTACATTGCAGATAATATCGTTACCAAACCGATCGCGTGATGACAAAACTCCAAGAACAATTGAGATGCACTGAGATTCCATGATAGGGTGTTGACCCTAGTCCTACTGGGAGGGGTGGAAGTGTTGCCCACTGTTTATCCTCCAAAACCTGTAGTCATGGGAGGACTGTGCAAGTCACACTCCCCTAGACGTGTGATGATGACTGCGAGATGCTTACAAAAATCATGTCGACGTAATCGAAACTGCTACCTTCAAGGTCTATGGATGGATCAGTAAAACTGATGCCATGGCATATTCCTGTAGAGGATGGATAATATGGGAGCGGAAGAGATTAGGAAAGATAGGATGATTCCAGAATAGCTTGGGGACACTGTTGAGGCAAAACGTAACTACTAAATTGGTAACCCAATAAACGATCAAAATATAAATGTTAAAAGTGTTCTCACACATTAAACGAAAATTCATCTATGATACACCAACCTTATATGATTATACTAATCATTGATATAATTAATGATATACGACATAAAACTTAACTTCGGGACGAAGTTTTCCGAAGGAGGGGTGTATGTAACGACCCAACTCAAATTATATGGAACATAGAGATATTAGCATGCATATGAGACCTGCATATGATAGCTACATATGCATGTATCACCTGTACGGCACTAGTACTTGCACTAAGCAATTATGAAAAGAAACTCGGTGTAAACTGTAAAGTAAGGAATGAATTATTGAAGTATTGAGTAACTCCCTAACTCACCATAATATAATGAAAACTAATACTTTGTTCAAAGAAAATTAAAAACATTGACTTATGCAAATAAATAATGATATTTTAATAAATCCAAGATATTTAATAAATAATATTATTTTAATAAATCCCAGATATTTAATAAATAATAATATTTTAATAAATGTAAGATATTTAATAAATAATATTATTTTATTAAAACCAAGATATTTATTAAATAATAATATTTTAATAAATCTGAGATATTTATTAAAATATAATATTTTTAAGATATTTTTCAAAGATATTTATTAAAAGATCATATTCTAATAAATATCAGGAATGGAGTTTGTGTATAAAAGGAGAAGAGGGGTAAAATTGATGAGCATAGGTAGTGAATGGGTAAACTGACCTGGATGTTGTCAGAGGAATTCAAACTGCATGGGACATACGCAGTGAGTTCGAGAGTTCTAACAGAGTTATGGAATGCTCTCAATTGTTATTGGAGTTTTGGGCACGGGGGCCAGAAGACTTGTCTTCTGGATCTAGGGACTGGAGAGGTTGACTTCAAATAGGCTGGGAGGAAAACGGCGGTTTGGTAACAGAAGCTGGAGCTATGGCGGATCAGGAACATCTTCAAACACGGTTCCAGGTAAGTATTAATTAGTCAATTGATATATATATATTCTGCTTGAAAAATCCCATTTTGAACGGTGTAGTATGAATTTTGTGAATAATTGTTAATTTCGAAAAGTTAAGAGCTTTACACTTAGGATTTTGAGATTTATGGTTTAAATTCTGAAAGTTAAAGTTAAGGTTCTTACAGAGAATACACTTTGGAGAACACTTGAAGGTGAGAAGCACTTGTGAGTGTGAAACCAGTTGCATATACTCAGTGATCTAGACAGATTGAATCTCCAGTGCAGGTGATTCAGCAGGAGTGATCAAGTCAAAGATCAAGTAGCAAAGTGTCGGAGGGGCAAAGACAGTGACCCGGAGGAGGATTTCCAGTTCCATAAGAGACAGAAGCGAGTGACTGAAGTATTCCACAGTGCAGCTAATCTAGATCAGCCATGTTAGCAACCTATAATATAGGGGTCATAATTTTGACTTGACTATTGATAATCTTGTAAATCTGTACATACTTTGCGTTCTGCAAGTTGTATTCACATATTTTGTAAAAAATCAAAAAAATCAAAAAATCAAAAAGAGGGTAAAAAGTCCTAAAAGAATAATCAAAGGACTTAGCAAAAATAAAAGACCCCCAAAGAAAAATGAATAAAACATAAAAGTGTGCAAGCATAAATGCCACTACTTTTTATTTTTTGACAATAGCAGAGTGTCAATAAATGCCTTAGTCCATGATGAGTTAAACAGTTTAACCTTAACTTGTCATTTTTCAATTTTCCTTGTTGTAGATAAAGAATAATGATTTGTCATACAATTTAATCATGACAATTCAGTAGTTAGGTAGAGAAATAAAGTGAATCCAACAGTTTAATCTAAATTCATGGATGAAATAAGTGTAGAATTAGATAGTTTTACTTGCTTTCAGAAAGCATAAATGTTGTGAAATTTGCTAGCTCAAATGCACTAGATCAAAAAAGGAGAAAAAATGTTAGCATGTTAAGCTGGGTAGGTAGAAGAAGGTGAAAAGTCTCAATGTAAATATCATTCATCATGGGCTGCCAAATAACTAACTTCCCCTTCCCATAGCCATAAAGCATTCTAAACTATCAGTCAGAACGGCTCAAGGCATTTCCTGAACTTTTGTTGGCACCAGACCCAAGGCTCTATGACTAATCAGTTGAAAGTTTAAAATGTCTATATTAATCCCTAAAATCACATCATTTACCATTCATGCATTCATTCCCCTGAATAATCCTAAGTAAAACTCCATTTTTTACTTAAATGACATTATAATTCTCATTTGATTAACTTCCTATATCATTTGAAAACATTAAGCCCTCAAAATAACATTATATCATAAGTTAAGTGATAAGATCAAAAGTACAATTCAAGGGCGGGAGGATGGTGTGCTCTGGCGATTTCGTTACCCTAGGGTTTTCTGCTACCATTGCTGCCGTCGCCTGCTGGTCTGCGACTTACTGGAGGCGCCACCATGTCCTGGAGCTCCTTGACTTACCTGCTGATCCTCGTGGTGTATACTCTGCGCGGCCGAGGGGCTGGCCTTCTATCTGTCGAGCCATCAGACTGGAAGGGTTGGATTTTGTATCATTGGCGGAGGCCCCCTGCAGACTGAATCGATGTGATTTGCTCCTGCAATGGACACCATCGGACGGGGAGGGCGAGTGCTTCACCTTCTTTGGTTTGAGATTCTCTCGGCGAACTGGTGTGGAGGGCTGCATATACTCGACTTTTGTTTGCAGGGCAAGGTGCTGTGCTCGCCCTCTGCTGCAGCGCCTTTACTCTGTGGCTGAGCCGTGCTTATTGCATTCTGTATGCGGGCTTTTCGACCGGGATGCGGCTCTTCGGTGTGGCGGTGCAAATGGCTTGTCGACATTCACCGGACCAGCGTTGGTTTCTGCCCCAGACTTGGCATTACGGCGGCAAACTAACACAGAACTGTCTGAGCAGATATCCAATCCATATGCACAGGGTAATCGGGTAAGACCACTCGGTTTTCATATCTTTATAAAAACTCCTAAAGGAAATAGTATATTATTTTGGGTAAATGGATCTGAACAGGTTTCACACCTGAAGAAAAGTATAGAGCGGACTACAGGATACCCAAGTCTGGAACAGTCCCTCATCCATGGAGGGAAATCTTTACAAGACACCAACATCCTCAAAGACTATGGTATTTGTCCTGCTTCTACCATCCTTCTCAATCTGAGACTGAGAGGGGGTGCTCCCGGACTGCATAGTGCACAGGGTCACCGGAGTACAAACATGGAAGAAGGTGCATCCAAAACAGTACCCACAAAAGGTTCATATAGGAATGTATTATAGGGGGACAAAAACATTCCCACAGCACCTGTTGCCCCTGCTGAAAGTTCCCCCAAGCCATATATTGTAGAACTGCAGGACAGCGTGCCTAAAATAATTATAGACAGTCTAGACATTGATATGCATAGAACTGCCTACGAATCTCAAGCAATTATAGGTAGATTCAACTGCTTCTGGCCCAAACCAATGGAGTTGTTCCATTGGATTTTTACAAACTGGACCATGGAATGTGAAATACACCTATGTTCTAAGGGGTTCTTCATTGTCAAATTTGCATCCACTGAGGTCAGAGATGCCATTATCAGCCAGGGACCATGGTTCTGGGGCTCCACGGGACTCTTTATTACACCATGGTTCCCAAATTTTGATGCCAACTCCATGGAGGTGACCAAAATGCCGGTATGGGTAAGGCTCTACAATCTCCCGCTACATTTTTGGAATGAAAATGTACTTGGCTGCATTGGAAACACCCTAGGTAGATACATTAAAATAGACACTCAATGCTTGGAAGAGCACATATTCACCTTCGCACGAATCTGTGTGGAGGTTGATTTGAGCAAGGGACTCCCAGAGTCCATTATGCTGAAAAACAAACAACAGAGATGGATACAACATTTAGATTATGAGAACACAGCTTTCAGATGCCGGATATGCAGGTGCACAGGACACCTACAAAACTCATGCCTGGCAGCCAAAAGGGATAACAGGAAAAAGAAGAAAACAGGCAAAGCGGCAAAAGGTTGGCAATTTCCTTATGAAGAGCCAGAATTATAGGAAGCAGAGGTGGATCCAACATCACATGAGAATCAACAAACAGATACTTCCTTGGGCACACAAGAACAGGAAATGCAAGATTCTCTCGACACCACCACAGAGACTCAGCAGGATATGGTACCTGGTACACTAGACAGTGGGGGATATAAAAGAACACATACATCAGACACATCAGACTCCGATAAGGATCATGGAGCACCAACGGAAGAAAATCAACTTGTCCTTATCGAGACCGCGCCAACACTTGGTGCTTGGCGTAAGGTTGAAAAGAAGAAGGGGAGAAAATCCTAATTGTATCTCCTTTTCTTTTTATTTTGCGGCATTTTGAATGTCTTTGGACATATACCAGCTCATACAACATGTAATTTTGTTTTCTCATAAATAAAATTACGAATTTTTTCTTTGTGAAAAAAAAGTGATAAGATCAATGCAAATTATCTTTTAAACCTCACTTTACTTGTTATGTTTATGTGTTTTGAGTATACATTATCCCATTTTCATATTAACTTTAATTTATATATTAAATCCCTATAGAAATGACATTCTCCTATTATATATAACTCCTTTTTTTATAATAAACCCAAAAACCCACTTATTATAACTTTAGCCAAAGTTATTTAATCCCCACATGTTTAAATAAAAAACCCACATTATACCCCCTTTGGCTAAAACTATCCTTATATATATATATATATATATATATATATATATATATATATCCCGCCCCTATGGTAGTTAAATCACCTTGGTTTAATTAACCATATAATAAAAATATATGAAAAAACCTTTAAACATGTTTTATATGTGTTTAAAACCAAAATTTCCTGAAGTTTCATTTAAACTAAACTTCAAAATAAATAACCCCATCTCCTTGTATATTTTCCTTCCCTGACTCCCTAACCTGAGGTTAAACTATCCCTTTGTTTCTCTCCCGATTCCCTTTAACCGAGGTTAAAACCATAACCTGAGCTAAAATCCCAATATATATCCCATACCCCAATTCTTAACTCTGGTTAAATCCCGGTTTAAAACCTCTCCCCATCATTTTTTCCATTGATTCTGTATAAAACTTAACCAAATCCCTTTTATCATCGGGATTAATGTCATCCCTCTGATCCTCTCCATTCATCAAGTTCCTTAAAGAAAAGCCTGGGAATAAACATAGACTCCTTTCAGCTTTTGATTATTCTTCTAACAAATTGGTGATGTCATTTCTCAAGCCCACAGTGGTTGATCCAAAAACAATTGCAGATTATTCTAAGACAGACCTTGAAGTTGATACAGAGGTTGTCCATGAGTTGGACCAAATAGAATTCCACAGAAGCAATACAGAGATGTTGTCTTCTAAAACAGTCAATAAGACTGTGAATTCTATCAGGCTTGAGAAAACACTGATAAACCTTCAAAATCAAATGAATTGGATAAAGCCTCATTTTATGCCAATAAGTTAAGAATCAAAGCATTGGAGGACATAGTAATTGAAGCAGGAGCTGACCCAGCAAACATTGAAGGAGAAAAAGTTATAATCAAACAGAAAAATGAAGACATAGCTGCCCTCAGAAAACAGCGAAAATTGCCTCAAAGTGAAAATCCCCAGTGAAAAGAAATCCTTCAGCAGAAGACAAAAAATGATGAACTAAAACAACTTGTTCTAAAAATGACAACCCAGATAAAAGAAATGGAAAGCCAAATAGAAGCTTTCGTGCAAGAAAATGAAAATCTGAAGAAAGCTCAACAGGTTTTAATTCCTATAGTGATCCTAACTGTAAGTACAGTTGTTCCATCTACATTGGCAGAACACTTGGCACCGCCAGGAGTATTGGCAACTGCAGTGCCAATCACTTCTCATGACATCTCTACCTCTTCTTCATTGACCTCACAGATAAACACAGTAGAGGACAAAGCTGGAATAATCAGAGCCATGGAAGATATGTCCTTAAAAGATAAAGAAATACTCAGTTTGAAAGGCATCATTAAAAATCTGGAAACTTCTAAAAGAGATGCCTTAATTACTTCCAAAGGACATGAACAGAGGGCTGACAGGCTACAAGAACAAGTAAAAAATCTTCAACAGCAGGTGAATCTTACAGATCAGGTTGCCTACATAAAAAATCATTTATGGACAAAAATCATTGAAGGCATTCACTCACAATGGCCTTCTATTCAGATAATATATGAGCAGAAAGAGTTGCTACAGGCTGCAATTGCAGAAATTGATAAAACCAAGAAAGAAACTGAAAATAAGCCACCACAAGCAGTTCAACTCATAGCATTTTTGAACAGCAAAAACAAGGAAGAATTAGAAGAGTTGAAAATTGCTGACAGAACAGAGGCCATCCTTCAAATTAATAAAGTCCTGAATAAGAGAAACATGATGAATAATTTGGAAGATAGGTGTAAAGATATGAACTTGGCCATCACAAGATTTAGGGCCAAATACACAGTATTATCAGAAGCAGGTTTACCAAATATTCATGCATTGAATGAGAAGTTAATGCCACAAAAAGATTATGATAACAAAATCAGGGCATATGCCAAAGAGCAGGTCAACAAACCTTTACCTCAAGGGTCTCCTAGTGGCAAAATACTACTTCAATATTTTGAAAATTTATTCTTTTTGGAAAATGAAATCAAGCATATGTTCATAGTAAAGCCAAATTTTGCTAAATATATAGAGGCTGATGAACGCTACAGGAAACTAAAAAGTATAAAGATCCCCACTGCTGAACAGTGGCAAGAATTCACAGATCTAATGTGAATTTGACAGGTAAAGGGCAGAAAAATCACATAAAAAAGTCATATTCTACTGTTACTTTATGGTGAAAAAATCAGTGTCAAAGTGTATCAGTAAAAAGAATGTTACTACTGGTTATTTTTCAATTACAGCAGTAAAACAGTGAAAATCAAATGATAAAGAGTATCAGAGTTGAAAGTCAAAGAAAGGAATGTTCTACAACCACCTTCCACGAGAAGATGCACCTGATGCCAGCAATGCTCACAGCACATCAAAAGTCTTTTTAATTAAAATAATCAGTTCTATTTTTCCTTGTAAAAGAGGACAGCTTGCAAACTGTTTTTCTGTTGTCCCTCTTCTTATGTTATCTTTCCTATTTTTCCTTAAAACATTATCTCAAACTCTGAGATATTTTGTAAACAATGTATGTGTATAAATACTTCATTATTCGAAGTATTCAGTGTGGAATAAAATTTCTCAAGACTACTATAGTCATTTTGCTGGACATATTGAAGTTGGTGTGAGTCAATTAGCGAAGCAGCAGATTGGAAACGAGATTAGAGACATCATAACTAAGGATTCTCGTGGTGACAAGATGAGTCTCGTATTTTTTCCTGTTTTCAGTGTTATTCTTTAAAAGTTTACGCACATTCATTTGATGTGTTTCTATTCTTTAATGATCAACTAAGGAGAAATTAAATAGGATTAGTGATAATAAGCTCCATGTTTTAAACTAGTTGGCATTTTTATGTTTTCTACTTGATAACCAGACTATAGAATTCTTAATTGCTCTAGGTCCCAGTTTGATCCCCTCCTTCAATCCTCTTTTCTGTAATTTAAGAATTCTTAAGTGCCCTTTTGTTCAGATTTCACCCATTCCATCAACAAAGCCTATTCAAAGCCTTAGAAGGTCATCTATCCTGCCCTTAGTACATTTGCATCTTTAAGTCTTATTTCCTAGCTCTTCTTGCCTACAGAGTTGACTCCATTGCCCAATGTTCTGGTAGATCCCTCTGGTTTACCTTGAAACACTTTTTATTCCTACCACACTTCTAAAATCAGTCCTATTGCTCACTCATAGCTAGCCTAAAACCCTTTACCAAAACAAAGCTAAATCTTTAGGAGAGATCCCTCTCCGGAGTTCAGGAAGGCTAGATCCTAAATTCCCAAAGCAGTTCTTGGTTACCCCTGGTTTTCTTAACTACAAAAATCCTCATCCCACAACCTGAGAATTACTAGGGTGATAAGAAGCCACAAGGGTCGCATGGAATTTCCTGACGGGTCACAGTTACAGTCACACGGGTTTTCCCAGTACAGCCGCGAGGGCCTGCGCAGAGGTTGGACGGTCAGTTTTCAGAGGTCGGGGTTTACTTGTGGAGGGAGAGAACCTTCTCTCCAATTATTTTTTGTCACGTCTTGCTGATTGGATAGTCAACTAGGCTTCCAAATATTGTACTCAAATTTCACTGTTGCATAATAAAATAAACCCCTAGTTGTTGCACCGGATTTCCCACACTGGGTTTTTCCAGGGACATTTGTCCAAAAATAATTGTTATTTTATGCGTGCGCTAGTATTTCTCAGTTCCTATTTTTTCTTCCACAGTATTTATTTTTGGTGAAGAAATTGTAGTGTGATTAATTCAGTATTAATCAGAAAATTAATAAACTGTTAATCAGTTAGGAGAATTAACTTCCAGTTGTTTCATTTCAAGGAATATTCACAACAAGAAGGGATCAAGATTGATAAGCATCAATAATAATATTATCATCATAGCCAGCATTGTCACATTACCAAGGCCTTGACAGGTACACTCTATCTTTCCACAAGATCAGAGCACAATGTTGTTAGGTATTCCATGAGATACCACACCGCCTCACCGAGGTACATACTCCACCTAGGATACACGGAAGTATGTCCTCCATGGAAATGTATGTCCATCGAACCATTCTTTATCTAAGTCCATGTCCTTGACTTAGGATCTCCATCCTAATCCATCACAGTACATGACTCAAGAATGTGTCCAAGATGCTTATCCAATCCACCATTCTCCTTATCCATGTCCATGTACTTGACTTAGGATATCAATCCTAATCCGTCACAGTACCTGACACAAGGAGAACCATGCTTATTCAATCCATTCTCCCTATCCATGATGCATGCACTAGACTTGTTGTGGTTTAGTCCTGGCCTAGTACATGACACAAGGAGAACTAGTGTCCAACCTTACTCTCAAACTAAGCAGAGAAATCCATGCTCACTCCCTCTCAAACAGGGAGAATTCATCAACAAGCCTCAGCTTGTGTCAGAAGTACTCATACTTCCCTTACATCAGCTCCCTGCAATTGTAGTAGCTTCCTCAACTAGCCCTCTTATCACTGAGTTTTCTCAACTTGCAAATTCTTGAACTAGGGCTCTAAATCTACCTCCTAACAATCCATGATCCTGTACTTGAGGTCTTACTGCATCCTGAACTGTGTCCAACACTATTTCCTGCACCGCACTGCATCCTGCCTTGAAGATAGTCCATCACATAGTTCCTTCAACTGATTGATTATCACAGAGCAAGGTTAGCCAATCTATTGTCCAGTCAACCCTGAACACAACTTGGCTGACCTTTCCAATCAGTCTCTATCAGTCAATGCAATTCCATTGACTCAAATAATTCTGCCGTCTAGCTGCGATTCTCATCTTTCCAAAATAGCCAACTCTCGGGGTCTTCAAATAAACCTTCTTGTCAGCCCTCTAACTGCCTCTCAGATGACTGTCCTTAAGGTTTCTATCCACAGCACTCTAACTGTCCTATTGTTGCTTCAAATTGTCAATCCTTAGGGCACTAAACAAACTGCCTTTCAATAGTGACTTGGCTGCTCCAAGATTACTATCATAAGGTCTTCCAAGCACAACCCACTTGATAGTGAATGTCCACTGCTTCACTGTCCTTAGGGTTTTCACAAATCTGCCCACAACATGGTGAACCAACACTTGCACTCACTGTATAAAGAGCTTCTTCAAGTCTGCTCTCTGAACAATTTCAAATCTGAGCCTGCACCATTCAACCCTTTCTAGGGCTTCATTCATTGTACTTGCAAAACAGAACAGAAAACCCTCACCAAAGGAACCTCTTCTTGCGTAGTTGCTACAGAAAGATGTGACCTTGTTTTGGAAGGCAACTCGGCCTCCAAAACAGGCCCTTCTTTCAACTTGCAATTACACAGAAGTCATGTTCCTTCTTAACTGTGAGAATCCTCCTTCTTTTGCTCAGAACCAGCCCTCTAAACTTTGGCCAAACGTCTTTCTTAATAACTGATCTAGGGCTGCAACAGAACACCTACTTGTTGCCCTCCTAACAGCCACAAGATGCTCCAACAATCTGTCCTACACTAGGAAAACTCATCTTTTAGCAACAAATTAATTTGAAGACATCAAACACATACCTTTTCCTCAATTCTGGTTATGTGTATACTGTTGTAGAAACTTCGGCCTAGTAAGGGTTTCCAACAATCCTTGTCAATCCTTCTTTTCTGCTGCCAAAGTCCTCCCTCTAGTTGTGGTCCTCCTCCCTTGTTAGGCTCCCTCCATGCATTGGCTTTTAGGACTGATCTGCACCTGCTTTAGGCCTCTTGACCCCTTCAACTTAGAAGCTACAGGATCCTCGGCCCTCTTGCTCAGATTGTACAGAAATGTGGCCTAATTCAGAGGTCTGAACCATACAAAAATCTCACACAAAAGGTGCCCAGAATTTTTCTTCTTTCCATGGCCAACACTCCTACCAAACTTGGCTCCTAGCAAAACAGAAATAACCCAAAACAAGTGTACTTTCCTCCTTCGCTTGAGCTCCAAAAGTCTGTGGCCTCTTACAAATGTCCTCCTAATGATTCGTTGCACTTGGATGGATCAGATTATAGCCTCCTTAGCAGCCCATTTCGACCTTCAAGCTTGGTGTCCACATAGACTACATCTCAACCTCAGAGAATTTGTATCACGTACATCACTGTTATGTTAATGAAGGTAACCCACATATCACTGTCACAGTCTTACTCAAAGAAAGCAATTCGGATCTCCAATTTGAATTTGCATTGTAGTTAGAGTAGCATTGTATCATGGTCATGCATTTTCTTCAGAAGAGACAACACATATCACTGTTGTAACTTCTCATCAGACCTTAGGAGAACGTTTGCATTAACCTCAACGAACCACAGAAATGAGTATAGAGCGAACCATAAGTGTATAGTGCGGGTAAGCGAACCACTATAGTCTTAAATGTGAGCCATAGGTACAGAGATGATCTTTGAATGCCACAAAGTGTGAACTCCTTTTTGTAATCTACCACTACTCCACCTTTGTCATCACAAAATTTGGAATATTGCATCACAGAGCCTTTGGATCTGATTATCATAGGAAACTTTGAATGATACAAGTGTCTTGTATCGCAGTCATATAACTCAAGAAGAACCAGAAGAGAAATCGTATAGTAGTCATCCAAAGCAACTCGTCCATCAGAATTGGATTCTCGGATAAAGATCTCAGATTGTATCTCAGATAAACTCGTCCTCATTTCAGAGGGAACTCAGATTACTTGTTATGCCCAGAACTTAAGAATAGAAACTTTTATAACAACCCACAGTCAGACTTGTATCAGACTTTGGATCCTTCTTGTAGTAGACTTTCTTATAATGCCAAGCTGTGATCTTCGGCCTCCTTCTACTAACCTTAGCTCTGATATCATGTTGGAAAATCAAGGTCTTTGTAGATTAATGTTGATTTTCCCTACTTGATAATTACTTGTGATATTTGTTGGCTTTTTATTATTTAGTTTTACTTCTTCATCAAGCAATTACCAAAAACATAAAGATCACAAAGACACAAAGAACACAAAATATAAGCTCCAAGTCAGGGCAAAACCCCACAAATTGAGGAAAACCCGAACAATCCTCTTCTTATAGAATCAGATCAAAATGAGACCTCCAAGACATAAAAACCAAGACTTTCTCCAAGCACCAAGTCAGCCCTCCAATGAGATCTCTTCCAAACAAGTCAAAGTCCACCAAAGTCAACGAAGGTCAAACTCTCCAAAATCTTTTTCGGTCAAAGTTTCGGTCCTGCAACTTCAGCTCTACAACTCGGCCTGCAATTCTCGGCCCTACAACTCACACAAAAACCCTAATATTTTCGCACATGTGAGCAAACATATCAAAATTTTGGTCTCCTTCCTTCGCTTAGTCTTTCTTCTTGTCCTTCGCTCTTGTTTTACTTCTTATCTTGGTGCAGATCGAACTTGTTGTCATTTGTATCCAAATCAGTCAAAGTCTCTTCCTTTTTATATCCCCTTCTCAAGGGGTCGAATAGGCCTCTCCTAGGCCGACTTTTCACTGGCAAGGTCGACTTGGTCTTGGGGCTCATTCTGTCTTTTTAGACTTGAAAATATTTTTTCTTTCTTGTTACAAAATACCCAAATGGGTCTTTTACATATGAAAAAGACTCTTTTGACTCATTAAACCCTAGGAGCATGAAGAACATGCTTGACCTAGACTTGAGCATGAAACCCATGCTTAAATAAAATTATTTTTCTTCTTTTACATGAAATACAAATTGATGCAATTACAAAGATAATAATGAAGACCAAACATAGTTACTTTTCCAACACCTTTCACACAGGTTGACTCAACCCTTGATAATTGTGAATCTTTTCACACAAGTCAGCCAAGCCTCAATATTTTGTGAACCCTTCACTACCTCCTGATGACTACACCTATGATGTAAGAATTTCAATGCAGGCTAGAACTCAAATCTGCCGTAGGAGAAGATATATCCAACTGCCCCTTCTCTTTATGTTCTCTACTGGTAAATCTTTCTTTTGTGTATTCTGAAGATGCAAGGGCAATCAGAAACAGCATATATGTTTATCTTCTTCAAGGACTCAACTGTCAGGATGAGGTAAAGCGATAACCTTTAATCACCATACAAAGTGCTGATCTGGAGATTCATTTTAATGCCACAAGGTAAGCACGTGTACCCTTTGCAACTCCTCCCATAACCAGCTCTTCAAATAAATTTTACTGATGCGTTGGAACCAGTAAATGGGACAACCCGACATCCTCTCTTTATTTTATGTTTACACATGCTGCTTCATCCTCCTAGATAACACTATCTCTACAAATAATGCTGATCTGATTGAACAATTCAGTAAACTAACACAAGAATTGCAATTTGCAATGACGCAATTAGGGGTATTAGCAGACCTCTAAAAACATAATAAAGAGATTGTTATAACTATGCTAAATTTTTCATGAGCAATTTCACTGTTTATACACAAATTTGATATCATGATAAATACCAGCTGAGATCCATCTTAACTCTGTGTATCTACAAGGCGCCGAGACCCGAGAGGGATCAAATGATTTCAAATCTCTTTAGATTTTATCCCTCTCGGCACTTGGTAGATAGAGAGTTAAGATGGACCTAGACTGATTTAATTATTAGCCTTTAATTAGACCACATTAGAGAAGAATACCATGAGAAAAAACCATGGGTTAAGAATACCATGGGAAAAAACGATGGGCTGGAGAATTTTATGTTTTTTACTTTATTTTTTTAATTTTATTTTATTTTGTTTTATTTTGACTAAGTCAAAATGTTAAACATTACAACATCTCTACCATACTGAGTTGGAGAGTGCCTCTCGGCGCAACTAGTGATGACATTAAATGCTAAAAACTGTTTATAACACATAACCCACTGACAATAATGGTGAAACTTGTTTAAAACAGAAAATGCTTACGTTAGAGAGTTTAGGAACACACTGCATCATCCTTTACCAGTAAATGGAACATCCGGACATTTTATGCTTACAAATGCTGCTTCATCCTCATAGAAAACACTATCACTACAAATAATGTTGATCTGATTGAACAGTTTTGGAAACTAACATGAAAAAAGCGATGCTGCAAATTGGGGTGTTAACAGACCTCTTAAAAATCATTGAGGGCATGTTATAACTATGCTGATGACAGAAATTTGATATCATGATAAATACGAGTGACGACATAAATTCTAAAAGTTGTTTAATTTGTAACACAAAACCCACTTGATCATAATCATGAAACTCATTCAAAACAGAAATGCCTATGTTTGAGAGTTTAGGAACATACTGCATCATCCTTCACCAAGCCTTCCTCATCCACTATTTGCAGGATGGTCCGAACTAATGCTCGGTTAATGACCATCTCATTTAACTGCACAGATTTATCTTTACGAACTTAGATATCACAGTGACTGTAATCTGCCGGGTAAAAACAGACAACACAAAGGCAAGTGGCAAATTATAAATTTAACAATTTGCAGATTTGCTCTGGGATGCAGCTTACCATTTTACTGAGAGGCATAAATCGAGTGTACCACTCTGCATCTTCTTTAAGGGAAGCTTTCAGCATATCCTGTAGTCCATCACAAAACTGCAGAAGTGCTGCAATGGCCAAGGCTTCCTTTCCATCTATTACAAAACCTCTTCCCAACCGATCTATTGCAGATTTTGCCTTGATAATAAACATTATGAAAATTTGTCCTCAGTTTGTACTGAGAGAATTACCATACAATCCAACTAAAGAGTCTAAATTAACAATCTTTACAAGTACAATTTAGTCATTTTCAACCAGGACACCAAGTAACGATAACAAATATTACAATATTCTCCATGCAACCACGGAAAGAAAGAAGGAAATTATATTAACATCCACAACTAACAAAAATGGGTCAATAGAACTTGAAAGTACAGCCAGCCATTGTGGCAATGCAGCAGTGCCAATGCAACTCCTTGTTGCAGAAAAGAATGTAAGAAAAAATAAAAATCAAAAGTACAGGTATAAACCCAGGAGCTGAATCATTAATAGATCTAAGAAACTATATTTTAAACACCATTTAATTCCTATATAGGCATATATTAAGGAAAAATCATAAGTTATTCAAACCTTGAAACATAGTAAGAAAAATAGTATTGATATCAATGTAATTTGTAACCTAAAATGTCAATTGGGTCTCGAGTGGCTGGTTGAGAGAAGAAATTGTTATCATCTTCACCCAGGTTCAATTCCTTCTTGTAACATGTTTGCACTTAGTGAGTAAATTTTTGATTGGGCTCTTCGTGAGCCTATTGTTGATGGGGACTGGCAAGCTACCAGCAATCATATCCTACTTTACAGGCTTAAGAGTGGGACAAATCGTATTCCAAGGAAAAAATTTGCAACCTAAATGAACGTACAATCTAAGGTACAGCAATAAAGAGTTATATTGTATGACTCAATAAACTCACGAAATAATAGCAAATAGTTTCTGAAAATGTTGAAGTAACCATGCAACTTCAAAGTACAATCCAGAAGCGGTGGTCATGTTCAAAACAATGGTAGTTGTATCATGATTATTATTAAGCAATCTAATGTCATGATTCATACACTCTCTTGGGTGTATGTGTTTATCCACAGTCTAACCACTCTTACAAAGGTAGGCTATCATCATTTAATGTAGTCAATTCCTTCTATAAAAGTCATCTGGATCCACTAGCCAGCGCTTCTAGTGGCCCATAACAGCATAGACATTTTAATCCATATCACATAGATGCTAAGATTTCAAGCCCTAGGTGAACAATGTCCTTATGATCTCAATCAAGCAAGTAGAATGCTGATATTAAATTTCAGATCATAGCATCAGTCACACATGACCAAAAAAAAAATGCATAGATCCTAAAATTACCTTGACTTTGAGCTTCTACAAGTTGTTTGTGATGTACAGCTGCTGGAAAAATCGGCAACTGCAGTTCTCTACTGTACAGCACTGTTGTACAGACCGTATGGATGTTGTACAGTGCTGCTGTACGTATTCCGTATGCCTGTACAAATCCGTATGGTGCTGTCCATGTGACTGTATGGAACTGCTGTCTCAAACTGTATGCTGCCCAGGAATGCCTTTTTAGTTTAACAGAGAATTTCTTTTTAAGAATACTTCTAGTCTAAGTAAAATTTTAGAGTCAACTGCAAAATATAAAACTTTCAATTTTTTACTAAAGTGAATTCAAAAATAAATACTTTTTCCAAAAACAGAAATGCTTTTCAACAAGTTTCTTGAACAACTTTTGCATGTTCACACTGAACATGTGAGGAAGTTCCTATCCAAGCTATAATTTTACACAATAGACAGATATTATGTTCAGTTTCCTCGAGTACACTAACCAATATGTGCATCCTATCCACTCATCAGTGTCTAAAGGCACAACTAACTTTCTAGCAAGCTTCGAGTTCTTTCTGCTCAATTTGCACATAAAAATTGTCAAACATGCATGACAGCCTATATTGGCTGCATAACTGAGATGCAAAGAATGGTATCAATCTTCATGAGAAAGAGGTAAGGATGGGAGTCTACAAGGCTAAGTTGCACAATATGGGGAAACAAGTACGTGTTTCCAAAATGGAAATGTGCTGGAAACATGACCCTTCAAAAATTTGGAAATCGGGAAACACGACATATATATAGAGAGAGAGAGAGAAAGAGAGATGGCACTTCAAAATTTTGGAAGTGGGGAAACACAATATCTACTATATATACATAATGTGCTATTCTATAAGTAGCACAATATATTGAAACTTTGAAAAGAATCATTTTGAATAAAATGACCAAGAACATCTAAATGACAAACATCAATGAAAAAGGTATGTTCCACCATTACTTTAGTGTTTTCAAACTCAAATTGAGTTGACTCAAACTCATTAAACTTGACCAAGTTGACCACCACCCATATTGACTCGACCAATGAATCGATTCAGAGGGTTGATTTGTAAGTTGTGTGATACAAGGAATTGGGTACGCATTTTTTAAACGAAAACACACTGGAAATGTCATCCCAAAAAAATTGGAAACAAGGATCCTTGTAATGGGGTCCTAATCATTAGTATCACCTTTTCCCTCTACCTCAATCCTATAGAGACATCATTCAACACCACTCAATTTTGATGAAACTACCTAATCCAAGCTTTAAATTATGTTGTGAAAAGCCTAGCATGCCTAATCAATGATTTTGGTTTGAGTGAAGGGTACATCTTTCCTAAGGCCATGATAGAGGAGTCCAACAAGCAATATCACTAACATCGAGATAGATAAAGGGCTTGGTTCTCTTGATTAACTACCAATTCCATACGTTCATCCCTGATAGAATCTAATGAAAATAACCCTGAGATTATGAAAACTATTAAGTCTACTATTTTTGAAGAGGATATGAAACTCTACTTTCTATATATGAAGACCAATGAGGTTGGAAACACTCTCAAACATCCCAAAACAATAAATGGTAATGTAGCCTCGAGGGTTAGCTCAATTGGTCAAATCCCCGTTGCTAAAGCACCTTTGCTATTGTGAGGTCACAAGTTCAATTCTCTCAACGCTCTCGGGGTCAGGCTCCATGGTTGAGCTGGCAGGAAGTGATCCCTTCGGGTGGATCTGCCTGGTACAAATATTCCATGGACATAGCGGTCGCCGATCTTCGGGGTCCGTGAACCACACAGAATAAATAATTAATTAATTAAAAATAAAAATAAAAATAAAAAAATTTTAAAGAAAATTTTAAAAAAAATAATAAAAAACAAACAAACAAACAAAAAAGCCTCGAGGGTTAGCTCAATTGGTCAAGTCCATGTCGTTAAAGCACCTTTGTTATTGAGAGGTCGTCGGTTCAAATTCTCTCGACACCCTCAAGGTTAGGCACTATGGTTGAGCCGACAGGAAGTGATCCCTTAAGGTCGATCTACCTAGTACAAATATTTCGTGGACATAGCGGTCACTGTGGAAGAAGGGTAGAAAGGGAGATGTAGCAAGCAAAGAAGGGCCAAATTTTCTGTGTTCTAGTTAACAAAAGGAAGTTGCTGCCAAAGGAAGAAGGAGGCGAGAACTGTAACGTAGCTGAGGTCTGTTGGAGCGTTAATTAGGGTTGGCCATAGGTAGCTACAGGGCTTTCCACAAACAAGAGATAGTTTGGTTGTACGCTAAAAGCTAGATGTAGAGTGTTGAAGGTTGTCTAGGCCTAAGGGTATAGACCAAGGACCAAAGGAGCTCTGTTAGGGCCTGTTACACGCAAGGAAAAAGCTAATAGGAAGGTGAAGAAGGTTGGTTGCAAGGGACAGCAACAACAATGGAGGATTGTGGGCTAAAGGAACATGCTCAGGTAAGTACAACAGTATTATTTAAGTGTTGTAGGTTTTGTATTTTAGGCAGATGAGAACATAAGGGACTTGGCCTCAGCCCTAGGTGATTTGGTAAAAGGATTGACCTAACATTTTAGGCATTGTACAGGGACGTAAAGGGCATGTTGCTACACAAACTAGCAGGCCTTCTAAAGAGGCAAGAGCAAGAGGGCACAACAACACTTGGGACCGAGGCCCACTGTCACCATAGCTTAAGTCCCCTCCTCTTCTTGGATTTTCACCAATGGGAGGAGTCCCAATATTACTCACTTGTGATAGATGCGTATCTATGATGGGTTGAAGTGACGCAAGATGGCTCATTCAATGGAAAGGTTCAACGAAAGTGCAAGCTTTGGGAGAAGTTATTAAGACTTTCCATGAAAAACGCCTTAGAAAAGAGCCTACACGAGACCTAAGGTTGATATATGTAGCTAAATATGAGTGCATCCAAGGTCAAGGTAGATAAGATAAGATAAGATCATTTTATTAATGTCCATCGAATGACCACAAAAAGGTCAATGGGACTGTTGATTACAATGATTTCATCACACTAGCAGGTGGACTAAACGGTCCCCTTTTTTTCATAAAAGCGGGAAATACAGAGCTACAAAGTAAAGCCTGGAAAACTGAATGCCTGGTAGATCATGACAATGAGCTGTGATGATGAAGAAGTGTTAGAGGAGAAGGATGGGCCTCCTGACCGAAGACAAACTCCTTCTCCTATCATCCGAGGCCGATAGAAGAGGACTGAAGAAAACATGTCAATGTCTGTTGCCTTGAGGAGGAGTTGGATCTGGATTGTAGCCGCTGCTGCCTGGAGGATTTGGGGCGTCCTCTGGGTGGAGGGGGGTGCCTGGTTCTGGAACGCCGAAGAGGTGGTCTGGTGGGAAGAGAATCCCGGATCCGCACTGATCTGGAGTCATGATCTATGGAATGATCGAAGATTTTCTTAGTGCCCTGTGGTGCTGAGAGTACTCTGAAGAAGTCTGTGATCCTCTGAGTCGTGGCCGAAGTAGATGGAGGCTGGAGTAGAGTCGAGCGGTATCTGAAAGTCTCCTAGAAGTAGAGAGCCAGGCATCGTTGGTCTGGCTATCTGAGGAAACTGGCCAGGTTCTGGGGGCCTCTGAATAAGTAGTAGAAGCGCCCATGGATCTCATAGTATACCGGGCATCTGAAGATGAAGTGTGACTCGGTTTCCACCTCCTGTAAGTGGCAAAGCTGACAGATCCTCTCCGTTCTGTCAATACGGTGGTCTGTTTCCACTCGAAGCCTATGCGACCCCACTCTGAATTGCCCCAGGGGGATCCTAGTGGCATGCATCCAATGCTGGAGGGTATACGGGGGTCGAGTGATGAACCCATCTCTGATCTCCAAAAAGTGTTCAGCATAAAAGGCCATTTTTGGGCGGAGACCACCTAGAGGATTGACCCATGTGGTCTGAATATACTGCCTGTAAATGTCCTCCCTAATTATTTTGTTAAGTTCCTGCTGATTTGGAAGAAGGTGCCCCGGGGCGTTCAGTGAATACTGGAAGGGGGGGAGATGATCTAGTTGGATACCGATAAGACCAAGGAATTATGTCATCCCTGTGAACCAGTGTTTAGTGCGGCCAGTCTGGTTATGAGCGATGTTCTCCGATGAGCAATAGGCCAGGTAGGGGTATCTGTCTTTCCCCTCTCTTGTGTCTGCCAAGCCACGGATCCGATGAAGATAAGAGACTATCCTAAAGATTGCCTCCAATCGAAAGGGTTTGGCTCTGAACTCTGCTAGGATGATGTTTTGAGGGACTGTCTGCTTGCACCGGATGAAGCGGCGTAGGAGAAGAGTGTGGACTCACTCAACCGAGGCCCAATCTGAATCCAGTAGCGAGGGGCCCCAAACCTCCGATCCATAAAGCATGGTGGGGTGGATCAAGGTATCCATGAGGTTCATCTTGGATAGAATATCCTAGAAATGGTGGCGGAAACACTGTCTCTCTAAAAGGGCCAAGGATCCGTATCCTTTGTTTATCCTGGGCTGGAGGGCCAGCCGAATGCTGAAGCGGGGACCCGAGAACTGAACTCCCAAGTAGGTGTACCTGCTGACGACTTCGATTTCTTCCCCTTTGAATAGAAAGTGGAAACTCGAGGATTTCTTCATCCCATTGAAGATTATAACTTTGGTTTTGCTCAGGTTCACCGTCAAGTGCCGAAGGTCACAGAAAACAGCGAGGGCATCAATCTGTCTCTGTAGCCCCTCCGAGGAGGAGGCCAGGAGAACAATATCATCTGCGAAAAGTAGAATGGAGATCAAGACCTGGTGGAGAAGGCACCCATCGGACTCCTGGATATGCTCTCAGAGAAAAGATTCCAGCTCATCGCTGTAGATCCCGAAAAGAGTGGGGGAAAGCGGGTACCCCTGTTTGACTCCAATAGTGCTTCGGATGAACTCCGACATGCCTCCAACTGTGCGAAGACGTCCAAGCATGGACTCGTAGAGACGCATAATAGCAGTCAAAAGAGTCGAAGAGATGCCAATCTCTCTCAACCTCTGAAATAGGTCCTCCCTCGGGACTGAATCGAAGGCCTTCCTGAAATCCACAAAGCAGCAGTATACTTTGGAGGACCTATGCCGAGCCTCCTCGATTAGTGCCCAAAGAGTGAAGATATAGTCGGTGGTTTGATGATTCGGTCTGAACCCAGCTTGCCCCCTGGCCCTGAGTTGCTTATGTTCTAGGAAGCTGTAGAGTCCCCTGTGGAGGGCGGTAGCATACAACTTGGAGAAGGTGTGCCCAACCATGATTGTTCTGTAGTTGTTCGGGTTAGCAGTAGGCCCTGCTTTATGGATAGGATAGATAATATTATGGGACCACTCCTCAGGGAAGCCATCACGAATGACCTAGTAGAAAAGATCCGCTAGATAGCCAACTAGAGGACGAAGCCCAAATTTGAGGAATTCCGCCTAAAAGCCCTCTTCGTCTGCGGCTTTACTGCTATTTAGAGCCCAAATTGCCTCTCTGATGTCTCTGTCGGAGAAGAAGTGACAGGTGGTTGGGGGGGAAACGACTTGAGTGGGGGGTTGCCCAGGGATATCATACAGCTTGGTGGTGTGGGAGAACATGGAGGTGGGGTCGAGGTCAGCAAGGGTGGGAGATCGCCTGGAAAGGATGGTGCTCCAGAACTTCTTAGGAGAGTGGAGAAGAAGATCGGAAAGGATCTGTCTCTGGTGGGAGATAAAATGGCACTTTTTGTTGCGAAGGAGGCGGCGGTAGGCCGAACGGATAGCGGGGAATGACGGTCGGGCGTGTCTGAAGGCGTGCCGGAGATTCCAGTGCAGGGACTTACACTCGTGATCATACCATTTATTCATAGGGAATCCTCCAGGTCTAGAGGGCACGGAGGCGGAGCGGGTGGAGGAAGGGAAGGACTGGAGTGCGGCATCCCATATTGTAGACGAGAGGCAGTGGTATTTATTGATGGCGGACCCGAGGGAGGTGAACTGGGCTATAGGAGGAAGTGCGTGCTTGATGGTAGAGGAGAAGACGTCAAGATCGCCTTCTTCGAACTTGAAGAGGGTGCAGGGCGGCCCCTGCGAGGTGTGGGGGGGGGCTTGCGTGTGTTGCCGATCTGAAGAGAAGAGTGAGAGAAGTGCATGATCAGCTAGGGGAATAGGAATGATAGAAAAGCTTCGAATGCGCGGAAGGAGATCGGGGCTGGCAAGAGCGTAGTCGACCACACTTGCCCCCGCTCCGTGGGGTCGGCAAGTAAAGAAGTGGGAGGAGGGAAAGCAAGGGAGGCCGTTCAGGATGATTATATCGTGAGACTCCCCCATCTGCAGAAGGTGCTTCCCGTAGGCTGTCATGGGGCCCAGGCTATCCTCTGATGTACAGTGTATGTTCACCGAGGTTGGATCTATCCCTCGGGTGCAGAAGACATCCTCTATACGATCATGAATGGGTATCTGGAGGTCCCTGGTACGAGCATGAAAATCCCCCATGATAATGATGTCACCTACAGTTGAGAAAAGGCGATGAATGATTTACTTCAACAAGTACCAAAGCGAAACACCTTCAAACTTCAAATAATCCCCAAGTTGAAGGATTAGCTTCTAGGGTTCCCTCTTGATATGATGACTAGGGCATAAAATTTACAGAGAATCCACCATGGGAATTCCACCAAAACTTGAGGATCCCTAGAGGAGACACTAAGGAAGATTCTTATCCAAACGAAATTCAATTGCCTCCCTCCAAAGGATTTCGAACCAAGCCCTAGAGAGGCCTCCTTATCCTTAAAGGGATGAGGAATAAAGGTGAAAAGAGAGATAATTTTCAAGTTAAAGGTGATCACCAAGGATTTAGGATCAGTGCCTAACCATTGGGAGGCTATGAAGTCAAGGATGATCTCAATTTAGGCAACTCACTCTTTTAAGGAGACCTAAAGGAAGCAGCTTTGCTACCCTTAATGGATGCAGCTACAGAGCGCCTCTAGATATTTATACTTCGATGAAACTTGGTAATGGAGTTTCAAGGATGCATATGCAAAAAATCTCCTAGGAACATTCATTCAATCAGTATCGATGAGTAATAATACATGCAATTTCTCAATGGCTACAATTTTTAGACATTATTTCATCAATTAGGGCATATTAATAACCGTGAGACAATATTCCATGCATTAGACATTAACAAAAGTAGAAATTCATCAATAAAGAGCACTCACAAGATAGTGAAGAACATATCCATCCATAACAATGACAAATAGAAGCTCCAAGAAAGATAACAAAATTATCCAAACATCAAAATTCATTCAAAATCTCCAAAAGGCATCCACAAATTGCAAATCCAAAAATCTCCAATGAGGTATCGAAAATCCCAAGTGTGATGATAGGATGAGACAAGGTCTCTCCTATTTATACAATAGCTATGTGTTCAAATTTTAAAAGACAAAGCCCCCTTTATATGCCTAATATGCTAAGTAACCCACCTATGGCTACAAGGCAACCATGATAGCTCAAAAATCAACTCAAATTTCCCTCCTAGGCACACGCAAGGCTCACGTCATGCATGCGTGCAGGCCTAGAGAGGTAGCATTGAGGCCTCGTGTGCTAAAAATGTGGGAGAGAGCCTCAAAAATCACGATGAAGAGGGTGGTGCCCTCCTTATGCTGCAAAACATCTCCAAACCCCTATTTGGGCTTTGTGGGCCCCAAATGGGTCTCATGGTTCACAAAGTGGCTCAAGATCAAGTCAATGCTCCATCAATGAGGGCTCCAAGATGACACATGTTGAAGACCCTATGAGTTGACTATCTTGGAGGCGCAGAGAGCAGTTAGAGGGCAGTTTGTGAGAGCCTATGATCAGTCACCCTTGGAGCAACAAGAGTGTTGGTAAAGGCAGTATTGTCGGCTGAAGATGCAAGCAGATCTAAAGCAGCAGAATAGGAGGCAAAGGACCTGCCAAAAGTGTTCAAGGTACATGAACTGAAAGGGCTGAGTAGTGCGCACCTTCAACAAATAGATCAAGAGTGCTTTGTTCAGGGAAAGATTAGTACTCATGCTTGTTGACACCAAGCCCTAGTCATTTTTGTATCAGGGTTGATTATAAGGGCCTTAATACCTGGTACAGGAGCCCTACGTCTGTTGTATTAAGAATTGTAATATAACAAGTTTTGGGTTAAAATTGTCTTGTGCACTGAGATGATTCACTGCTATATGCTTTCCACTGTGCAAAGTGCTTGTGTTGTGGCATTTTAGTGTGTTTGTGATCGTGATCTTAGACATAAACCTGATTCTGAAGTGCTATGGAAAAACCAACATAAATAAATAATGAAGACTGGCACACTTAGTGATAAAAAGCCCACCAAAAGCTTGGACTGAACTGACTACTGGAGGATCAAACAAGCATTCGAAGATTAGTGAAGAGAAGGATATCATGATAAGAGTGTAGAAACAAAAGACGAAGAACCACAATGTAAGCCAACGAGAAAAGTAAGTAAACAGAGGTATTGAACTACATGCAGATCTAAAATGATTCATAAAGGAGAGAATAACACAGATGTTCTAGAAAACAATACCACCATTTTATTATGAGGGAGAGATGAGCATTTTATAAACAATTCAAACATTCTCCTTATTAATTTTTAATTACAATATATATGAGATAAAAATCAATTACATTATTAGATAAATCGTAAAACAACTATAGAAATGTTTTCATCTTTACTAGTTTTTTGATGTTTCCTTCTTTTTGAGTTTTAGATGTTGCCAGGAAAGCAGTGTGCTTTTTCCTTGTTGCCCAATCAGTTAGATGTTTCTGATTGGTGAGCCTTTCTTGGTTGCCCAATTCCTCCCTGTTTAGAGTGGTAAGCATCCCGGCTTCCTCCACCAAATGAGGGAAAGTGTGCTTCAATGTTTATATTGTCAGTCATTTGGTATGCACTGGTGTGTGTCCCTTCCGACCGACAAGATATGATAAGTCAGGAGCCACATTGGCACCCCAAATCGGTGACATTCTGCTCGGTGAGAGTTGCCCCTATGAAACAGCAGAACTCTTTGCAGGCTTGCCCATCAGAAGCAGTGAGCGGTGAGCTGTTGAAATTATTCCTGCATAGAAAGTAGCATGAATTTAAGAACAAGCAAAAGGTTGCTTGTCTACCACGGAATCTTCCACAACAGGGCCTTCAAATCTTTGATAACAGGGCCCTTAATTGACTGCCATTCTTCAGTCGTTTGCTTGTTGTTGAATACAGTGTCCACACTCTGCCCAAAAGTTGCTGACAGCGGCTTTGCCCCAACTTGTGTGGCACTATTGCAACTAGAATTTGAACTTGAGCATTCATCCATTGCTACCATTGATGGCTTTCTTTGAACCCCATTATTACCACCATTGGATGTTGCATATCCCTTTACAACCCGCATATTTTTGTGTCTAGCCTGACCTTTGGCAACAACATGTTTCTTTGATAAATCAGGTCCAATAGACAGTTTGCCAGCAAGGCAAAGGGATGGGGCATTGAATAAGGAAGCACCTTGAATAAGATCGATTTGGTGTTCAAGCAGGGGGATGCAACCCCGTGGGTTTGGTGAAGACATTTGCAAATTCTGGCTGCAGTGGAGCCATGTCAGGAGGTATTGGGTCGGTGTTGTTTTCTAGCTTGACAGAGCTAACCAAACACAAAGAAATGCATTGGTTTATATTGACTTTCTTATCTGGAGCTTTGCCAGAGAGAGGTTGGGTTGATGTGAGGGCCGAGGATGTCAGCACATAGGTGCGGCCTATAGAAATTTCTGAATCTTATATCTTATGAAGAAATTATTATTGTTAATCCGGTTAAGCTCCTCCTACTTAGATAAGTTATCAACTGAATAAATTCAAGTTAACATCGAAGCAAAACACATAACAGATCTCTACCAATTCAGATCTAGAATAAGCATATGCACACATTGACAAAGTGACACAATTATTTCTGGACAAATAGTCCCCGGAAAAACCCAATGTGGGAAAATCGGTCTCTGGCTGCTGGAGGGCTATATTATTAAGAATATTTCTGAATACACAACCCTGGGTTCCAGATCTAGAAAACCCAATAGAGATAATGCTAGATCTACAGCTCAATGGCTGATCTAGGGCCAAAATAGTGACTGATCCACACCCTCAAACCGGATTTACAGAACTCAGCCAAGATTAGGGCCTAGAAACCCCAGCGTTGCCCCTGAAAGGTTTTGTGTCAGCCTCTGAAGCCTCTGAAAGCCTCTGCGTCAACCTTGGAAGTCCTCCAAACCCTCAACGCTGCTCCGGAAGGGACTGCATTACCTCAGACTGGGTGACACAGTCACTACGTTGCCCCTATCTCTGCGTAACCCCTGGGGGTTTCCTGAAAATTACGTTGTCCTTGTTGCTGCTGTTGTTGCTGCCTTCCTCTATATTGTCCTTGAGCTGATCTCTGCCTCTTGTGTATTCTAGACCCTGCGACCAGATCATCCCCTTGGTCTAAATTCCCCTCTCTGCAGCTGAAACACTTATGAGTATTCTTAGCAAACCCTGCCCTAGAATCTCAACTTAGTTTCAGTGCTCTGCCTCTGTGTGTCTTTACAAATGACCCCAAGCCTTTCCTTTATACTTTTCTCATTGACAAATCAATGGTCATGATCAGATCTTGAATCAATGGCTAAGATTAAAAGAAAGCTTGATCAGTGTGACTTTAGACAATTTCATTACATGTTTAATTAAATTCACTTGAATTATTTAAGTTCCCTAAGTTTTAACTTAGGAAATACACTTAAAATAATTAATTAATTTAATATCTCCTAAACCAGATGAAATTTCCCAAATCCATTTATGGGTCTTGTAGATCAGGTGAACTCTAGTCCCTCCACAAAGTTGGGAGCTAGAGCACAACTGATGCTACTCCAAATACATAAAATCTCAACACTCCCTCTTAGCATCAAGGGTGTGCTCTAGCAATACATCACACTATGCATCACATGACTTTCAGTATTGGTTTTGTGCTACTGAAGCTTGGCCTCCTGCCACTCAACTCTGCACTGCTGCTGTCATTCTGTACTGCTGCCCATGACTCTGCCACTACCACTGCAACCACTATACTGCAGCTCCCTCTCAATATGTTGCATCTGTGCTGCTCATAGCACTGCCACTGTTGATCTGCTGCACTGCAACTTCAATTGTTGAGAGAAACAATTGAATCTCCTGCCCAATCTTTGACAAACAAGTCAAATGAGTTGCATCCCCATCACTGAAACTCCATAGGCTACAGATCTATGCTGGCATCTAAAGAACGATGCACAGCTACAGCTCTACCTGCGTAATCAGACTCCCTCTGCACTACTGAAGTCACATCAGCTCCTTGTGCTGAAATCTATCACGCTGCTGTTGCACTACATTGTCCCCCTAAAGCCTTCTGTGCTGCTGCAGCTCTGCACTGCGTAAGCAGCACTGCTCTGCGTTGTTTAAGTCACATAAGCCTCTGCGCTGCTACTGCTTCTACGCTGCTGCTGCTTTGCTCTGCGCTGCTCCTTTCAGTCTTCAGATCTGTCTCTGCTTGTGCCTCATCTGTGATCTATGCACCCACTGCTCCACTTGTCCCGCTATTGTCTTAAGGTTGTCGTAGCTCGCTTATGATCCAAGAGATGAGCTGCTCAAGGATACCGCCTTTCTTCCATGTAGCTCCTCTACATGTCCATTTCACCCCACCTCCGTGGTTCATGAGCACTCATGGCTGCATCATCTCCTGACCCATCATCTGCCACAACTGCCTTGGAAGAGGATGCTTCCTTGTTCCTTTTCTTCTCCGGACAATGGCTAGCAAAATGTCCCATTTCACCACACTGGAAGCACTTGATGTTTGAAAGATCCTTCTTCTTCGTTGGTTGTTTCTTCGATGCCAAGGCTGCATCTTCCTCATCTTCCTTCTTTACTTTGCTCAACACAGGGTTGTGCTGCCTCTTGGTGAATCTGCGTAGTTCTTCTTAACGCAGGATTGACCACAAGCTATCCCAATCTGCGAGGTCTACTCTACCCAAGATACTTTGGACAAAGGTTTCCCACTCATACATAACTACATTGAGGGCAGTCCTGACTATCACAGCATCATCTATGGTTGCACCCGTTGCAGTCAGTTGATCCCTGATTGACTGCAGTCCGAAGAGGAAGTGTTCCATGTCTTCTCCCTTGGTCATCATGAATGACCTCATTTGGGTCTCCAACAGCATTTTCCTTTGGACAGACTTTCCCTCATACAGGGAAGTCAAGGCCTTCCACATTTCGTTATTTGTCTTCTTCTCAGCAATGTGTGGTACAATATGATCCTTGATACTGTCCATAATCAGCCGCTTGGCATGCCCAGCAGCTTCCTTATGCTTCCGAAGGAGATCCACATCTGTCGGTGTTGCCAGAGTCTGCTCTGCATGGTCTCTTAGATTGTACGCCTCAAGGACAATCAGGATCCTTGCCTTCCAAACCGAAAAGTTTGAGAGGCCATCTAGCCTATCCTGATCACGCAGTCCAGGAGCCATCTGCTCAGAATGTGTCGGAACTTCATTTTCTCTTTGCTAGAGAAATGGATCTAAGGCCCTTGGTGAAACAGGTGCCTTCTGCTCCCTCTGACACTTGATTTCCCTTCTTGGAAATCTACCAAATCAACTACGATTTAGCTTCTTCTTTGATCCTCTGATCAAACTGCAAGTTTCCTTTGGCAAGAAACTTCTTTGAGAAGTTGATCTCCTCCCAATCTTTGTCACTTGTGCTAAGGCTAAAAATTTGAAAACTTCTGAATTTTAACCCCACCAGCTCTTCCGAATTTCTACAGCTTTTATTGCAGTCTTTTCTGGATCTGACAGATTCAAATCTGAATCACACTGGCTTGGCTTTAGGCCAAACCAGCGTTGTTTCTAAGCTGCCTCTACACAGTAATTCCATGGGCTTGCTAGGAAACAGCGTTGGACAGCGTCACCCTTCCCTCTACGTGAGTCTGCTCCTGAAAACTGAGTTGTCCCTTCAGATCTGCTTTTTTGTTGCTTTTCCAGCTGCTTTATGCAGCTAGATCCTTCAGATTCTCCTACTGGTGACCCTCCTAGATCTGCAATTGCTCTGATACCATGTAGAAATTTCTGAATCTTATATCTTATGCAGAAATTATTACTATTAATCCGGTTAAGCTCCTCCTACTTAGATAAGTTCTTAACTGAATAAATTCAAGTTAACATCGAAGCAAAACACATATCAGATCTCTACCAATTCAGATCTAGAATAAGCACATGCACACATTGACAAAGTGACACAGTTATTTCTGGACAAATAGTCCCCAGAAAAACCCAATGTGGGAAAACCGGTCTCTGGCTGCTAGAGGGTTATATTATTAAGAATATTTCTAAATACACAACTCTGGGTTCCAGATTTGGAAAACCCGACAGAGATAATGCGAGATCTAGCACTCACTAGCTGATCTAGGGCCAAAATAGTGACTGATCCATACCCTCAAACGGGATTTACAGAACTCAGCCAAGATTAGGGCCTAGAAACCCTAGCATTGCCCCCGAAAGGCTCTGTGTCAGCCTCTGAAGCCTCTGAAAGCCTCTGCATCAGCCTTGGAAGTCCTCCAAACCCTCAGCGCTGCTTCGAAAGAGACTACGTTACCCCAGACTGGGTGACGTAGTCACTACCCTGCCCCTAAAGGGTCTCTGCATAACCCATGGGGGTTTCCTGAAAATTACGTTGTCCTTGCTGTTGCTGCTGCTACTGCTGCTGCCTTCCTTTGTGCTGTCCTTGAGCTGATCTATGCCTCTTGTGTATTCTAGACCCTGGGATCAGATCATCCCCTTGGACTAAAGTCCCCTCTCTGCAGCTGAAACACTTCTGAGTATTCTTAGCAAACCCTGCCCTAGAATCTCAGCTTAGTTTCAATGCCCTGCCTCTGTGTGTCTTTACAAATGACCCCAAGCCTTTCCTTTATACTTTTCTCGTTGACAAATCAACGGCCATGATCAGATCTTGAATCAATGGCTAAGATTAAAAGAAAGCTTGATCCGTGTGACTTAAGACAATTTCATCACATGTTTAATTAAATTCACTTTAATTATTTAAGTTCCCTAAGTTTTAACTTAGGAAATACACTTAAAATAATTAATTAATTTAATATCTCATAAACCAGATGAAATTTCCCAAATCCATTTCTGAGTCTCGTAGATCAGGTGAACTCTAGTCCCTCCACAAAGTTTGGGAGCTAAAGCACAACTGATGCTACCCCAAATACACAAAATTTCAACACAGCCCTCATGTTGCAAATGGTATTTGTGATCTCACCCCACAAAGGTACACAAGTGGTACACAAAGAAAGTGCCAAAAATGTACATTGAGTTACAGTCTTCATTAGTTGCCTATAAAGAGGATTAGGGTGGATAGATCCCACTATTATAAAACTATGGTTAAATAGGATTAGGATAGATATAAACCACTTTTACCAAAATTTTGTTTATCTGATAGGATGGACTTATAACATAAAACTGTGGTCAACATGATACTAGGGGCTTAAAACCATTTAACTGAGTCAAGCATTGGTTGATAAGAAATGATAAATACAATATAATATTTTACCATGTATTCTCCTAATTTAACCACTTGATTGATGAAATCAGAAAAACATATTATTATTTTCGCAGTAGGTTTTCAAAATTTTAAGAACTTTCACCGGTTAAGCGCACTTGAGCCAGAGGAGTTTTGGAATGGGTGACCTCCCAGGAAATCCTGGTTACCGGTTGCAAGTGATGATTGACGCTATGTGAAGCGATGATTGAAGCTATGTGATTCATTTCACTAGTTTCAATCCTACTTCTTCCTGTGAGCATCATCCGATGCAGTGAGTGCTAAGTGGACTATTCAAAAATCATGAGAAATTAGTCAGTTACAACTACCTCTCATGGAAATGGTCATAGATGAATGACTTACTTAACGCAGTTGAATCCCAAAAAATGATATCTAATATAATGCACTGCAGAAACCCCTCATACTTAAAATACAAAGAGTAAAGGGAGCTCTACTTGAATGGTTTATGAGGCACAATACTTGCTAAGGTTTTGCAAATGGGGTATCAAGCTAAGTGGGCTTGATTATGGGGAAAACTCCACAGTTAAGCACACTTGAGCCAGAGGAGTTCTAGGATGGGTGACCTCCCGGGAAGTCCTGGTTACCAGGTGCAAGCCCCAAAAGTGATGATTGACGCTATGTGATTCATTTCACTAGTTCCAATCCCACTTCTTCACTCCCGTGAGCATCACCTGATGCAATGAGTGTTAAGTGGACTATTCAAAAATAATGAGAAATTAGTCAGTTACGACTACCTCTCATGGAAATGGTCATAGATGAATGACTTACTTAACACAGTTGAATCCCAAAAAATGATATCTAATATAATGCACGGCGAAAACCCCTCGTACTTGAAGCTTTCACCAAGTCAAACATTCACAATATGATGTCATTGTGATCAAATACTTCTCTCCTTCAACTTAAACTATTAAATTATGCAAGTTGTTGTGATAAAAATGTAATTGATAGTCCTTTCAAAGATGGTTTCATTTGGTGAAATGGGAAGTACCTCAACGGCATTGAGACCGCTGAAATCGAAGGTGCTGCCAGAATATTTCAACAATTCAAAGCCTGCATCGGTTTCCGAAAGAAGAGCTTCGCTTTGTTCTGGGCTCAAATGTAACGAACACATTTGGTCCTTCGAAGAAGAAAAGAATGTGTTTCTGTTATTGTTATTCATCTTCTGCGACAACGGACGTAACAATATTGATTGTATTGAACTGTAAAAGGGAATATACAAGCACGCCTCACCTTTAGGGCTTCTTTGCCTAATTGTGTGCCAGCAAAGGCAGCCACGGCCTCGCACAGCTTGGGCCATTCCAATAATCTCAAACTGTCGGTAAAATTGGCCGAATACGAGGCAGATTTGTCCGCTGCTTCAAGATTGATATGTTTAGGCCTTCCATTTAACTTATTGTAGACAAAAACGAGTTGAGGGTACTTGCAGAGATTTGGCTTTCGAAATCTCCACTGTAAATTTGATTTGTTAAAACATTGGCTGAGTGACGAGGTGGTAAATATGTGATTTGCTGTGTCAGAGAACTTGGAATGGAAAACAGAGCATGTCGTAGTGTAAGTAGACGCAATTGAGTACATTGCGTAATGTGGAAGAGCGAGAACCGAAAAAAGGATATGGTGAGCAGACTTATTTATATCATGTTGGAGCTAGATCGAGTCACTACGGACGATGAAAGATGGGTTGCTAAGGTTGTGTACTAGTGTATTTTTTTTTATTGAAAATAAAGGCTTTTTTTTTCCATTATGATAGCAATATTATATAAGTGTGTTAAATATATAATAGGTGTAAATTAGTTGGTTTGATGGGGTTTCATGCCTAAGAGGCTTTAAGTTTAAATTTTCTAGGAGGTGTTGGGTATGGAAGTTAATTTTGAGGAAATTAAATTATCTTAAGGGGTTATTGAGTTTAATCGAGATTTCCACAGTATATATATTTGATAAATAACATGTGGGGATGTTTTTGGAGCATGATTTAAAACTATTTCTACTTAGTTTGGATGTAAGAAAATAAGTTAATAGGAGTGTGAGTGTTTTGTGATTTCACAACTAAGTTCTAACAAATTTTACCACTATTTTAAAATAATTATATATAAGAACAACTTATATCAAAACTAATAAGATTAGTACCACGTTTATTCCTAAACTTAACTTACTTTAGAAATTTATACCTCATCTATATCATAAATTTAATTTAAAAATTTGTACCTCATTAATACATCTATATTTTGAAACTAATCTTATTTTAGAAATGTGTACCTCATTCACATGTGTGTATAAAATATGTAGGCATATGTGTGTGTATAAAAGATGTAGGCAAAGATAATTGTCATCTAGCGTGAAGATGTGTCTGGACATGAGTTTTGACAAGCACGTCATCACTAAGGTGTGAAGATTTGATGTGTGTTATATAAAGGTATGTGTGTATTTGCAATGAGAGGCACTTTATGATTTTATTTTTTATTTTTTTTGTAATTGAATTGAGCTTGGACTGGACATGAGTTTTGACAAGCACGTCATCACTAAGGTGTGAAGATTTGATGTGTGTTATATAAAGGTATGTGTGTATTTGCAATGAGAGGCACTTTATGATTTTATTTTTTATTTTTTTTGTAATTGAATTGAGCTTGGACCAGGGGCAGCCCATATATTGGATGGAAGTGTTCCCACTAGTGGGATGTTATCACTAGGATTGTGCAAAACTCGGTCAAACTTAGACGCCCATTGGAAAAGTTTCATTCCCCCAAAAGTGGATTCCATTCTCAACCCTTCCCTATGAGGTTTGAACTTGAGACCTGATGGGTACTAAACCCCACTCAAACCAATTGGTCTACACTTTATGGGTTGGAACTCTACAATTTCACTTTTCATACATCTTTTACCCATTTCCTTAATGATGCTTGTGATAACTACAACTATGGGCAGCCTGTTTTGCATCATAAAAATGGAAGGATTCAAATTTGTATTGAAGTTGTTTTATTGAACCATGTTCTCAATAAGGTTGATATAAGGAGTTCATAGTTATGATATATGATGGGATTATGACAAAGATGTTGTTGTACTTCCATTAACTTTATGAATACCCTATTACAGTGATTTATGATTGAAATAAGGAGGTTTTTGAGAGGTTTTACAAAGTAAATTGATGTTGCAGATGCCACTAAATATGTTTTGAAGTAACCTTGTTTTGCAAGGTTTATGTGGCTAAATATTTCCTAAAATATGATGGGAGTCACTCGTAGAAAAATGATGACTATTAGTGAGAAATACTATTTTTTTTGGCACATATTCATACTTACCATTTTACATTTTTCCCATAATGTCCTCTCTCCTTCACTAACAACAGGGATTATGTTGTGAAATGTGTTTTGAAAAGTGGTCGTAGACTTTGATTTCATATGGGATGACTTTTCATTTTCTCACCTACTCAGAAGCATTTCAATGGTCAAAAAAAATGTGAAGCAATTTTTTGAACATGCAAAGTTATACAAGAGAAAATGAAACAATTCTTTAAAAAAAAATAATCGACATTACTATTTGAAAGCAGATATAAGGTTGAGATTATTGTTATTCATCTTATCTATTTGCATGAGGGGCGGGGTTGTGTAGCTTTTCCTCCATATCATTGATTTTTCCCTTTTTCCATATGCATTCTCAGCTTTCTATGCTTTAATTTGGGACCTCGCTAGAACATATATAATGAGATATTGTGACTTATACTTTCTTTTGCATATTGTAAATGTCATGTTACATTTTATGTTGAGAAATTAATTGTGTTGAATTTATTTGATGAGCTTCTTTAGTAGGGGATCAAGAGCTAATATAAGAGGGAAAGGAAGGAGGAGGTCGAACATAATATGGCAGGAAGCGAGAAACAAGAGAATATGTTTCTTAATTCATTTTGATGCTAATTCAAAGGAATTAAACCAGTTAGCTCAAACATGTCACTTATATCTAGGAGGGCATCCAACGTTTCCACATCCATTTGCACCCCCTAATGCACTTTTCGGCCTCACTTGAGTATTATGGGCATTCTCGATTAATAGCCTAAACATGTATAGGATGGGTGGGAAGCAAACCCAATGAGACCCCCTTCTGGTGTATTAAATTGGTTTGCAATTATAAGTGATCAACTTGTCATCCCTAGTGCCATACCTATTGTTACATCTGCAAATTCATTTGGAAAACCTTCATTTGTTGTTGAGAAATTGCATAAGCCTGGAACCGATCCTCTTGATAATAACAACAAAAAACAAAACAAAAAACAAACAGACAAACAGTAGAATATGCCATGAGCATTGAATGCTCACAATCTAAGTTTGCTCACTCTAAATCTCACATTCAAGGATCAATAAAAGGGGTGATGAAGGAGACATCATTTCTAAATATGCATCTAGAATTATTGGGTTGTTATCTATTTTAACATTTCAAATAGAAGAGAGACATGTTAATATGCATTTTTTACTTATGTTATGATACTTTTTTTGAAAAGACATTAAATATCATATTTTGAGATTTTGATTAAGGGAGACACAATTTGGAATATCTTTAATTATGATATCATATTTTATTTATATTTTACGTTGTTACGTGATTGAAATGTTACAAAGTTGGGAGACATAAGGTATGATTTATTATGATAAGTTAATTCTGGTAGGACCCCATCTAATTAGTCCAAGTCTTTTAAAAACCTTCATGACCATTTCATGAGTATTTCATTTACCTGTGTTATTTCTAAAACAAAACTATATATATATATATATATATATATATATATATATATATATATATATATTTATTTTTTTATTTTTTTATTTATTTAATGAAGAAAGTGATTTAATTGAATAAATACCTTTGTTCAAGTACAAGTCTCTAAGAGAAAAGGGGGACTTTGATAGATGAGAGGAATGCCCTATTTTTCAAACTGGGTTTTTAATTTATATCCGTTTCCATCCTAAAAAAAATTAGGTTAATCGTCACGCTTACAACAGGGATATCATGAAAGGTGACAAGGAAAGAAAAAGAAACACTATTTTGGTGCTTCTTCAAGTTCATTCAATTTTTTGCTCTAATTTGTACTTGTTGGAATTCTAAATTATTTACTGCTAATTGATGTAATTTTTACATAAATTTGATGATGTCTGACATCTATTAAAGTGGTCCATATTGGATTTTGTGTTCTTCTTTTTCTTGTAGCACCTAGTTTCCTTTGTATGAGTATGTTGACGGTATTGGAAATATGTCAACCAAGGGGGTCTCCCTGATGTGAAGTCCCAATTAGACCTCACACCATTTGGAGTAGGAGCCCCAACTGGAAATATGGTCAATTACCATTGTCCTTAGGGATTTTCCTTGGCTACCATTATTAACATAAGGGGTTTTTGTAGAAATTATACAACAAGCATGTATATCTTGGATTCTCCTGATCTAATAGTGGACTAAAGTTAAATATTAAATCGCTTCCAAAAATATTTTGCGGAATTAAAAACACAATCGCTAATCACATGAACATGAAGAAAGATCAATCACCCATAACATAGATAACTTCTTGGGGAAAGCTTACAGCTAAAAACCCCACTATCTTCTATTGTATATTAAGCATGGGTCATGAAACAATTACATACAAAACTCTTCTCACAAGAGCCCTCCAGTACTCAGCTAATTATCTCACACTGTCATATGCAAAACTGACCAACGCATAGCCAATTCTCAGCCTCTAGACAGGCTGCCTTGCTTGCGCAATCCCTGATGGTAAAGATCCCTAAAAGATAGGAATTATTTCCTACCTTGACTGCGCAAGTATCGTGGGCACTCCAATGGGTGTTTTCCTGCATGTGTGCAAGCCAATAATCCTACAACTATAGTCAACTTCCCTTTCACCTATAACTCAACTGGGTCTCCACTGGATCTGACATGCATGCAGCTAATAATAGTAAACCCTTAGTTGCATGTGATATCACTGATTGTGAATTAATTAATATTTAATTCACTAGATCTCTTGCTAGTGTATCTTCAGTTACAACTAGCACAACTAAGTTTAACTCACTTAACTGAGTTAAATTGATTTACAGCTTGCACCAACTCATGCACCACTGCACTTCGAACTCTATTACAACTAGAATTACTCTGCATGCCTCACCAACAACCTCTAACTCAAAATCGACTAGCTAACTGAATTTATCACTTTCAGTTAACTCATTCAAGTCCACATTAAGAATATATTACAGTTTAATGTCCATCTTAATTAAGGGATAACCAAAATAGACATGCACCCAAAAATAACATTGTGGGCCCCACCCTAGTATGGGTGCTTATTGCAACCAGGTGCTTAATGCACTAGGCATGGGTGTTGAATCTCAACATTTATACAAAAATTCTTTGAAACAAGCAAGTAAGTAGACATTGTGAGGCATACAATTGTGATGTATACTGTGTACTTTCACCGAAATGAGGAAGAGAGCGAAGAGAAGAAAAGTAATAGTATTATCCTAAAAGAGACACGTGGGAACATAATAATATCATTATTTAACCTACAAAGTAATTCACAAGACAACCACGATCATAAAACCAAATACAACACACCTTCAAAAATATAAGTACCAAAGCCATTGAAATATTTCAATAAACTCAATACATATGAACAAAACATATAACGCAAAAATCTAAAGAATAGTCTTACGACATTCATGATATATGCATGAAAATGTGTTGCCTCATCGAGCTTCATATATTAAGTGGAAGTGCCAAGATATACAAGTATAATTCTACCACACTAACTCCAATATTGGAACATTAAGTCGCCACTTGCTCCTCCAAAGAAATATCTTCTCTAATATGTCAATGTTAGAGAAGCCAAGGTGGGAAGTTCAAGTCCCAAAAGTCCCCTTGCTTGAGTTATGAGGGTGTATTTATAACAAATGAGGTGACTCTCCACCTCCCATGTGACTCTTTACAACCATCATGACTCCTGAGCTTCTACACTGACTTTTCGAATTCTTACATGACCTTTGAGCTTCTATATGACTTTAGAACTCAATAATGACTATTCATATTCCATGTGGGACCCTTGGCCTTGCACATATTTACATTTTCTCATTTGGGAAGTTACACAATTACATTCTACAATGATGTGGAAAGATACTATGGCACCTATGACTCTCGAGATGAATCTTGACAATGATGACATGGAACTTCATAATGATGTGGCATTTCCAAGTTGCTCCTTTTGTTGCTTTCTTTGCATCTTCACGATGGATCTTGCATGTGCTCTGTATTCATCCTCCAAGGAATTGATTGATATGGAGTTTTCATTCGATCCTAATCTTTGATCTTTTATCGGAAGCATGTGTCTCTTCATCTTCTTATTCGATGACTTCTTCATGGCTCCAGCTTCACAAGTGTCTTTCAGCATAGTCTCCTTCTCTTCCTCTCCAAGCATTATCTTGTCAGTTCGAGATATAGTACCTACAAGTGAAATCCACTCATGACAAGACGACATAATTCCATGAGCTATTCAATGAGGCAGTCGCAGGCCTTGAAGTTTCCCAATGTGCAGTACAGGAGAGAGAGAGGCCTAGGGATTACACAATTTCACATCTCAGGGGGTAGGGAGACAATTGGAGGCTTTCCACTATGCAATGCGAAAAAGGAGATTGACTAGAAGGGTAAACTACGTTAGAGGTCAAGAGGGCAAGGTTTAACATTAAGAATCTGCAATGCATAGTCCTTGGAGGAAGGAACTACACATTGCATAGTTCGAGGAGGCAAGGGGGAAGCTTGGGCCTTGTTACTACGCAATGCGCAGTTCAAGGAGGCTGAGTTGGGTAAAAAGTCAGGCAGAAATATTTTCAGGGTTTGGCTAAGTGTGAGAACAATGAGGTGTAAGTGAGACTAGGATTGAACTTATGAATGATCAGACACACTCAGAACAATTGACGACACCAGAACAACATGATCCCCTCAATGCAACAGAAATACAACAACCTCCTCCAAGTATGACACTTAGGGTACACTTTGCGATGATAATGACGACACTTGTACGACAGTGCTCAAGGCTTGGGGAATATGTCTGATGTATCTCCTTATGATGAATGGGATACAATAGTGTGGGAGAAGGCATCAAAACTACCCTTTAAGAATGTACAATTGACTCCCTTCAACTAGGTGGGACACTTAATATACACTTTGCAATGACAATGGCGACACTAGTATGAAAATGCATAAAACTTTTGGAATGGGTTTAGTACATTTCTACATGCTAAATATGACCCATTGGTTCCAAATTTTCCTCTCACAATGAACCACAAATCTGCTTTTACAGTGTGTGACACTTCCCATGCCTGGGAGACGACACTTGCGACAATAAGAGAAAGGTGCAAACAACACTTACAAATGAGAATGACATTAAAAGCAACACATGCCAGAGAAAAGATATCATGAAAATGACACTTATTAAAGTGAAAACAAGCAAAATAAATAGTTTTAAACATGAAAGTGACACTTGTGAAAGGAAGGTACACAAAAATGACAGTTGGAAAAACTCATTGAAATAGAAGTACAATTGCAACCAAAAGTGAGGGACTGTCAATGAAAGTGTGCACCGGCTGCCAACATAGGTTGAAAAATGCACATACATTATCTTGATGAACTGTGATATGCTTGTTCAAGCTTGCATAAAAGAATGTGCTCATGAACTTATAACAGACTGAACATGTGTGAGCAAGTGACTTCGACACTTAGAAATTGAGAAGAAGACTTAAACACTTAGCATAACATTAATCGATCGTGAAGCAACTATGGAATGATAGATTGTTATATCCTCAGTAGGCCCTAAAATTCATGTGTAGGAAAAATTTTGGAGGGTGTTGATAGCAACGTCAACAAAATAATAGTAACATCTATGACATCTATGGACATTTATGGTCCCGGTAATCGTAGGAATTTTTAAATACGATGTTCTTATTGTTTAGAATGGTCTGTTGAATAAATTATTGCAAATTTATTTTTTCAAGTTGGATTTATTAATATTTGGTTTGGAGTTTTTTTTTCCACAGAAAAATAAAATAAAATAAATAAAAATAAAAATAAAAAAATAAAAAATAAAAAATAAAAAATAAAATAAAAATAAAAATAAATAAATAAATAAAAAATATAAATAAATAAATAAAAATAAAAAAATAAAAAAATTGAACCATTTATTAAATATAGAAAGTTACATAGCATATGCAGAACATTTCTGATAAACTCCATTTCTCCTTCTAGCAGAGGAAGAAAATTAGTCTCGGCTGTTTTGAATACAAACAAGTATCCCTTTAGCAGCCCATCCAAAAAAGACATAAAACAAAGACAATTCCGTTCTGTCACACCTCCCGGTTTTTTCTACCGAAAACAGAGATGTAAAAGAGGACATAATTTTGAGTCTTCCAAAGCGTATAGCTTCCAAGAAACAACTGAAAAACCGGCAGTTAACACTATCCCGGTTTCCAAAGCATGAGTAGAAACATTGTTTACCAGAGTCCCAGGATCTCCTCATAAAGGAAAACAACCCTGGAACTCATCAAAGTTTGTGACATAGTTTGAACAAAAAAGCAACATAAAAAAATATACATTCAGTTTTTATAAACAAAGAGAAGAAACAACTATGAAAAATTATCCAAAAACAGGTTGTTTGATTGGTTGAACCACCCCATTTTCCATCTCCGCCACTATCCATGTCCCCATATCTTGCTCAACACCTTCTTTAGATAGGCGGTCTGCATCTTGGTTCCTTTCCCTATAAATGTGGCAAACATAGATCTCAATGAAATAACATTTTAGACGAGAAATCTCATTAAGTAAAGGCAACAATATATAGTTCCTGCATTGTTGAGTCCCATTGAACCATTTCACAATATTCATAAAATCTCCAAAAATCTAAACCTCCCTCACATTCCTGAGGGTTAACCAGCAAAGAAGATGGTGAAGAGATTTAAGTTCAGCAAAATTATTGGTCCCTTGCCCTAGCCCAACAGATGCTCTTAGTGACTTTTCAGGGGAAAAGTGGATAACCAGCCTTGCACCACACCTCCCAATATTGTCTAAAGCCCCGTCAAAGTAAGCCTAGAATATTTGGTTTGGAGTTATAAATCATTCTGTATGAGTTTATATTTATTTTCAAACACTTTTATTTTATTTTACTAAAAGTTTATGTTTATAATTTTTTATCATGTGGAAAATATATTTATATTCCACGTGAGGAATATACATGTTATAGTCCTTCAGGGACCCTTCATTCTCAATAACATCAAAGCACATCATGTCACTAGCGGGAGGGTGAGGAGGTTCACAATCATTCCTCCCAACCACCAAGATAAATGGAATTAACAAATTTTTTGTTTGTATTTGTTGTATATTCATATCGGTATATTTATATTTTTAAGTGTTATATGTAAGATAAAATTATTGAAATTGTATATTATAAAATAAAGGATAAATTTCAAAGAATTTTGATCTTGAAATATGTCTTTGATAGAAAAGGATATAAACATAGGGTAACATTATCACCTATCTCCTTTAGCCTAATGAGTTTTGAAGGTGTTTTGAGTGAAGCATCAAATCCTCACTCATAACAATGTCTTGCTTGCGTACAACATCGCCTTAGAAAGTGGCACTTACATGTGTGAGCCTACTTGTAGATTTGTAGGTTACTTGTAAGGGATTAGGTCCCTACATGCATTTTTGGCCTCCCTTACCTCTCATATATAAGAGGAAGGAGAGATTCCTTTGATCACCATCATCATTGTAATAGCTTATTTGTATATAGGACTCAACATTAATCATAAACTGTTATGAAACCAGCTCCAAAAATAGAATAAAAGAGAGATCAATGCCTTTGAAATAAGCCACTTCGAGGGGGCAACCTTTTTACATTACATAAATGAACAATTCTTAGATGATATAAATGACAAAACCTCCTTTCTATATATAGGAGTCCATGGGGTCACAATATAATCCTCGCCGACCTAACAATAATAATGTAAGGGCACAATAATAACAATATGAGGGTTACAGGGGTACAACAATAACAATAAGGGGGCTACACTAACAACAATAAGGGACTACACTAGTAATATAGGGACCTAACATGCCCCTCTCCCTCAAAAAAGTGTTTTCCTCAACGCTTGAGTAGCTCTGGATGCTTCTGTATAAAGTTCTCATCCTCCCATGTAGAATCTTTAGTGGGTAAGTTCTTCCACTTGATGAGATACTCTGAAATTGATCAATTTTGTAGCTGTCAAGTTCTTATTTCTGTGATTGCTTCAGGTTCCAAGAGGATTTTTCCTTCCTCATCAATTTCTGGCAATATTGTTTGAACTAGAAGTTTGTCACCCATAACCTTATTTAAGCATGAAACATGGAAAATTGGATGCACTCGAGAAGAAGCAGGAAGCTCCAATTTGTATGCCATAGTACCATTATTTTGCAACACCTTGTAAGGACCATAGTACTTTGGCGATAATTTATTATCCTTCTTAGCTTGCTTCAGGTACATTTGTTTGTATGGCTGCAGTCGTAAAAATACCCAGTCTCCTACATCAAAACTTCTCTCGCTACGATGTTGATCTGCCCGTTGTTTCATTTGATTTTGTGCCAAATTTAGGTTATCTTTAAGATTTGGAGAACTTTTTGTTGATGCTCGATGTGATCTTCCACTGCTTGAACCTTAGAATTTTCTCTTAAATATGATGTGATGGACAGTGGATGATATCCATAAAGTGCCATAAAAGGGGTCATTTTTGCTGCAATATGGAAGGAAGTGTTATACCACCATTCAGCCAGAGGTAACCACTTGACCCATTGTGTTTTTTTATCAGAAACAAAACAACAAATATATCCTTCCAAACATTTTTTCACTATCTTAGTTTGCCCATAGGATTGAGGATGATAAGATGAGCTATGAGCTAGTTGAGTACCCAAACAAGAAAATAATACTGTCCAAAAATTTATAGTAAAAATGGGATCTATGTCGCTTACAATAATATTTGGGTTTCCATGTAGCTTTTTAATTGTTTCCATAAATGTAGTAGCAATTGTACCTACTTTAAATCCAGAGTGTCCTCCTAAAGGAGAAGTGTGCAATTCCAAAAGAATCTTTTGTTTTAGTTGGGAACTCTTACAAATATATAAGCGATCTTTGTACCATAACGAATCATTTTTCCAACTAAATGTATCAGATGTACTAGGATCTTGCTGCAACTTTTGAATGAGTTTCCACACTTCTTTGTCCTTTTTCCATTAATCCCTTGCTTCAGTTATCCAATTTGGTTGGATAATAGAAATGGCACAAAGTAATGCTTCCACCTCTTCATCCTTTCTTGAGAGTGCATCTGCAACAACATTTAGCTTCCCTTTTTTGTAGATGATTTCAAATTCATAACCCAACATCTTTCTGACCCATTTTTGCTGCTCTTCTGAAGATATTCTTTGTTCCAAAAAGTATTTAAGACTATCATAATCAACTTTTACCTTGAAGTGTCTTCCCATTAGGTAAGGTCGCCATTTCTTTAGTGCATGTAGTATTGCCAACATTTCCTTCTCATAAATAGCTTTCTGTAAATATTTTCCTTTGATAGGACGAATTTCAAAAGAAATGGGTCTTCCTTCTTGCATAAAAACAACATCAATTCCATTTCCTGAGGCATCACATTCCACAATAAAGGTTTTTGTGAAGTCTGGCGTAGCTAAGACCGGTGCTAGGCACATTGCCTCTTTAAGATGTTCAAAGGCCTTAGTTGCTTAAGGAGTCCATGAAAATACATCTTTCTTCAATAATGTTGTTAGAGGTGTTGCTATTCTCCCATAATTCTTAACAAACTTGCAATAATACCATGTTAACTTGATAAATCCTTGCAACTGCTTTATGGTTGTGGGGAATTTCCATTCCTTAATGGTTTTAATTTTGTTAAGGTCTATCTTAACACCCTCGTGAGATACAATATGACCCAGATATTCCACCTCTTATACTCTAAAGAAACATTTGGAGGCTTTTGCATATAATTGTTTCTCCTCCAATAGTTTGAGCACCCTATCAACATGTTGAACATGATCCTTCCAAGACCTGTTGTAGATTAGTATATCATCAAAAAATACTAACATCAATTTTCTAAGGAATGGTTTGAAAATGAAATTCATCAACCCTTGAAATGTAGAAGGTGCATTGGTAAGGCCAAAAGGCATGACCAAAAATTCATAACGACCCTCATGAGTTTGAAATGTTGTTTTTGGAATATCTTAATTCTTCATTCTAATTTAATGATATCTTGAACGAAGATACAACTTGGTAAAATAAATTGCTCCATTTAATTCATCCAATAATTCATCAATCATGGGAATGGGAAATTTATCTTTAATAGTTAGCTTATTGAGCTCCCTATAATCCGGACACATGCGCCATGATCCATCCTTCTTGTGCACCAATACTACTGGAGTGGAGAAAGAACTTTGACTTGGTTGAATTATACCAGCCTCTAACATTTCTGCAATCATACGTTCAATTTTGCTCTTTTGGACATATGAATATCTGTAAGGCCTGTTGAGATTCAACAAGATGGTGAGCTTAGTGAAAAATAAGCACCTTCACTAAGTGGGGCCGCAGGCTATTTTTAGGTGTATGTCTATTTTTAGACATGGTGAGTATATTCTATAAGTTGCAGGATGCTATTTGTAGATGGTTGATCAAATGTGAAAATTAGATGAAATTCTATTTTTAGAATATTTGGCGAAGTCCATTTATAGATCGTCAATCTAAAAATAGGTGCATGTCGATTATTATTAGCCCTTAATAATAATCCGACAATCAATATCAACTTATTCTCTTGGAGCACTTTATTTCAGTGAACAGATTTGGCAAATCAGTGGGCTGAAGGAATTACGCAATTCCTAGGGTGGTTGCTGACTCAATGCATGAAGGACTCAGTTAGAACTGAAGTGGCAGTTTTTTGACAGAGTTGGAAGAGTAGTTATGGGAGTTGATATTTAGTTTAATTCAGTTAAGTGATTTAAACTCAGTTGAGCTAGTTGTATCTAGTCTAACGGAAAGATACACTAGTGAGAGTTTAGTGAATTAATTATTTAATTAAATAATTAATTCACAACTATAGACCCACTTGCAACTGAACAAATACAGCAGTTAACTACTTGCATGTCAGTTCCAGTGGAGACCCAGTGGAGAGATAGGTAAAAGGGTGAGATGGACTATCTGTTGTGACTATAGTGATGCATTCAATGCATTTGACACACACTGGAGATGCCAATGAGGATTGTGCAGTCAAGGCAAGGCCAATTCAAATTCATTTAGGGGTCTTCTTCAACAGGGATTGCACAGTGGAGGCAGGCTGTCAGGAGGCAAGAAATTGGTGCATAGATATGTAAATTTATGCATGACACTGTGTAATGATTGTTGATTGTACTGAGAGCTTGATGTACTAAGCTTTGTATGAGATTATTACATGATTCCATTGATATACATAATATATGATAGTTGGGGTTTTTAGCTTTAAGCTTTCCTATTAAACAACTGTGTTTATGTGCGATTGATTTTCTTCATGAGTTTTGAAATTGGCGATTTAATTTCCGCAAAGAATTAAGTGGAAGGATTTTGTATTTAACATAAGATTAATTTGTTAGATCAGGAGGATCCGGTAATACTATCAGTATTAATAAATTTCTACAAGGCCTGATATTTGGAGGAACACTTCTTGTAATAAAATGAATAGCATGATCATGATCACGAATAGGTGGGAGTCCTTTGGGAGTTTCAAACACCTTGGAATGATTATCCAAGGCTTTTTGGAGATCTGGAGAAATAGATGATTTTGATGTTGGAATTTCTAGTAAGCATAATTATGCAATTACACCTCGTTTTTATTTCTTCAGAAGATTTTTTGTGACATTAGAGCTTATTATCTTTCTCGGCTTCCCTGCGATACCCTGTAATTCAACTTCCTTTCCTTCTAAAAAAAATTCAAGAAAAGTTCTTGAAAATTAAAATCTACTGTCCCCAAAGATTGTAACCATTTTACTTCTAATACAACATCAGCACCTCCCATTGGAATGGAAAGCATTGGACTATTCAATACATATTCTCGCATGGTTAGATTGATATTATGGCATTTTCCATAGCAATTTATAGTTCCTCCATTTGCAACCATCACTTTACATTCTGGTGCTGGGTATAGTAAGCAATTCAATTCCTTGGCTACCTTATAATGAATAAAATTATGGGTACTACCCGAGTCAATAAACACTATTGCCTTTTTCTTCTTGATATGTCTGTCTATCTTGAGAGTTGAGGAGTGGTAATTCATGCCAATGCATTACAAAATATGGTCGAACTTATTTCTTCTTTCTCTAGGGTTGGTTCCTGGTGTATATCCTCTTTTTTTGAAGTTTCTTGCTCATTTTCTTCCTCCTCTTCACAATCTATGTAAAATAATTTATTCTCAGCACACTTATGAACTTTAGAGTATTTTCTATCACAACTATAGCAAAGCCCTTTTGCTCTTTTTTCTTCCAATTGTTGTGATGTCATCCTTGTAGGTTGTGGAAGTCTAGGAGTAGAAACACTTCCATCTCTATAGATGTGAGTGGTAGGCTTCCTTGTCGCCATAATTTTACATTCAATTTTTCTTTCCAACCTGAATGCCTTCTCCAATGAATCAAGTTCCCAGAGGCCAACCTCATGTTGGATGTTATCCTTTAAAATCCCTATGAAGACATCAATCTTGTGTTCCTCTGGAATATCAGTTACCCTTATATTCAATTTTTGGAAGTCCTCAATGTGCTCCACCACTAAACCCTTTTTTTTAAGATTTATCAATTGGCTAAAGAAGGTGTTGCTCTTTGTATCCTCATAATGTGCTATCATTTCCTCCGTAAAAATTGACCAAGTGCAATTTTATTATGGGAGCAAAGTTATCGATACCATACAAATGTATTTTGTTCTAAATATAAATTTACAAGGCGTAACTTTTGTGTGTTTTTCACATTATTGAGATCAAAATATTGCTCCATCTGTAGTATCCATGTTACAGGATCTTTTCAATCAAACTTCCTCATATTGATCTTTGGAATATGGTGGGTCTTCAATCCAAAATTAGGGTTTATGAAATCACGATTAACATATCTTTTTTTCTCATCATGAGTTTCCTCTACTGTCTTTTCGCCATTAGGAACCTTTTCTTGTATCAACTTTGTCAAACCTTCCTTCAAACCTTCCATGTCTGCTTTTATATCATTCTTCAAGTCTTCCATTTTTTCTTCCATGTCTTCCATGTCATTCTTCAAACCATCCATCTTAGCTTCCACACCTTTCTTCAAACCATCCATATTAGCTCCCATGCCTTTATTCAAAACTTCCATTTCATTTTTTGTTTCTCTTTGCGAGAGCGAAATTTGGTGCACTTGCTCTTGTATTTTGATTTATCATGTTGCACTTATTCCTCTTCATGAGTCATAGTAGAGTATTCTAAGGGCTTAATGGGTGTTGAATTATTTTTAGGGGGAATTTTAGAACCCAATACTGATATTTATGCTTCAATATGCCCTTGGAATAGCTTCAAATTGATTTTTCAAACAAGACTTATGCAATTTGGAAAAAAAAACACACACCTTTTTCTTGCTTTTGAGGAGCTCGATATTGAAACTGAATTATCTCTGTGATTTCGGATCTTCAATATCTGAAATTAGGTCTTGTAGTAGCCCTTTGAATCCTCTTTCGAATGCCACAGGTCTGACCTGATTTGGATTATTCGAGACAAATTTATTCTGAATCTCCCACAATGACCTAATTATGGAATTGTTCAATAGAGAAAACTTGTATGATGTGCCACATGTCATTGTTTCCTCCTTCGGCTCTGAAATTGATACACAAGAAATTACAGTCTATGTAATTTTGGCCACTTTTTACATAATTCCAATCTAATGCTCAGAGAGAGATTTATGATGATTTTCCCAAGGTCACCTCTTTTAGATGAAATTCGGGAGCCTGCAAAAACCCTAATGTCCACAGATCATATCTCCAAAAATATTACAAACCCAGATCTTAATTTTTTACACAAAGTTGCTCAGGATTTCTTCGAAATGGGTTTTTTTTTTTTATAGTGTCTGAACCCTTGTAGAAAATAATTTATAGTGAAAATTCCACGACGACCTGTTTGAAGCAACGAAACCCTAGAATCCAAAGCTCTGATACCAAATGTTATGAAACCAACTCCAAAAATAGAAGAAAAGAGACATCAACACCTTAGAATTAAGACACTTCGAGGAGGAAACCTCCTTTACATTACATAAATGAACAATTCTTAGATGATACAAATGAAAAAACCTCCTTTCTATATATATGAATCCATGGGGTCACAATATAATCCAAGCCGACCTAACAATAATAATGTAAGGGCACAATAATAACAATATGGGGGTTATAGGGGTACAACAATGACAATAAGGGGGTTACACTAATAATAATAATAAGGGACTACACTAGTAATAGAGGGACCTAACATAAACTCAACTGGAATTATAGCATGGAGAAAATGGATAAGTGGAGGATGGAAAGTTTACTGTGGGCTTGAAAATAAATGTAAGTCAACAGATCTTTGGATTTTGGATTAAAAAGTTCCTCTTTGAGACTCTGGTCACCCTTGTTATTCTACATGGATGTGAGGTTTGAGGTTGCAGTATATTCATAGAATCATGGAGGAATATTGAGTAGATCCAAAAGAATTTTATAACATACAACCTCAAGATTAAAGGATGTACTCCCTACCCTATCCTCTTGATTGAAGCTAGCATTTCCCTTATTGAAAGCATGGTTTTGACCAGGTATTTCATGTATAATAATAAGTTATACGACATGGAAGCAAAGAGGTTTCAAAAAATTACATATAACTCTATCAAAACCCCCCACCTTCGGCACAAGCAAGGATAGCATAAGGATGCCTAATATTGACTAGACCATTGGGGGTAAAGGAGGAGTTCATCTCGTAGAATAAGGATAATATTAAAAATATTATTACTTACAAATTTAAGGAGAAGTTATGAAGTGATAAATAGTTAGAGGGAAAAAGGAAACTAAGATATTATAAGGAGATGATCAACACCAATCTTGAAAAGCATAATTATTTATCTGTCTTGACTAGTGTTAGGAAGAAAATGAACATTGCTAAGATAATAAATAATTCTCATGAGCTTCATAGTGAAATTGGGCAGTGGGAATTGGCCTGCCACATGTGTGATATTAATAGGGTTGAAGATGAAAAGAACTATATCTTATATTGCCCAAATTATGGTCAAATCCACTATAATTTTCAAAATATATGTCACACTATCAACCTTCTTAAGGTATCAAAACCATGGTGATTTAGCAACGCTTCTCTCACTTCTCTTTAAGGATAGAAATAATGTGTTAAAGAATTTCGATTAATTTCTTACCTTCTTAAGGTATGATATGCCATATTGGTCTTAATCGACATTAGTCATCATCATCATCATCATTGGTAAGGCATTAGGATTCATGAGGAAACCATAGGAGTAATTATGAAGAAGGGAGAGGAACTTTTTGTTGGAGGATTCTTATGATATACTAAGATTTACTCTTGCGAAGAAGACGTCATAATGCTCACCATTCTCTTTATTATTAATTATCTTGTGTTGTAGATGTGATTTACAGGAGCACACTAATAATACTCTCTCTTATGTATCTTCTTTTTAACTTTAATTCTTTTGTTTTGGAGTCACTAGGGTTTCTCAAAGCTTCTTAGAGCATCTTGAATATTAGGGTTATGGTTTCATCCTTTGAATACTTGAAGTTTAGGGTTTGTCTTAAAAAATTGGGTTCTACTTGTTGAAGTCAAAGAAAAAGAAGAGATGCTTTACCTTGGAGGACAAGATTGTGTGATGCTAACTTGTTGGAGCTCCTTGGTGTGAAATAGGGTTTTCTTAGTTTTCCCTAACTATGGTTTTGGAGAGCTAAAATATTGTACCAACCTTGATATAAGGATATGATATGTACATGAACTTCATCTTTATGCATGCATAGTGTTGGAAATTTTGGTAGCTCAAAAGGTGTTTTTGAGTGGAGAAAGTGCACCAAAAATAAGTTGATTAGGCAAAGTACCCAAGTGGTTGGGGTTTTGGACCCAAATTTGTGGGTTTAGGACCTAATAACAAATTAATTATTAAATGGTTTAGTAGGTAAAACCCTAAAGGGCCAAGGGTTCCCTAAATACCTAGGATAAAAGTATAAATGAGAGGCCAAAGGAGATAACTATACACACATTGTGAAGGATAACAATGTGGAGTGAAAGAGTCCTAGAAAGGGTCGAGTTATTTTCATGCAGGTCGATATCTACTAAATAGAAGTTGCGGGAGAAAGTAAATCATTTTTTCCAAGATGTTGAGCTGAGGATCTGCTAAGCAAGAGTGAGCTAAGTTTGGTTGGAGCAAATATGTGACTGGTGTGGAGGTGCAAAACCCTACCAAGGGCAACCCATGGGTTGGAGAAGAGGGAAACATGTGTGTTGGAGAAGGGTGTCGAAGCCTTGTTCTATTAGGCCAAGGCCTATTTATGGCCTAGTAAGCCTAACTACAACTCTATCATGTGGTTCTAAGGAAGTCCCAAGGATATAAAGGGCCAATTGCAGGTGTTTTATCCCTAGGAGTAGGGAATAGTGTTGGACAAATATGGATGTAGTAGATCAAGGGAATAGTAGAGGCAAGAACAAGTTAATAGCCCTAGGAGTAGGGCATAGTGTTGGAGAAAGATGGATGTAGTAGATCAAGGGAATAGTAAAGGCAGGAACAAGTTAATTGTGGCTGGAATAGGGTTGAATTAGAGGTTAATGGTTGTTATATTAGTAGCATATGGTTTGGACATAAAGGCCAAGGGCATATTTATGCTTAGGAAGGTTGGTTGAGGTATGAAATAGATCATCAAAGGGTCTATTTTGAGTTTTATAGAATAGTCAATGGCAAGAGGACCTAGACTAGGGCACAAATAAGTTGGTTAGGGCTGCAAAGGGTCAGATCAAGTGAGTTGAGAGGAATATCTAGAGGGTTGAGGCCTTAAGGAGGTCAGCCAAGGTGATCTAAAGTTACCATAGTTGTTATGAGGCTAGGCTGTAGACAGGGAAGGAGATCAAGAATTCTTAGCCCCGTGAATAGAAAGCTTAGGTGAATCAAGATGATGTGTAAGAAATGGATATGTTGATAGGAGGATTGTTGAGTGAGTGGGATGAAGAGATAAAACCAGATCTGAGGAGTTGATCTTTAATTCTACCAAGAAGGAAACAAGATTGGTAGTGATCTAAAGGGAATTGATCATTGCGTGAATATTGGAGGCAAAGGACCACCAAAAGAAGTGGACAAGAGGAATAAAGGAACTGACTGCAAAGGAATGTCATCAGAAAGCAAGCCAAGATTTGTCTCTATATTTTATTGGTCAAATTGAAGATCTAACAGATCATATCTCAAGCCCTAGATCAGTCAAAGAACTTTCTTTTCAATTTTATTGTATACTATTTTTACTAGTTGTATCAAGGTTTTTGAAGGGCCATGATCCCCAGTACATGATCCCTAATGTTTTCTTATTGATGGACTAATGGGAAGCATACTTTGGGCTCATAAGATCTATGTACTTTAACTATTTCAGTGTTGTTATATTTCCACTCTCTAAAGTGCTTGTGTGTTGTACTTCTCTAGTCTATTTTTTTCCTATCTAGGGCACATACCGTTTATTTTTGATATGAGAGAAAAGGTTTCATAGGAGAAATCAAAGGTTTCACAAAATTTGTTTTTCTCTATATCTATTCAGACTTTTTTGGGGTTTATTGTTTGAGGGTTTCATAAATGGATTTAACTGGATTAAGGGAGCAGGACAAACTTGATGGTGCATCAAACTTTGGCATATAGAAATTCAAAATATTATTATTTCTGGAGGAGCATGATTGAAGGAATATGTTATGAAAGTTATAGCCATACTAGAAGATCCAACGTAGTTAGCAGTTAACTAGAAGGAGGATGCCAGTGTTAGCTACATAATCCAAGATCGGGTTAAAGATCACATCGCTCCCTATATTGCAGAATTAGATACAACCAAGAAGATGTGGGATGCCATATTGAAGTTGTTTTAGAATGCTACTATAAACATGAAGTTGATCCTAGAGAGAAACTAAGAAACATTGAGATGAATAAGGGAGAATATGTAGTTAGTTCCCTCACTAGGATCATACTTGTCAAGGATGAGTTAGTAGTTGTCGGAGATAAAATAGATGATGTTGATCTCGTGATAATTTCTTTAAATGGGTTCTCAAAGGAGTGGGGCGTGTTTGACCAACTGATCAATGGACGACAGGGCCTACCTAACTGGGACTGTTTGTTGAGCGATTTCACATAGGAAGAGCTTAGGTTGAGCTTTTTCAGTCGCAGCAGCAGTAAAATCTAGAAGCGTGAGGATGATGAGAATGTTGCTCTTGTGGGAAAGGGAAAAGAAAATAAGGGCTCAGGAAAAGGGCCTAAATCCAAGGGAGAGAAGAAAAATGAGGACTTGAGTAAAGTTAAGTGTTTTGGATGTGGCAAGTATGTACATTATGTTAGTTAATTCCCAAACAAGAAGAAGGGTGAAAAGAAGAAGAAGCATCAGATAACAACGTCAATAGATAAATATGAGCTATCTTCAATACTTGAAGATGAGTTTTCTCTCATAGCTTGCTTATCTATCTCTACCTCCACAAGAGTCTGGTATATTGACAGTGGGGCATTGTGTCATATGACATACATTAGAGAATATTTATCTAGCTACAAGGAAGAGGAGATAATGATTCTATATTTAGATGGGAAATAATCCCAATCACAATCAGTATGGAGAGGGACAAATACCTTTCAGAGGGAATTAGGCAAGAACACTCATGTTACAAATGTGTCGAATGTACCAGGTTTAGGAATGAACCTGTTTTCACTTTCTATTCTTCAGGATAAGGGACATGATGTCTAATTTTGAAGAAAAATGGTGTACTTAAAATAACTAAATTGTAAGTCAGTGATTCAGAATGGGGTCAAAAGAAATAAGTTATATAGGCTACAGTTGGGTGCTCCAAAGTATTTGGTAAGCAACAATAGTATTAGAGATATGGGAGAATTATGTCATAGGAGGATATGATATATTCATCATGGAGCACTTAACTTGCGCAGGGAGACCATGACAAGAGTTCCACAGGTAATCACAAATCATGATGACGTGTGCAAAGGGTGCGTCCTTGGGAAGTTTGCGAAGGCAACATTTCCAAGGACTGACAATAGAGCGAAGCATGTATTAGACTTAATAAATTCTGATATTTGTGGCCCATTGTCCACAAAGTCTCTCAAGGGTTATGAATACTTTGTGACCTTCATTGATAAATTCTCTAGGAAGACCTGGATTTAATTCTTAAAGACAAGAGACGAAATGTTCAGTGGCTTCCAAGAATTCTAGGCTCTTGTGGATAATTTTACAGGTAGGAAAATAAAGGTTCTTCAGACAAATAATGGTGGTGAGTGGGCATCAAGAGAGAATGAAAAATTCCATATAACCCACATCAGAATGGGGTTACAGTGAGAAAGAACATGACAATAATTGGAGCAGCAAGGGAAATGTTATATGATATGGACATGCGTAGATATATTTGGGCAGAGGCATTTAGTACTACAATGTACATTTAGAATAGGGTCCCACACAAGGTGTTGGGAAAAATGACACCCAAGGAGACATTTACAAGAAAGATGCTAGAAGTCAGATACTTTAGGATTTTTGGCAATATCACATATTGCCATGTTCCAAATGCAAAGTACACCAAGTTATATTTGACTAAAAACAAGGGATATTTAATTGGTTACAACAAAACATCAAAATCATATAGGATATACCTTCTAGGAAGCAATAATATTATCATGAGATAGGACATAAATATCTAGGAGAGAAAGCCTTCAAGAGATCTTGAGAGTTTCAAACAGTTGATTAGAGTCAGCCAACAAAAACTCCAAGGGATGAAAAGGGATCTCACGCTCAAGGCACTAGTACAAGTGCAATGACTAGTATAGGGGCAAAAGAGACTTCACACTGGGTGGAGCAGCAGTAGCAGGATGTGGAGCTTCAAGCTTCACCCATCACTAGTGGGATAAGGAATAGAGAGGTGCTTTAGACATTGAGAGACATGCAGGAGTTTATGGGAGCTCCCAGATCGAGCACCAGGGATAACAGACCACTAGAGAGATATTCAAGGTATAAGGTATTGATGAGTGAGCTCATTGACAATGGATTTCTAGTTGTTAGGAGGCTACACAGTACCAGGTGTGGCAGGATGCAATGGTGCAGGAGTACAAGTCCATCATGCAGAAAGATGTTTGGGAGGTGGTTCCTTGTTAGGTCCCTATATTATGAGTATAGTCCCTTATTGTTGTTAGTGTAACCCCCTTATTGTTATTATTGTACCCCTGTAACCCCCATATTGTTATTATTGTGCCCTTAAATTATTATTGTTAGGTCGACTAGACTTACATATGGTAGGCTTTGTACCGTTTGGGTTGTTGGTATCAGACTACGTTGTTGTTGTATGGCATAAATTGTTTCTTTTGAAAGCTCCAATTCATCGCTGCTGCCTGTACTGAGCTTTCCATTCACTTCTCGTCAAAGCCCTCTCTCACTTCCTCTGGCCATTATAAACTGATGACATCACCGATTCTGTTCTCTCAATATGAACAGATTTACATCCTGATTCTTTGTTGTTAACAGACATGCCACTTTTCTTTGAATCCTCCTCAACAAGAAATAAACAAAGGCTGAAAATTTTGAGATGAAGCTTTGACAAATGAGTGATCAGTGGTGTGACATTCTTGTTGATAATTGTTGTGTGGTAAGGTAAGATCAAGGCCATTTTTTGAAAGTCGTGTTGACTATATGGAAGGAGGTCGCTTTGCTGGATCGATTATTGGAGCTGCATTTGCTAGAGGAAGAATTGAGTTTCATGTCTGAATCTGTTGTGAGACCGGATCATAGTATCTACATGTCAGGAAGTGTTATTGGCACCCAGGCGCATCAACAACAAATTGTTTTTTTTTTTGGAGGTTGTGTGAAGTTGTTGAATTCAAACGCTGGCAACACAAGGGATTGAGCATTTTGAAGAGGTGTTTGAAAAAAAGGACGCAAGCATTAAGTGCGATGCTGAAGGTAAAGCCTGGGCAGTGTTTATTTATGCATTGACCAAGTGCGGATGTGCTACCATGTGTGGTGTGGAGTTGCTCAACGGAAGAGTGAGGAGTATAGATGAGCGTTGGTGTGGAGATTTTTTGGCAAGCGTGAAGAGTCGAGACTTTCCATACATGTGCGTGGAGTAGTGTGAGAACATTGGAAGGCTATGTTTTCCATTTAAGAGCGCTATGTATCCAACATCCAACGACACTCAATGATGAGTGCCAACTTTAACGTTGCGGAGGTAAAAATCCACGAGGTAAAATCCATTTTCCCATAAAAGGAAATCGGAATATGGAAATGGTTGTGCTTTCATTCACCTTTTTTACGTGAACGTAAACTTCAGGTTTTAAGTGACATCACCAAGTATTTTTAAAAAAGAGTTTAAACAAGGGAGTTAAATCTTAGTGGAAAGGTAGTATACCTTATTTAAAAAAAGTGGAGGCATTTTTTAATGAAAGGGAGTTAAAAGGTAATGGATAGGTAGTATACCTTTTTTGAAATAAGTGGAGGTATTTTTTTTAATGAAGTGGGTGATTAAGTTAATGGAGAGATAAAAATTTAGTAGATATTTCTTTGGAGTGATAAGTGAGTGGAGTGGAAAGTGAGGTTAATGGAATTGAAGTATTGATAAATTGATTCACCTTTTTTATAAAGTGATTTTATAAATTGGAGTAATAAGTTTGATGTTTCAAAGTTTTGTAATTTGGAGAGATAAGTTTGTTTTAAAAAAAGAAAAAAAGAAGAAGAAAAGAAAAGAAAGAAAGGTGGAGTAAGAGTTTTTAAGTGAAATTCTTTTTGTAATTTTGGAACAATAAGTGATTTTGTGGAGTGATAAGGATTCACCTTTTTTGTAAATTTGGAGTGATCAAAAGAAAGCTCATTGTTGTAGGAGGCTAAGCCAGTTTTTGAAGACATTTTTTTCAAGAAGTTATGGAACTTTGATTCCATGAAGATGTTATGAAGCTGCAAGATTATGTACTCCAAATTTTAATAAAGCATATATTTTTTGTGGTGATTGTGTCCTAGATCCACCCGAAATTGAATAAGGGGATCTTAGGTACACGAAGAGAGTGTTGATGATGGTGCATGCTTCATGTTGTTTTTTATTTGGGTCTAGCTTTGACACATAAATGATTGCATTTAACACACATAAAATTCAATACAAGCAAGCACAACATCTGTAACAAAGTAGTTGCAAGGAAGGATAATTAAGCTCAACACATGCATTTGTGTCACTACAACAAATAATCAAATTTTTCAACATCGACATTCTACCTCAACAAGAAAATTCACTTAATACAATCAAGTTCATGTACCTGTAAACTCCAGTATTTCAAAGCAAAGTCTAGATCACCACAATCAAGTTAATGAACCTGCAAACTCCAACATTTTAGAGCACAGTCTACATCAACATTATTGAACTTGTAATCAAACTTAAATTGCATTGGATTGTAAGGGTGCACTCTTGGTTGAAACTGACACCCAAGTTTTGAATTGAGTCAAATTAAGTCAAATTGAATTCATTGTAGTGAGTCACTAAAATCATTAAGCGTTTTTGGGTGCATTTTCAACAGTGTTTGACACCCTTTCTTTAAGCAGAATCAAGTGAGTGCACGAGTTTTAACTCTGAAGCAAACAAGCAACAAGTTCACATCTCCTACAAGAAAGCGTAAGTATTCATTCAAGCAATTTGCATCAAGTCAGTACAAAGTTCAAACCATCAAGCGAGCCAGCGTGAATTTCATTGTAGTAACCATCAAAGCAACCAAACAAGTTCAACTCTAACACCAATCAAGCAATTTGAAATCTATAGCAAGCGAGCGTGAGTTCCAGTAAACTTGAAACAAGAGAAACAAATTTCACCAAGCAAGAGATCCAGCCAATTCTGAAGTAAGCGAGCATGAGTATTCATTTAAGTAAGCGTGAAGTAATCAAGCAAGTCAAGTGAACGTTCAAGTAAAGTGATCGTCATCAAGCGAGCGTGAATACAAGAGTTCAAGCAAGAAAATTCTACAATTCTAGCAAGTATTCCAAGCAAGTGCAATAAGCAACAAATCAAGTGAGTGTGCCATTCAAGCCACATAACAAGCGAGCCTGTCATTCAAGTAACAAAATCAAGTGAAACAGTTCAAAGTACGACATCTACGACAAGCGAGCCTGAATTCAAGAGAGCGAGTTCAAAATGGCTCAACACATCAAGCTGATAGAATTTCTTCACAATTTGATCATCTCAGGTGATGAAGACATGGTGCAAATCAACAAAGAAACTCTTGCTGATATTTCACAGCATCTACAACAAACAAATGAAACCATTGAGTTTCTTCAACTAGAGTTGCAACTACAAAGAAATGAGTTGCAAGAAAAGAGTGATACTTTTCAGTCTTTGAACCATCCAGATGATAAGTCATTCATCCAAACATCTTCAAGTGTCGAAGTTGTTCGAGTTCAAATTTCTTCCAAGCCCATCATCAAGCCATGGGAAGAAATTCAAAGTAATAAGAATCGACAAGGCTTAGGATATGTCAACGATGACACCAACCTTCATATCCCAGATTATTCCAAGCCAATTAAGTTCGTTAGTGCAGGATTTCTTGCACAAATCACCTCAGCAAGTTCTAAGAAAGATGCAGACAAATAGAAATGCACGCAACCTAAAGTTGTAGTCAAACCGAAATGTTCTCATTGTCAAAGAACCGGTCACATGGAAGATTAGTGTTTTGATCTCCATCCTTGTCGCCATTGTGGCAAGCCCAATCATTCCTCAGAGAAATGTCGCAACCAAAAAAAATCAACCAGATTAAATATCAACTATGAATAGATTGATCCTTGGAAATGGTCATCCACAGTCAAAAGATTGTCTCAGTTCTACAACCGAATACAATCACACATAGTGCAGCCAACAGTGAAAAGAAGATGGTACTCTCATGCAGTTGAACAGGGGAGTACACTAGTGCAACACTCCTACACCTGAAGGGGGGGAGTTCAGGAATAATTCACAGATAATTGTCTCTCCTTTCAGTTGACAAAGGGGGAAAATGTCAATGAAATTGACGGTGGTTGTCAGACTGAAAGTCTCGACAAAACCAACAAAAGCAGCCAGTGGGCAACTTCCGTAGCCAATGGGCATCTTCAACAGCCAGTGGGCATCAACAAATTCGCCAGTGGGCAATCAACAACAAAGAATCAGTGAGCAATTTTCAATACAACAAAAGTAACAAAGAGTTATTTTTGACATCATCAACCAGTGGGCGCTGAACAAATTTTGTCAATGGACAAAGGATGTTGATTTCATGCAAAGGACAGATGGATCCTTTTGCAACTTGGCACGTGATGGAGTTGTCAAGTGAAATTCAGAGATGAATCAGACATGCAACTGACTCATGGTCTCTTCAGATTGCAGTTTTTCAGCATCCAGCTTTGGCGGTTTTTTAGGCAATGTTTTTGAGGATCAACATGAGAACTTGGAAGATGGTTCCCCATTCTTATTTTGGATTTATAATTGAAGGGGGGTATGTTAGCCTCTCTCATAAAAACAATAATAAATCCATAAATAAAATAAATAAATTAAATATTAAAATTTAGGAATTTATGCCTAACTCTTTAGTTTGGGTTGTTCCTCTAAGATAGGAGTTATTTTAGGTAGCTCCTATATTGGTGTGTGTTTGGTTGAGAAATTATCTCAACCAAAGGTGTCTAAGATAGCACGCACTATCTTGAGACACTGTCTCCTCATCTATTTAATTGTAACACTACATTATTTTAATAATGAGAAAATATGTGAGGAAGCTGTGAGGCTGAAGCCTTTTCCGTCATTATTTGGTGTCTAGTTTATTATGTGTGTTTTCTATATTTGTCTGAGTTAATTTGATTTTCAATAATAGAAAGGAGGTTTTCATTTGTATCATCCAAGAATTGTTCATTTATGTAATGTATTGGAGGTTTCCCCCTCGAAGTTGCTTATTTATAAGGTGTTGATCTCTCTTTTATTCTATTTTTGGAGTTGGTTTCATAACATTTGGTATCAGAGCTTTGGATTCTAGGGTTTCGCTGCTCCAAATAGGTCATCATGGAATTTTAGCGATAACCTTTTTTATACGAAGGTTCAGAAGCTAAAATTTTTACAAAGTGAAGCTGAAATCCCGAGGAACGTCGTGTAAAAATTTCAAATCTTGGTTCACAATATTTTCGGAGATATGATCTGTGGAAGTTAAGTTTTTTTAGGCCCCGAATTTCACCTAAAATAGGTCATCATGGAATTTGCGCTATAACTTTGTTTTTGCGAAGGTTCAGAAGTTGAAATTTTTACGGAGCAAAGAAGAAATCCTGTGGAACCTCCTGTACAAATTTTAGATCTTGGTTCGTAATATTTTCGGAGATATGATCTATGGAAGTTAGGGTGTTTTCAGGCTCCCGAATTTCATCTCAAAGAGGTGACCGTGGGAAAATCGTCATAACCTTCTCTATGAGCGTCAGATTTTAATTCTGTAAAAGGTGGCTCCAAGTACACAGACTATAGTTTTATGTGTATCAATTTCTGAGTCAAAGGAAGAAACACTGACCCGTGGCACGTCGTACAACTTCGCTCTACTGAACCAGTCCATAATTAGGTCATTGTGGGAGATTGGGCATAAATTTGTCTTGAAGAATCCAAATCAGGTCAAACCTGTGGCATTCGAAAAAATATTCAAAGTGCTACTACAGGGCCTAATTTTAGATATTGAAGATCTGAAATCGTAGAGATAATTCAATTTCAATATCGAGCTACTCAAAAGCAAGAAAAAGGTGTGTATTTTTTTTCTTTTCTTTTTCGAATTGCATAAATCTTGTTTGAGGAATCAATTTGAATTGATTCCAAGGGCATATTGTAGAATATATATCAGTATTGGGTTCTAAAATGCCTCCTAAAAATAATTCAACACCCATTAAGCCTTCAGAAGGCTCTACTATGGCTCATGAATATGAAGAAATGCAACATGACATATCAAGATTACAGGAGCAAGTGCACCAAATTTCGCTCTCGCAAAGAGCAACAAAAAATGAAATGGATGTTTTGAATAAAAGCATGGAAGCTACGATGGATGGTTTGAAGAGTGGTATGGAAGAAACAATTGATGGTTTGAAGAATGGTATGGAAGAAAAAATGGAAGGTTTGAAGGAAGACATGGAAGGTTTGAAGGAAGGTTTGTCAAAGTTGATACAAGAAATGATTCCTAATTGAGAAAAGATAGTAGAGGAAACTCATGATGAGAACAAAATAAATGTTAATCGTGATTTCATAAAATCTAATGTTGGATTGAAGAACCATCATATTCCAAAGATGCATATGAGGAATTTTGATGGCAAGGATCCCGTAACATGGATACTACATATGGACCAATATTTTGATCTTAATAATGTGCAAAACACACAAAAGGTATGCATTGCAACTTTACATTTAGAACAAAATACATTTTTATGGTATCGATGGCTTTGCTCCCGTAAAAAAATTGTCACTTGGTCAATTGTTTTGAGGAAATGATAACACATTATGAGGATACAAAGAGCAACACCTTCTTTAGCCTATTGATAAATCTCAAACAAAAGGGTTCAATGGTGGAGCACATTGAGGACTTCAAAAAATTGAATATAAGGGTAACTGATATTCCAGAGGAACAAAGGATTAATGTTTTCATAGGGACTTTAAAGGATAACATCCAACATGAAGTTCGCGTTTGGGAACCTGATTCATTAGAGAAGGCATTTAGGTTGGCAAGAAAAATTGAATGTAAAATTATGGCGACATGGAAGCCTACCACTCACATCTATAAATATGGAAGTGTTGCTACTCCTAGACTTCCACAACCAACAAGGTTGACACCACAACAATTGGAAGAAACAATATCAAAACGGCTTTGCTACAGTTGTGATAGAAAATACACTAAAGGTCATAAGTGTGCTGAGAAGAAATTATTTTACATAGATTGTGAAGAGGAGGAAGAAAATGAACAAGAAACTTCAAAAGAAGAGGATATACACGAGGAACCAACCCTAGAAGAAGAAGAAATGAGTCCGACCATATCATGTAATGTATTGGCAGGAATTACCACTCCTCAAACTCCCAATATAGAAGGACATATCAAGAAGAAAAGGGTAATAGTGTTGATTGATTCGGGTAGTACCCATAATTTTATTCATTGTAAGGTAGCCAAGGAATTGAATAGTTTCATATACCCATCACCAAAATGTCAAGTGATGGTTGCAAATGGAGGAACTATAAATTTCTTTGGAAAATGCCATAATATCAAGCTAGCCATGGGGGAATATGTATTGAATAGTCCAATGCTTTCCATCCCAATGGGAGGTGTTGATGTTGTACTAGGAGTACAATGGTTACAATCTTTGGGGACGATAGCTTTTAATTTTCAAGATCTTTTCTTGAAATTTTTTTCGAAAGGAAAGGAAATCGAATTATGGGGTATCACATGGAAGATAGGAAAGATAATAAGCTCTAATGTCATGACAAAGCTTCTGAAGAAAGTACAATGAGGCGTAATTGCACAATTATGCTCACTAAAAGTTCTAACATCAAAATCATCTATTTCTCTAGATCTCCAAAAAGTCTTGGACAATAATTCCAAGGTGTTTGAAACTCCAAAAGGACTCCCACATATTGGTGATCATGATCATGATATTCAGTTGATTCCAGGAAGTGTTCCTCCAAACATCAAGCCTTACAGATATCCTTATGTCGAAAAGAGAGAAATTGAATGTATGATTGCAGAAATGTTAGAGGCTGGTATAATTCAACCTAGTCAAAGTTCTTTCTCTGCTCCAGTAGTATTGGTGCACAAGAAGGATGGATCATGGCGCATGTGTCCGGATTATAGGGAGCTCAATAAGCTCACCATTAAAGATAAATTTCCCATTCCTGCGATTGATGAATTATTGGATGAATTACATGGAGAAATTTATTTTACCAAGTTGGATCTTCGTTCAGGATATCATCAAATTAGAATGAAGACTGAAGATATTCCAAAAACAACATTTCGAACTCATGAGGGTCATTGTGAATTTTTGGTCATGCCTTTTGGCCTTACCAATGCACCTTCTACATTTCAAGGGTTGATGAATTCCATTTTCAAACCCTTCTTAGAAAATTTGTGCTAGTATTTTTTGATGATATACTAATCTACAGCAGGTCTTGGAAGGATCATGTTGAACATGTTGACAGGGTGCTCAAACTATTGCAGGAGAAACAATTATATGCAAAAACATCCAAATGTTCTTTGGAGTACAAGAGGTGGAATATCTGGGTCATATTGTATCTCACGAGGGTGTTAAAGTAGACCCTAACAAAATTAAAGCCATTAAGGAATGGAAAGTCCCCACAACCATAAAGCAGTTGCGAGTATTTCTTGGGTTAACAGGGTATTATCACAAGTTTTTTAATAATTATGGGAGAATAGCAACACCTCTAACAACATTATTGAAGAAAGAGGCATTTTCATGGACTCCTGAAGCAACTAAGGCCTTTGAACATCTTAAAGAGGCAATGTGCCTAGCACCGGTCTTAGCTACGCCAGACTTCACAAAAACCTTTATTGTGGAATGTGATGCCTCAAGAAATGGAATTGGTGTTGTTTTAATGCAAGAAGGAAGACCCATTTCTTTTGAAAGTCATTCAATCAAAGGAAAGTATTTACAAAAGGCTATTTATGAGAAGAAAATGTTGGCAATACTACATGCACTAAAGAAATGGAGACCTTACCTAATGGGAAGACACTTCAAGGTAAAAACTGATCATGATAGTCTTAAACACTTTTTGGAACAAAGACTATCTTCAGAAGAGCAACAAAAATGGGTCACAAAGATGTTGAGTTATGACTTTGAAATCATCTACAAAAAAGGGAAGCTAAATATTGTTGCAAATGCAACAATAACATTGGTTTGTTCCATTTCTATTATCCAACCTATTGGATAACCGAAGTAAGGGATGAATGGAAGAAGGACAAAGAAGTGTGGACGCTCATTCAGGAATTAGGTTACATCCTGGTATCTAATACATTTAGTTGGAAAAATGATTCCTTATGGTACAAAGATCGCTTATATATTTTCAAGAATTCCCAAATAAAACAAAATATTGTTTTGAAATTGCACACTTATCCTTTAGGATGACACTCGGGATTTTTAAAAACTTACTTGAAGATTATTGTAAGTGACAAAGATCCCATTTTTACAAGAAATTTTTGGACGAAATTATTTTCTTGTTTGGGTACTCAACTAGCTCATAGCTCATCTTATCATCCTCAATCCGATGGTCAAACAGAGATAGTGAATAAATGTTTGGAAGGATATCTTCTTTGTTTTGTATCTGATAAGCAAGCACAATGGGTCAAGTGGTTACCTCTTGCTGAATGGTGGTATAACACTTTCTTCCATACTGTAGCAAAATGACCCCATTTATGGCACTTTATGGATATCATCCATCATCCATCACATCTTCTTTAAGGGAAAATTCTAGGGTTCAAGTAGTGGAAGATCACATTGAGCATCAACAAGAAGTTCTCCAACTCTTAAAGGATAACCTAAATTTGGCACAAAATCGAATGAAACAAAAGGCAGATCAACATCGCAGTGAGAGAAGTTTTGATGTAGGAGACTGGGTATTTTTACGGCTACAACCATACAAACAAATGTCACTAAAGCAAGCTAAGAAGGATAATAAATTGCTTCCAAAGTACTATGGTCCTTACAAGGTGTTGCAAAATATTGGTACTATGGCATAGAAATTGGAGCTTCCTTCTTCTTCACGAGTGCATCCAGTTTTCCATGTTTCATGCTTAAAGAAGGTTATAGGGGAAAAACTTCCAGTTCAAACAATATTGCCAGAACTTGACGAGGAAGGAAAAAACATATTGGAATCTGAAGCAGTCACGGAAACAAGAACTGGAGAGCTACGAAATCGATCAATTTCAGAGTATCTCATCAAATGGAAGAAATTACCCATTGAAGATTCTACATGGGAGGATGAGAAATTTATACAGAAGCACCCGGAGCTACTCGAGCGTTGAGGACATCACTTTTTTGAAGGAGAGGAGCATGTTAGGTCCCTATATTACTAGTATAGTCCCTTATTGTTGTTAGTGTAACCCCCTTATTGTTATTGTTGTACCCCTGTAACCCCCATATTGTTATTATTGTGCCCTTAAATTATTATTGTTAGGTCGGCTAGGATTACATTATGGCCTCATGGACTCCTATATATAGAAAGGAGGTTTTTTCGTTTGTATCATCCAAGAATTGTTCATTTATGTAATGTATTGGAGGTTTCCCCCTCGAAGTGGCTTATTTCTAAGGCATTGATCTCTTTTTTCTTCTATTTTTGGAGCTGGTTTCATAACATTCCTAGAGCATTGGATAGAGAAGTGGGTTCTCTTAAAAAGAGGGTGTTAGGCTAGTTACAGTGATGGTGATATTGGTTGTTTTGATTGATTGTGTTGGTTGGATGAGCAAGTCTGCAGGAGCTAATCCATTTGGCTATGGATTCAAAAGGGTTGGTTGTGTGGCATCAATTTTTCAAGAGAATCACAGGGCAAGATAACTGTACTAATTGGATCTTTGAGGCAATATGAATTATGATATGGAGAAAATAGTGATATTCAATAATGATTAAAGAGCAGTTAAGAATTCTTTAACCAGACTTTAGAAGAAAACATTCAGATGGAAAATATAGACAGAATTAAGGTGCTCCGACAACAAATCTTAATCTAAAATTTCTGTTTTACAACCAGATGAATCAATTCACAACAAGGAAAACAATGGAAACATTTAGCACAAAGAAGTACCACATCACCATTTAACACAACTCAAGTATCCTCTAAACGGTCTTTTATTATTCATGCCCAGCTCCAAAAATTAGAGTGCTCGAATACAATATTTCTTACAATGCAGGGTCCAAAAACATCCAACCCTTGATACTGCCAATGCATGCATTATTTAACTAAAGACTATGTCAGTTTCTCTATCTACTTCGACAAATTTTCATTAATTACAATTAATAAAAAACTAGACAAGTGTGGCCATGCAAGGCCAGGACAAAAATGTTTCTGACAAAACATCGCATGTGGAATTAATTTTGGCAGCTCTTCATGAACCCAAAAGTAAGATGAAAGTGGTTGAGGTGGTCATGAAGAGGCAACGATGGGTGGCTCTGACATCTAGCTCTACTTTTGGACCGTCTTTGCTGGATCATTAAATATGATGCGGTGCTGGCACTTTTTGTCGATCGATAGTTATGCTTCAAGCTGTAGAGTGATGTGAGCTCTATTGATAATCCAGAGGCTAATTTCATTGATCTTTTGCTGAAAATTCTATGTGAATTCGGAACTTGCAATTTTAGATAGAACGAGAAAGGTAAACCTTGCTTTTGGACTTGAAATCGGGTTATGATGGATGATTTGGAAACCATTGATTTGGCACTATCCCGTGGACAACGACACAACCGATTGAATGCAGAATGAGCATTTTGCGGGAGTGAATGTGATTGGATAGAAGGGACGGGTAAGCGGGGACGTGGCACGAAGGCACAGGGAAACGACTAGTCCAACAGTCGGCGGGTGCGGTGGTTTGTTTTGCAGCAGAAACTGCTTTCAGAGGGGGTTATGGCAGTGAACTATATTGGAGGGGAGGGGGGTGCGAACAACTCTGGGAGTGACACGTTGTAGGTTCGACGGTGTAGGATACCTCCCATTTCAGACCCCCCCCCCCCCCCCTCGTTGTTAAAGTTCGAAGGCTGAGGGTCGGCCAAAAAACATCAGGGATCGTCAGATGTGGAGCGATGCACAAGGATGATGGAGAGGTGAGGGATAGTTAGCGCAGATGGGATGTATGATGTGAAATTGGGCTTGAGGAATATATGAACGTCGGGGTAGAGTAGGAATTAGGATAAAATGAAAAGGTGAATGTTTAGGGGGTCAATATAAGGGAATAATAATATTTTAGGAACTTTGGGTATAATTAAGACATAAAGTATGTCAAAATGATCTTGGAATGTGATTTAGTTCCCAAAATTTAGAACATGATCCCTTTTTCAACCTTTTCAGTGTAAACACCCCCTGCTTTGACCTTATTCTTCTTTTTTTTGTTTCTTTTCCTATTCTTTGGCAATGATTTGAATATTGAAATTTATGTACAATATGAAAATTTGCAAGTAAGAAATATTCAGTCACCTTGTGATACTGTGAATAACAGGAGTCTAACAGAGGGAATAAATTATGAGGAGATGTTTTTTCCAGTGTCTAGGTATACTTCCATTAGGTTCTTGACCTTACTTATAGCATAGATGTGATGGAAGATACATTAGATGTATGCCAAGATGGATTTTTTGAATGGAGTGATAGAAGAGGAGGTGTACATCGAACAACCAAAGGTATTTGTGAGACATGGGAGGGATACCCATGTATGAGGACTGAATAGAGAGCTATGTGGACTCAATCAAGCTCCCAAAGCATGGTATGGTTGTATTAGCAGTTACTTGCAGCAAATGGGCTTTGTGAAGAGTGAGGCAGACTCGAATCTCTACTATTTAATGGTAGGAGGTGATCCTGTCATTCTTGTGTTATATGTGGATGATTTGTTTTTTTACCATATGAACAAGGTTCATAGAGGTGTGCAAGAGGGACTTGGCAACAAAGTTCAAGATGAAGAATTTGGGGTTGGTGCATTATTTTCTAATTCTAGAGGTTTGGTCGAAAGATGGGGAGATATTCCTTGGTAAAGGGAGATATGCTATGGAGATCTTGAATAAATTTAGGATGTTGGACTATAGACCCATGTCTACACTTATGATTTCCAATTGGAATAATATTGATGCGTCTAAGAAGGAAGTAGTAGACCCCACCTTGTATTGATATCTTATTAGCACTCTCATGTATCTGGTCAACGCAAGGCCAAACATTTTCTTTGTGGGAAACACTCTTAGTTAGTTCATGGTGGAACCAAAGAGGGTACATTGGATAACGGTGAAACATGTATTGTGAAATATATGAGGTACCGTTGAGTATGTCTTGAGATATACTCAAGGTGATGGTGTCAGGTTGATGGGATATATATATGTAGACTAGGCAGGTAGTGCAGTGGACCGGAAAAGCACTTCAGTGTCTTGTTTTAGCATTGGATTAGGGGTTGTCTCTCGGTATAACAAGAAGTACAAATTGGTTGCGTTAAGCTATGTGGAAGAAAAATACATGGCAGCGAGCATGGCTACATGTGAGGCTATATAGCTTCAGAAGCTGCTAGTGGCACTATTTGGTCATAACATAGAGACAACCAATATCTACTGTGATAATTAGAGTTGCATCAAGCTATCTGAGAATCTAGTGTTTCATGATAGGTTGAAGCACATCGACATCAAATACCATTTAATTAGAGATTATGTATAATGTGGATCAGTTCAACAATAGTATGTTCCCATGGATCAGTAGGTTGCAGATCTTTTAACGAAGGCCTTGGGTAAAGCGAAGTTCATTTTCTTCAGAAATAAGTTGGCTATAATTGAGAATGTCTTCCTCACTAAGAGGGATTGTTAGTTTTTGTAGCTCAGATAGGTGTTCTAGTCTTCATAGGTGTCATTAAGGCTAGAGGCAGAGAGGAGTTAACTATCTCGAAACCCATGTTATTTTTCCTAAGGTCCACCTAGGAGAAATATCTTAATTAAGTCAAATAGTGATTTTTTAAAATATTTCCTAAGTCTAACTTAGGAAAAGTGAACAATTAATTGATATTAATTGGGGCAAGGTCAATTTTCCTCTAGAATCTTGTAGAAGTTTTCTAAGATGATGTTCACCATTGATTAGACCAAGTTCAATTCTAAGCGTGGCCATTCAATAATGAATTAGATATTATAAAGGAGGTCGATGGGAAACTTCGGAGAACAAAAATATAGATATTTGAGTGGGTGACTTTATGAAACACCAAAGGCTTTTAGCAGTAGTGATCGCGGAAATATTTTTGGAGATTCTTGCTATCAATATTTTCTATAGGAGGCTGAGTTTTTTCCAGTGGGGCTGTGAGTTTCAGGAGGAGGTTGAATTGCTCAATGTATTCGCAGGAGGAGGCCATGATTATTTTTTAGAGGTTAGATCAATTTTTCCAGTTCCAGTGTGAGTTCACCAGAATCCAGTGCAAATTTGTTGGAGGACACTTGAGTCTTCCAGAAGGCAGACCGAGTTTGTCGAAAGCTAATGCAAATTTCCAGAAAAAACCAATGCGAATTGCTAGAGGCTAGTGTGTGGCAATGCAATTACAAAAAAGGGAAGCCATGGGGTTTTCTAAATTAGTAGAAGGAAATATTTTGTCGGAGCTTAGCTAGTTTCAGGCAAGAAGTTGTATTTCTCAATAGCAGTTTATTTTCTGAAGATAATAATAAAAGCCATGAGATCTAAAAACTATTTTTCCCACATTGGGGTTTTTCTAGGGATTTTTTGCCCAAAAATACTAATGAAATTGTATGATTGGTTTCTCACATATTTTCCTGCATTTTCAGTTTGTGATAGGTGTTTTTTATGTTGTTATTTATTATTTCCAGTAAATGAATTAATTTTCCATAAATAAGTGACATGAAATAATTAGATGGTTAATAACACATTCTGGGTACTATCCAAAATTATCTATATTATTGCATGTTTGATTTTCAACCATATGCTTTTTCATGGTTTTGAAATGTACAACACTTGTATATCTTGCTAATTTGACATAAACATTGAAATTACGGTTGAAATTGTTAATGATTTAACAATAACATTGAAGAAGACATGGTATATTTTCTGTCGTCATAAAGTGAATTTCATATCTATTTTATGCATGATAGGATTTTTCTGAAGGGTCGAAAATTGTTGGCACACATCAATATCTTTTTTATTGAATATCCTAGTGTTTTGGGATTATCAAGAGAAGAAATGTTGTTTGTTATTGCTATTTCTTTATTTATATTTCGTAACAATCCCAAGGATGAAAAAATTATAGGGTTGATCTCCAAGAAAAGTTTATAAAAGAGTGAAATTTATGTTTTGCATCAAAGAGTAAATGAACATGGAAATTTCCACAATTGTAAGGAGAAAAGATAATGCAATTGGGATGAATGAACAATGTGTGGGTACCAAATCTACAAGAAAATAAATATATCAACACCATGATTGCAAATGGGAAATGTTAAAAATATCAAACTCGATAAGTTGATGGGTTCAAAAGAGTAGAAAGCTGCCACTTCTAACTTGAGGAAAATAACCTAGCAACATGAAAATCGAGTGCCACCTAAAAGGATACCTAAACTCATGTTTAAGAATAATTTATATTGAGAAACATGATAGTAACATGATACAATCAAAGAAACCTAATAACTAGTTTTCCAATTAGACATCAAGTTTCTAAATGCAAGGGGCATGCTTACACTTCAATATGTAGAGTATCCAAATCACCAACATGATGGAATCTTGATGCTTACAGTGTTAGAAAAACTCCAAATTTGAGAACACATGAAGATCCAATTCCAAAGGCTCCAATCATTACTACAACTCTCGCAAAGCAACTTAGGCAAGATAATCCCTAAATGCTCAATCATAGCTAAAGTGGGCTAAAATATTCCACATGCAAGAGTTGTAGTGCTCTACCTGAAAGTTTCCTAATGAATCAACATGAAGTCCCACACTAATTACATAAGAACTTCAATGATATCCTCCCACTACAAACCAATAGTGGAGATAAAAGTAATTATACCCTAGTCACCTCAAACTTTAACACACAAGGGGTGACATGCTATTATTGTTGCATAATCACCACCCATTTTAATAGGATGGCATGCCTAATATCTAAGCTAAATTCCCTAGTAATTATAGTTATATAAACAATTAAGTCAAGTTATAGTTCATATTTCTAGGTTGTAAGAAAAATCCCAATGGGGTCAAACGCCCTATCACCATATACCTAGACTAATCCAATTGCATGGGTGTATGACCTTATGCCCTATAATCCAAACTTTGGGCTAGAAACCAGAAAACATTACTAATTTATTTATGACATGACCAATCCATTAAGCGATAAATTGATATAACCAAGTATGATGAATACCATTTATTAAACATCTTCCACCAAGAAAAATAATTACATGACCATACCATCAACTAATCATAGAGGCGATTGAGGGCTAGCTATCATTGTGTTTCATGGAGAAGCCACACATAGCCCATATGAATTTTGAACCATTAAACAAGTAATCAAAATAAACATCCACTTATAATTAGCCAATGATAAGTATGACAAGTGAAAATAAAATTTCATTATGTCTTTGTGGAATTGGAATACCAACTGTGCTTAAACTTATCACATGATTTTTTTTTATGCTCTAGTTGTCAATGTCAATCATAAACAGTTCCCAATCATTCATAGCCAAGTGCATGGTGAATGCAACATTGACATAATCATTGACTTTCATCAAAATGAAACCATAGCTATTAATTGAAATATATAACCATTACCATAATAAATATTGAAAAAATTGTACCCATTAGTAATGCCAACAATCATTATCAGTGTCATAGGTCAAATGATATGCTTGGTGCCAAATGGAAAAAAGGCATGTCAAGTAGGTCATCGCAAAACCCAAAAAAAATCTTGAGATAGATCAATGTTATACAATCTCCCCTAGCCATAAGGAAAGTAGAACAAAAAAAAGGTAATCAATTATCAATATAATCTTCAACTACCAATACAAACTCAAATCATCACTATAGTTAACAACATGCCAACTTATTCACCTATATCAATAAAACTACCATAACATCAATAGTAAAGAGGGCAACTTGTAGTAGCTAACCATAGTGGACCCACATACCCATGCTAATTTAGTTGATGAACTCACATACTTACAAAGGGAAGGTCGAAAGGGGAATAATTATAATAAATATGTCCACTGCAAACATTTCTTGAATAGGGCCATTGACAATACTTATAAATATACAAAGTAAACATTTAATATTTTGTGATTAGTCTCACTAATCATGTTGAGATCAATCTCTAGCAAGTTCACATGGAATGATTAGTAGAGGCATTCTATAAATCCAAAAATTAGATTTTGGCTTCAAATATCAAGAACTATGTGTTAACACTCCGTAATTTCCCCAGGCCGAAGAGAGAAACTCAAAGGTAACCACAAACCAATTGGAAGTTGGAATCTAGCCTTTCCAAATTCAGAGAGGGCTCTCTCTGTCTAATTTTCAGTTGATTAGATCTTAGGCTAGGTATGGTGCTCAGTGAGGTATAAGTTTTAAAGGTTTGTTGGCAAGAAGGAAGACAGGACCATTGGGCATGGAGTCATGTCAGATTGAATATTTTTCCAGTGATAGGATGAAGAGAGGAGAGGTATTTTACAGGGGCAAGGTAGGCAGTCTTGGCATTGAAATCTGATTAACTCGTTGTAGGAGGGTGAGTATAATAAAGGTGGAAACAAAACATAGAGCATCAAAACTGTGGATGAATCCTAAATGTTGCTTTAAGAAGAAAACATAGATTGTTTGATAAACTAAATCAAAGCACATATTAAATGAATTTTGAGATAAGTTATGGTTCAACCAAACATGAAGAAATACATTTAAGATATGGAAATAACATGAGGAAAAATTACAACATGAGAGAAGCACAACACCATCAAGAGCTGACACGGGAATCCCTGTACATCACACCTCTGTCTTTCATTCACTGGAAAATCAAGAAAATACAATATGCACAGTGTTCTATATCGTCAAACCTGACCAACCAACCAACCTTTTTCACACTGAAACTCATGAAAATATATACAATTATCACATCCATGGACTTAGGGGGTCGAGCTCAACCATTTCCCCAAAGATATAATCAATTACATTAAATTTGGAACTGCTTGTTAGAAATAGGGACCAAATTTCTGGAAAATAAGGGTCTATGATTAACTTGTATCTTTTGAAACATGATAGTTTTTACAAAACTGAAGGAAATTTTTGTAGATGATATTTTTCTTGGGAGAAACCTTTCACATGTTTCACAAATTCCTCTTTAGACTCTCGAAATCTACTCCGAAAAATCATGACTAAAACAAGAAATAAAAAAATATGAAAAATAGGTTGTAAAGGTTCATTCGAATATTCCAATATATGATAAATGTAAATAAAATGAAGGAGGTTTTTGTTATTTGGCTCGTTCTTAACAGAAACCTCTTTTACTTTTTGAAAATTCATCTCTAGTTGGTCGAAAAATTACCTTGAAGTGAAACTGTCGAAAGCACAACAACTGTCCAAAACTGCAACATAAAAGTACAAAGATTGTATTTTTAGAGTATCTCCTACATGGTAAGCCCAATTGAGTTGATTTTTTTACAGCATATTAATATCACTGTAAACCTTCTCCACAGATATTTTGAGTAAAATCTGACTCATGGATCTTGAGAAAATCCAAAAATGGTTATCTATTATGGTGGCTTGTTTCTCAAAAACCATGAAGCATTTTGATGTGAAATTAAGTGCACTTATTAATCTTGTACCCATGCATCTATTGTAAAAATTTCATGGAAAACAAGAGCACGATTTAAGAGATATTGTTGGAGCGGGGTCCCCTAACCGTAAATTTGGTACAATTTTGTAATATTTTGTAATAGTTTAGTCTAGCATCGGGGCTTTGGGGCGGGTCAAAGCCCCCAATTAATTGTAATGGGTGAAAGGGTAGACCAAGTGTACGTAAACCACAGTTTGCGGACCATAGAGTAGCGCAGCCTAATATGATATAAATATATGGATAAGTCGAGTCTAGAAGTAATTTTTTGGGATATGATTAACTTGGATATGAATTGTAGAGATCTATTATATGGATTGTCTGGGTAAGGGCTCCTGCTGGCTGTGTGCGCAGAGACCCTGAGTCCTACTGTGTGCGGACCTCACTGGATGTGTGCGCGAGCTGGTAAATAGAGTCTGTAAGTTGGATCTGAATATGAATGAATGAGGAGACTGTTTTATGATATCTGATAATCTATGTGTTATGGTTATTGGCTGTGCCCTATGTTCTGAGGTTATATATGTTCACTGAATACTGCTGATTTATGACTACGCACGTGGATGCGATACTATAAGAAGGAATAATTGCATATATCTCATTATGATTAGTCACCTTACTTCTGTTAACATGTTATCTGATGGCTTATGAGCTTCGCGGAAGTTATTTTGTAAATATACTATTGAGGGTTTATGTGTTAGGGCTTCTCTAGCGCAGGTCTGTTAAATCTGAAGAGACCCACTTCAATAACCATTTCTCTTTCAGGGTGCGGAAACGTGGTTCTAGCACCCTCCCATACTATTTCGGGTGAGACATTGACCTGCGTAAGTAGGCCATTGCCGAAAGGGCCAGTAGTATAGGGGTTTGTTAGTAAACTTTAAATCCAAACCTGGGTCAAGACCCCTGAAACCAACAAATGGTTCTGTTTCCAGGACCGGGAGCATTTTGGGAGAGAGATCGGGTAATGCCACGGGGTCATTGGCAGCCATTGAAGCCTGAACTTGAGGACTGGTTTGAAAAGAAGATTCACGATTTTTCCCTAAAAAAGAATAAAAGTAAGAAGTTGTATGCCGAAGAGTGGAAGAACGAGTACATTTTTACAGAGGTACATGAAATTTTCTTCGTAACCTTCGCACACTAGCTACAGAGTGGCTGGCGAGGTTGGAGGAGTTCCAAACCTGTTGGAAGGATGATCAGGTCACGTAGTGGACCCCCGTGTTGATCCAACAACTAGATAAGACTGATAATAAGATCTCTAGGATAGTAGATCACTAGGTGGATAGTGTTTTGGGTGGGTTTGTAACTGAGTTTGTAGTCGATCAGTTTGTGTCCTATTCTGAAGCAAGGAAAAGGTTTTTCAAGGGATTTAGGGGTAATTTCTTGCAGAGATTGTTGTTGCTGATTAAGATGCTATTGTGTGAAAAGGGTGTCCTGTGCAGCCACATCGAGTGAATGACCTCCGATCAGAGCGGAAGCACAACACGAAGCGATAAATACTACCGGGTTAATCAAGAAGGAGATAGATCAGTATACAGTCCTCTAAGGGATTCCCCTGATCTAAAAAGATGCGGGGTTACACACACAGAAACCATTCCCTCAACTACGCCACCATCAAACTCGCGCAAGGGTAATAATTCTCCTAACCCTCATCCACCAACTCTTGTAGACGATATGGTTGCGCACATGAAGTTACCCAGCTTTAAGGGTGCGGGGGATGAGGATATGGATCGATTCTGGTTTGTAGAAGAGTTAGTATGGACCGCGTAGAATAATAATAATGATGTTGTAAAGAGAGTGCAACTATCCATATCCCTTGAAGGGAGGGCCATGAATTGGTTCATGGGATACATTGGTCAGCATGCAAACCCTTCAATATAGGACATTAAGGATGCCCTAAAGCAGCAGTTCCGGAAGCCTAAGTCCTATTCTCAATGCGTGGTCAAGTTGAAATATTTTAAGCAAGGACCTGCAGAGTTTGTCTGGGAAACTGACCAACGATTGAAGAAAGTTATCCATGATGGGGGATTTGTCTATGAGGACAAACAAAATAAGGAGCGGTTTATCACCATGCTGCTACCACATCTGCGTGGACCTATGGGTTAGCAGAAGATCGATTCCCAGAAAGAAGCCTTGGATATTACCATGAAGCTAGAAGTTACGCTGAGGGATGATACTCAATTTGTGGCACTACAGGTCTAGAGCCAGCTAGAGGCGATGCACTTAGAAATTCAGAATCTAAGAAGGGATCGAGGCAAAGAAGCTAGCACAAATTCCTGGTGCATATGTTGCAGGGTGTCAGATCACACTAAGGATCAATGCCCTTCGTTGTCATACTATATGTAGGCTGGGGGGCCAATTCCTCTACGCCATAGAGACATGGCTAGACCAAGTACCCCTACGTTGTGGTGCACCGACTGTCGGGTAGCAGGAAGACATGATACAAATCACTGCCCATGACTAGGTGCCTATGTCCTAGAATTGAAGCAACAATGGTGCAGATTCTGCTCGTTAGTAGGTCATGACGAGCACAACTACCAAACATTCGACCTGATGGTAGATAGGGGAAACCTATACAGGGTACAGGCTGACCCTTCATCACCAGTATCTCCCTTTGGGCGAGGAGGATCCCCTGCAAGAGGACGGGGAGGAGGGAGAGGCGAAAGCATAGGTCGAGGACGAGGGAAACTAATTTTCTACAACTATGGGGATGTGGGACATTATGTAGATAGTTTGACCATGTAATTGAAAACTGTTTAGTGCTGATAGCGAAGATGCAGGAGAAACAACAGACACCCACGCAAAATGCACAACGGGTTAAGGCATAACCAAAGGATGATGGGACAAGCGTTAATGTAATTACACGCAGTGGCATTGCCACTAGAGGAGCTAAGGAAAAAGTTGTGCCTAAAACACTGATCATGAGGGATTCTGACAAAAGGGAGAGCCTGGACCTGCAGAAGGAGAGAGAGACCTTCATCAAAGCTAGGAAGTAATTTTTTAAGAACAAGGCATCCACCTCAAGGACTTCGGTGGATGCAAAAGTAGATGAAGTAGTTAAGACATTTCTTCAACTATGTATGAAGTTACTGTGCAACCAGAAGGCGGTGGAGAATCTCCAAGCATTAATAGACAGCTGCGCAGAAAAGGTTTCCCCAGAAACAAAGGTTAAAACTGTGAACAAGCTTTATAAGAACAAGAAAAGTATTGGTCGAGAGATGCGTATGACTGCGCAGATTGGAGATTATAAAATGGATCAAGTCATCCTTGATTTAGGATCAGATGCCAATGTCCTGCCAAAACAAACCTGACAGAGGATGGGATAACCCAAGTTGGAATGGTCCACTATTCAGTTACGAATGGGTAACCAATAGAAGATCATCCCACTAGGAAGGTTGTCGAAGGTTGTGGCAGACATTGTGGGAGTTAAAGTTTATACAGATTTTGAGGTAATCCAAATTTCGGATGATTCAGACCCTTATCCTGCGCTCTTAGGTATAGACTGGGCTATTGACATGGGAGGTATCATCAATCTGAAAAGGAGAAGTATGGTCTTTGAGAACGAGGTTACGTGGGTAATAGTCCCCCTGGATGCAACAAAAGGTGAACGATATACATAACTGGTACGCAAGGAGGAGGATCTTTATCACATTTACAAACTGACTGCCCAGGATGATGATTGGATCAACCCCATAGCTGATGGCATGTTGTGTTGGGAGAAAGACAACGCATGTCTCTCAGACTCAGATGCTGAGATAGAAAATTGGCAGAACCGGTTCCATGATGTATTTGCTCCTTAAGATCACAAAGAGCTTCCGATGCATCTCCTAAGAGGTAAGAGTACTGCCCTACTTTCATGGTTCTGGTAGTGTTAAGAAATTTCTTAAAGCATTCGAAGCAGATGTCCCTAAAGAACGGAGAGTTTGGGCACTTGACTTGGCTATCCGCGCGACCCCTGCATTGTGGTGGGAAACCCATAAGGGGGTTTCCGAGGACTGGGAGGAATGCCGAAAAATGATGATCCTATGATTTGAACCTCCAGTCAACCCACCCATGGAAATATTCTCTGGTCGTGGGGACCCGCGCAAGCACTTGGCTATGTGGATGGAAGTATGGAATGAAAGGACTTGCAATGAATTGGTCCACATTTTTATTCACGCCTTGGGACCAATCCACGCCACTCGGTATTTAGATGTAGAGATACACCCGTGCACTCGCCACTAGGGTAAAATGACAAAGCATTTCATGGTGACGTTTTGGTTAGTAGGAATGACAAAGAAACTTGATGAAGCCATGCAAGATATATATTCTCTTGTCTTTGATGAGTCCTTACCTTAGAAGGAATGATCTGCGCCAACATGGGATGTGCAGATGCCTAATATTGTCAACTGCCAAAATTTTGAAGTAGAAGACTGTGATGAGGATCCCAGAAATATCACTATCCCAAAGTCGGAAGGAGAACACGTAGTTGTAGGACCCCTATTGCAGACAGTGGATGTGACCAAACCATTTAAGTTGAAGGAAGTCAACATCGGGATGGAAGAGCAGCCCAAGATGGCCAAAATTTGGGATTACTGGGATGATGATACAGTTGGCAAGATCGCAGACGCTGTCACTATTGCCTCCGAAGACTGATGGGCTACCCTTGAAGATCAGCAGAAGGCCGCGGTGGAAGCCTTGCAGTCTGGGCCACAGGTCCTTCAATTAAAAGCAGATACGCTTCAAGCAAGCATGAACTAGGAAAGGCAGAGTCAAGCAAGCCAACCATCTACAGTTACAACCTTGGCCATAGTGACCGAGACTAGGATCTACCCCCTCCCGAGCGCGACATTCACTGTAGTACCTTCGATCCTGTGCGAGCAAGTCCGTGCATGTTCTGCGGTCGATCTCGATGTTGCGAGATGAATGAGTGAGCAGTTACACGCTCTCTACGTATTTATCTTCAGTGATCTCTAGCACAGAGAAATACAGGTGCAACAACAACTAAGTGAGGCCGAGCAAACAGTTGCAACCAAAGCTGCCGAAACCACCCAAGCTCAGACAACATATATCGTCGAAGTTGCGCAGCAGGCTGAATTAGAACATTTGATAGACCGGCTATGTGAAGACACGCCGAAAGTGATTCCTGTCTCCGCTACACCGCAGGCTAAGGTTGAAGGCTTGGTGGCTACATTAATGGCATCCAAGACTGAGGTATAAGCTGTTAAAGTAGATATAGAGCAACAAATTGCTACACTACAAGCAAATCTGCAGCCATAGACCCCCCCCAACAAGCCGCGCTAGTCAGGGAAGCCACAAGCAACATTTTAGCACAGATCACCAAGGGCGTAGACTTGTTAGATACTGCTATGGGACTATGGTCCACGGTGCAACGTGATCCCCTCCTCCACCAGTTTAACTAGGAGTTACGCCAAAAGGAGCAATATTTTGAGCAGATGGAAGCTACCATGCGCAGCACAATGCTTAGCACGCCTCCATACAAGCCACGCTCTCAGAGATGAAATCGAGGAGCTCCGCTGCAAGAAGCAGGTCCTCAATGACCAGGATTTAGATGTGGCAGTAAAATAGTTGAACTAGACCCTCGAGAGCGTCACTGCAACTACTGAAGGATCGACTTCACAAAATTTGGTTGACATCGCGCAAAATGCAACCGTGCATAGTGAAGGCATCCTGCCGCATTTTTTCGTCGTTATCGAACAACTCCAAGCTAAGTTGAAGACCCCACTGCTGCTGTGACTCGAGACGAGTCAAAAGATTGTGTTGGGGGGTTGTTGGAGCGGGGTCCCCTAACCACAATTTTGGTACAATTTTATAACATTTTGTAATAGTCTTGTCTAACACAAGGGATTTGGGGTGGGTCAAAGCCCCCAATAAATTGTAATGGGTCAAAGGGTAGACCAAGAGTCCGCAAACCATGGTTTGCGGACCATAGAGTAGCGTGGGCTAATATGATATAAATAGATGGATAAGTCGAGTCTAGAAGTAATTTTTTGGGATTTGATTAAGCTTGGATATGAATTGTAGTTATCTGTTGTGTGGATTGTCTGGGTAAGGGCTCCTGCTGCCTGTGTGCACGGAGACCCTGAGTCCTTATGTGTGTAGATCCCACTGGCTGTGCGTGCGGGCTTGTAAATAGAGTCTGTAAGTTGGATCTAAATATGAATGAATGAGGAGACTGTTTTTTGATATTTGAGTATCTTTGTGTTATGGTTATTGGCTACGCCCTATGTTATTTATGAGGTTATATCTGTTCACTGAATATTGCTGATTTATGACTGCACATGTGGATGCGATACTATAAGAAGGAATAATTGCATAGATCTAGTCATGATTAGTCACCTTGCTTCTGTTAACATGTTATCTAATGGTTTATGAGCTTCACTTAAGTTATTCTGCAAATATATTGTTAATGGTTTTTGTCTTAGGGCTTCTCTAGTGCAGGTATGTTAGATCTGAAGAGACCCACTTCAATTAACATTCTCTCTCTTAGGGTGCAAAAACCTGGTTCCAACACCCTCCCATACTATTTTGGGTGAGACCTTGACCTACGCAACAAGGCCATTTCTGAAGGGGCCAGTAGTACAAGGGTTTGTTGGTAAACCTTAAATCCAAACCTGGGTCAAGACCCCTCAAACCAATAGATATGATGAAAATACGGTGATTGTGTGAAAGCGCACCGCTCCAACTTATATTATCTCCGACCATCATTTGAAATGATGAGGGTACTCGGACAACATGGAATGGTCCATCCAACATTTCAAACCCATGAGAAAACTTCTAGGCCATAATCAAACCTTCAAACCCAAAACCTTCTTCTTGCAGCAGAAGCGCAACGTAGTTGCGCAGTGCACCTGCATCTTCATGACTTGACCAAAACACTAATATTCCGACTGAGAAAAATGATTTGGAGCTGAACCAATTATTTACAAAAACCTATTTATATCTTCATTCATTTAAAAAATTCTAAAAATCCTGATTTCTTCATCAATATTGGTTGCCTTGGTAAAATAAGAACACCTGTGTGTGAGCGCAACACTGTCCTCCAGACCGTTGTACTGAAATGATGTCATGACTAATTATGATTTGACACTATAATTGACCCAAGAGACCGTAAAAATCTATGCCCATGACTACAAGACATGAAAACATGACCTCACTCATGAACCTTTGTTGAAACATGACCCTAGACCCACTTAACTCAACCTCCAAGACATCAACGACTATTTTCATGACTTTTTACACTCTTTGACATAATAACATTGAATAATGAAAATTTTATTCTAAACTAAGACCCATAGCTATATATTCTATAATGTTATAGCCAAACCTTTATACATTTGTCAAAATTTGAAAGATAAAACTTGTTTTCTAACTACTATGACTATAGGATACTAACATTGGCTCCAGTGGGGATGGCATCCTCCCTGTGAGGTGCCAAGAACACCATAGAATCGCAGCCTGACCATTGGGCTAATCCCAAACTCAATTTTCCAACTGTAGCCCGCAACCTTCTCTCTTCCAAATCTTCAACACACAATTGCAAACTGAAAATGAATGCTGAAAAGTAATACCAATCTGCCAAAACAAAGTGGCGGAAACCAGCACACTGCTGAAATAGAAATTTGAAAAGTATTGAAAAATATGCTCAACCATTGAGCTTATTCACATTTCCATCTACACTATACTGGTGAGTAATTTTCTCACTCAAGTGATACATAATTTCCAGTGAAGCAAAGCAAGGAGATGGCCACTCACTGGAATCTTGCTCACAAGCAGACAAAAAATGATACAAAATGGAAACTTAAATTCCAATTGAAACCCAAACCCATGCTCTATAAACAACACAGAATCTGACTTCATTGATGATTCAAATAGGCTGGAAAAATAATCTTGAAGAATATGCAAAGTCATCTCTTCTTGATGAGCAAAAACAATAAGAGAAGCTTCATATACTTATGTTGGTTTTTCTATGTTTCCAGTTTCAAAATCACTCTCAAATATATCAGTAGACGGTTCATTTTGACTTTCAAAAGAGTGAAGAGAAACACGTTCTTTCACATGATCCTCTTGCATATGTAAGAAGCTACCAACAAGGACTTGTTCACTGCCTAAATTTTCCATGCAAACAATTTCAAGATCTGATTTTCGTAGACTTTTTCATTAGCCAAAAATTCAGTAGATGAATGACACAAAGGAAAATTTGAAAAATTGTCTTCATCTCTATTTTGGTAACATGAAAATTGACAATATTGCTGCAAATCATCATTAACATCATGGGATGTAACATGGCTTTCATCATGCAAGTCTGATTGGTCTTCAGTCAAGGAAGAAAACATTGTTTGCTGGAAATATTCTTGTGTATCAAGGATGCTAAACTCTACTTATTCTTCCTCCTGATGTTGAAAAGGATTCTCATGAAAGGCCTCTATACTATCATCATCCATAAATACTTCATCTTCATAAAAAATTGCCATATTCTGAATGAAATTCTTAAAATGATCACAACAATTTTGAACTAGTAGCAGAGATGGATAAGATCCTTTATAATTTTCAAAAAATATTGTATGAAAATTATTTAAAGAATATAAACTAGAAGCTGGTAATTGTTCATACCACGAGGTTCCATTTTCTTCAAGAGTATGCATGAACATATTCATGAGACAATCTTCATGCCATTCAACTTTAAGCTTCCCTGAATGCATATGAAATTTAATATGATGTAAAGCAACATCATCACCATTCTCATCTTTGAACTTCGAAAAATATGATTTCCAATCAATACAAGGCATACGATTTGGAAAGGCAGGAATACGAGTACGATTCATAGGAGCATACCTTGTATATATAGAACTCATCTTGAGCCAATAGAGTCGCTAGTAAAGCTCTGATTTCCGGATCGTGTTGCTAGTGGGGTCTTTGGATCATGTTGAAACTTTATTGGAGTCGCTAGGTGACTGGTACAACCTTCATGTGTTTGACTATTTTACACCATCAACATTCATATATGTAACTTTGATTATATTTTCTGGAGAATATGAAACCTTTCGTTCCCTGACAATGACGCCACTAGAGTTAGCACTCTATAATTTCCCTAGGCTGAAGAGAGAAGCTCAGAGGTAACCAAAGACCAATTGGAAGTTGGAATATAGCCCTTATAACTTCAGAGAGGGTTCTCTCTATCTAATTTTCAGTTGATTAGATATTAGGCTAGGTATGGTGCTCAATGAGGTATAAGTTTTAAAGTTTTGTTGGCAGGAAGAAAAACAAATCCATTGGGCATCGAGTCACGTCAAATTGAATATTTTTCCAGTGATAGGATGAAGAGAGGAAGGGTATTTTACAAGATAAAGGTAGGAAGCCTTGGTGTTGAAATCAGATTAATTCTTTGTAGGAGGGTGAGTATAATAAAGGTGGAAACAACACATAAAGCGTCAAACTGTGGATGAATTCTAAATGTTGTTATAAGAAGAAAACAAATATTTTTTTTATAAACTAAATCAGGGAACCTTTTAAATGAATTATGAGATAAGTTCTGGTTCAACTAAACATGAAGACATAAATTTAAGATATGGAAATAAAATGAGACAAACTTACAACATTAGAGAAGCACAACACCATCAAGAGTTGACACATGAATCCCTGTACATCACACCTCTGTCTTTCATTCAATGGAAAATCAAGAAAATACAATATGCACAATGTTCTATCTCCTAAAACGTGACCAACCAACCAACCTTTTGCACACTGAAACTCATGAAAATATATACAATTATCTCATCGCTGGACTTAGGTGGTCGAGCCCAACTATTTCCCCAAATATCGAATCAATGACAGAAAATTTGGAATTGCAAGCTAGGAATAGGGATTGATTTTTTGGAAAATAGGGGTCAACAATTAACTTGTATCTCTTGAACCATGAAAGTTGTTACAAAACCTAAGGAGGTTTTTGTATATGAGCTTGTTTTTGGGAGAAACCTCTCTCATTTGTAAGAAATTCCTCTTCATATCCTCAGAATCTGCACCCAAAAATAAGGACTAAAACAGGAAATAACAAAATCTGAAAAATAGGTTGTAAAGGTTCATTCGAATCTTCCAATATATGACACTTGTGAAGAAACTGAAGGAGGTTTTTGTTATTTGGATCATGCTTAAAAAAAATCTCTTTTACTTTTTTTCAATATTCATCTCCAATTGGTTGAAAACTTATCTTGAAGTGAAACTATCAAAAGCGCCACAACTGTCCAAAAGCGCAACACAAAAGTGTAGCGTAAAAGCGCAACAACTATATTTTTTGAATATCCCTAGACGGTAAGACAGATTGAGCTTATTTTTTGACAGAAATTTAATATAATTATAACCATTCTTCACATAAATTTTGAGCCAAATCCGACTCACGTATCTTGAGAAAATCCAAAAATGGTTATAGATTACAATGACTCATTTCTCGAAAATCGTGAAGCATTTTGACCTGAAATTAAGTGAGCTTATTCATCTCACCCCCATGCATCTACTATAAACCTTTCATGGAAAATAAATACATGGTTTAAGATATATGGTTAAAATATGGTAACTGTGTAAAGTGCAACACTGTAAGCTTATAATATCTATGACCATCATTTGACATGTTGAGGGTACTAGGAAGACATGGAATGGTCCATACAATGTTTAAAACCTATGAGAGAACTTCTAGGCCATACAGAAACCTTCAAACCCCAAACCTTCTTCTTGCAACAGAAGCGCAACGCAATTGTGCAAGGCACCTCCATCTTTATGACTTGACCAAACCTTGATCTTCCGACTGAGAAAAACGATTTGGAGCTGATCCAAATATTCGCAAAACCCTCTTTATATCTTCATTCATTTAAAAATTCCAAAAACCATGATTTCTTCATCAAAATTGATTGCCTTAGTAAAAACGCAACACCTGTGTGTGAGCGCAACGTTGTCCTCCTAACCGTTGTACTAAAGTGATGTCATGAATGATTATGATTTGACACTCTAACTGACCCAAGATACCCTACAAATTTGTGCCCATGATGAAAATACATGAAACATGACCTCACTCATGGTCTTTTGATGAAACATGACCCTGTACCTACTTAACTCAACCTCTTAAGACATCAATGACTATTTTCATGAACTTTTACACACTTTGACATAATTACATTGAATAATGAAAGTTTGATTCTAAACTAAGACCCATAGCTTGATATTATACAATATCATAGCCAAAAATTTATACATTTGTCAAAATTTGAAAGATAAAACTTGTTTTTTGACTACTATGGCTATAGGATACTAACACTATGTTTCCAAAGTTATAACCGTGAACCATGAAAAGATGTTGATATATTTCTAACTGAAGATGAATCTAGGCAAGCACTGGTAAAGACATGCATGCCTATAGACAAGAGGGAGTTGTAGCACCCATCATATCCAAGTATTTGCAAATTGTTGAAAGTGGGGGAGGAAGGAATCATATGCAAGATGATTCACGAAGATGTGGGGAAGAAAATTTCTAAGTACTAGTGAAGGAAATTTTCTAGCTTCCTTGTCATAACATGAACATGACACGACATCCCCTAAGCTACTCCATAACATTCCAAGCTAATCAACCAACAATAAATACTCGTGCAAAGTTTGATGTGACTTCTCATGTTTTGCCAAATTCTTCTTGGAACCCTAGGCTTCTTGAAAATTTCATCAACTTTGGTAAGGTGGAACAACATCAAAAATAAAATTTGAATAAATAATAGAACAATCAATCAATAAAAAATGATGTTCAAAACTAAGTAGAATAAAAAGTGAAAAAATAAAAAATAAAAAGCAAATCATAAAGCAAATAATTGAGATTTCACCAAAAAAAAAGTGAATAGTTTTACCTTGTCTCCTTTATTGAAGTGAAGAAATTTTAAGTGTCCAAGAAATGATAGGGTTTAATGAATGCTCCATTAACATAACGTGAAAGCAATCATTCTTCATAATTCTCTTACTTGTAGGTATTATTTCCTAAATCACAGGTGGTTGTGAAAGGATTGATCTGCAACCACTAGTACTTGGTGCACTTTTCATTGCTCTCATAAGAAAAGTCACATAAAATGATTATCTATCTTATATGAAAAAGTTTTACTTGGATTTCTATTGATAACTTCCTATTGACAAAGGAAATTAGGTGGTCTAAGCCTCCTTCTCTCAGACGTGCTAAAATGGCTTCCAAAGCGATAGATAAAGCATCCACATGCGCATGAAATTCATTTGTCTAGTCTAGGAAAATCAAAATTGGTGCATTGACCATATTCTAATAAAGTATCAAGGTCGTGCTAACATTATTCCATCCAACAATATGGTACATCTTTCTTCAACAATATTTCCATGGGTGCGGTTATGCAAACATACCCCTTAATGAATTTATGATAATAACTAGTATGAACCAAAATGGCCTGTAACTGCTGAATAAAAGTGGGATGAGGCATATCGATAAGAATGAAGATATTAGCAAGGTCCACCAACAACCCTTGCTTACACACAATGTGGCCCAATAAAATGCTAAAAGGAGAGAAAACACTACACTTATTCAAATTCAAAGAAGTCTACAACTATCAACACCTATCTAATATCAGTTGTAGTACCTCTATATGCTTATTTAACAAGCCAAAAATGGTTTAATCATATAAGTAAACCTCTAAGAACTTATGTATAATCTCCTTGAAGGATTCTACGACGATCTAGGAAAAAAATGCTCGAGCATTATTCAGACCAAATGGCATCAATGTCTATTGATAACATCCCAATTTAGTAACAAAAGTTGTTTTATGACTATCTTCTTTAGCAATACGGATATGGTGACACCCATAAAACCCATCAGTAAAGGAATACACTTCCTTAACACCAACATTATCAAGCACCTTCTTGGTAAATGAGGTGGGAAATAGATCATGCGCACATGCATCATTGAGCTTTCTCAGACCACCACATATTCAAATGTCTCTCGTCTTCGTTTTCTGGACCACCATAGGACTAACCCACTCTAACTCTTCTAATAGTTCAATTATCCTTGACTCTAACATCCTGTCCAATTCTTGCTTTACCTTTTTCTTATAGATTATATTTAGTCTATAGGGTATTTGCTTAATAGGCTTAGCATCTGGCTTTAAAGGAATCTTCATCTCGCCTAGTTCGCTCGCTATGCCTTTCATCTTCACCAAGTTGTTGGCAAATAAATCTTAATACTCTCTTAGTATATCTGCTATCTTATCCATTTTATTTTCGTTATACTAATCCCCTATCAAAACCATCTTTGGCTTATCTTCACTACCAATATTTACCTTCTTCATCTTAATAGGCTTTAAATAGTCCTTCATTTCTAGATCAGGTCTAGATATGACACGTTCTCCTCCATTCTTTGGAATTTACAAGTCCCTTGGATCCTCATGGCCATCAATGTCTCCTGCAACATTATGACATTCCATGAATTCCTATACTTGTTGTAAATGTTGATGCGTTGGACACAGGGGTGTCATCGTACGTCTAGGCCAATATTCCAATGAAAAATTATTCTTCTTCAAAACCTTAAGTGTTTGATTCATGCATCATTCTTAGTTGTAAAACTAAATGTGGACATGAAACTCTGACTCATTTCCTCCCATTGTGATGTGCCTATGTGCACTTCCAGTTCCACATACCAATTCGAGGGAATGATATCTAAGTTGTGCACAAATATATGGACCCATTCCTCCTATGGTATCTTTCCCTATTTCATGCTACAACACAACTCTTCACATGGGTTATAGAAATCCAACCCAATATACTTGACTCCTTTAAGTTCTCACTTAGACCTAAATCGAATACACAACAAATTCTTGCATTTTAACCAAGTATCCACAATAGGCTTATGCGCATCCCACCATCCCGTGGAAGTTGCTTTCAAAGCAACATTGAATGCTAACTGTTGAATTTTGTAGGTATGGTTGGTCTTCAGATAAATGTATTTTTATCATTGATATTTATGTAAAGCATGTTACTCATGCTCAAAGGAAAATTATATTCTTTATGTATTTGTCAAAAAGAAAAAAATTGAATTTTGAAAATTTGTTTTTGGCTCCACAAGAAGTCCAAGTCGGCCCTCCTTTGATCAAGTTGGCTATGCACTGAGAGGAAACTATTCAAACTCATATAAGCGTGTATAAATAGGACATTTGACCTCTATCCAAAATGCAATTTGGATCTGATCATACTACATAGTTTCTTCTACCCATTCGAGGAACTTTAAGGGAGAAAGACAAAGAAGATTAAGAAGATGAACAAAGTGTTTAAGGAGTAGGATGATTCTGTGAAAGTACCTGAATTTTTTTGTGGGATTCCTCATCTATGATTATGATGGGTGGCTTAATCATGAAATTCGGTTTCCCTCCTAAATTTGACATGCAATTTTCAGAAACCACCTTTTCCAACTGAGAAAAAGTGGGGAAGTTGTCATGTGTATGTTGGCCACGTGGTACTCCCAAATATTTTGGGTTAGTTTGATATTTTTGGGTTGTTGAAGACACATCTGACTTATTTCTTATTTTCTTCTTGCCATGACCTAAGTAACTAGTTCATGTTCCTCATTGGCCCTTTTGAAGAATAACTTAAAATGAAAATTTTCACCCCTATCTTTGGAATTCCTTTTGTATGTCTTAAATCTTCAACGATCTTCTTTGTTTCCTCCCAATTTAGTGTTTTTTCAACCATTCTGCCTTTTACTTTCCATCTTCTCCTCTTTATGTTGCTTAGGTTCCCAACCTGACTTCCTAAATATCTATTATCCCACTCTCACGACCATGATAAAAAATGAATGTTAGGACCTAAAAGAAAATTATAGGTCATCATAGGTATGATTTTCATGATGTAATGCAAAAGAAATTTCAACGAGATTTACCCCCATTGCTTAGTGTTAGAGTCATGGACCTAGTAACTATATCTTCCCCCTCCTTCAAGGTCATACCACGACATCTATCAATGTAATTCCACTCTTTGTTAGAGTTTTTGATGCCTTGTTGTGCATCTTTTTACCCACTGCAGAACCACTAAACCATAATATTTCAATTCACTCTTCAAATAAGACATTTGGGATTTGAGGTTGGGATGTGAAGTCCCTCATACACTTCCTTTATGGATATTAGGTGGAGATTCTACTTGAAGGTGAGGTGATAATTTCCCATAACTCATGATCTGAAAATGATTGCTAGTTATTGTTGTGCTAGTATCATATCAGATATAAACTTTTCTTTGCCTTGTTTTACTTATCCATCATAGGTTTTTTTATGAGCATGTGATTGACAAATCATTGAAATTGGTGAAATTATGAGTTTGTCATAAGCTTAGAAATCATAATTTAAATGACAGAATAGAAGAAATATTAAACACATCAAACACACATAAAAGAGCTTAACACATAGAATTTTGATAAAGGAGTTCACCCCTCCTGGGCTACATCTCCTTGGTACAACTTCATAGTGTGGGCATTTGTATTAGCTTCAAGTGTGCTCAAATTGTTGTTACAAGCTTCATAACCTCTTGGAACCTGTGTTATAGGTCAATTTCAGCACCATTCCCAATGACTTGCTTAAACTGGACATCATCCCCAGAACCAATGAATAGGGTCTATCATCCCCTATCATTTCAGTTGCTACATGCCCTAAGACAAAGAACGAGAAAAAGTCATCCATGACTTCCATTGCAAGGTTTCCAAGATTTGAAGTACACGTTATATCACCTATGAGCTCCCCAATGCAGCCTCTCAAGGGATTAATTACTTTGCATATGTAGTTACCTCGATTCAAGGGTGCTCTGTAAAGCACTTCTGACATTCAAGAGTGCGTTGGTCAATTGGGAGCGAAATTCTCATTGTTCCGGAATATCCACATGGCCAGTGATTTCTAAAAGAGTCCATATGTGTCAAAATTTGAATCCATGTGTCCATTCAACACCTTTGAGCTTGGGAACATGTCTTTCCTATTATTAGAAAGTCATTGATTGTGAAACTACCTTCAACTAATCTATAAATTGAGCACAGATCCTAGTGCTTGAAAAGGAGGAGATGAGGTAAAGAAATGTTGTTGGTTTCTCAACTGAGTGTTTGATTTGAGTGATATGCTGCTGGAGGGATGTTCATTGTGATGAGACTGGGATGATGTTGGAGTTGGTGACATCAAATCAATCACCATTAATAAATATTGCTTCTTACTTTCCCACATATGTATCTGTATAAGTTTCTATCTTTCATATTATGGATTCTTAGCCGATGTATATGTTTCATGTTTCATTGATTTAACTGATTAAAGTAAATAACCATGTGTATATTGCAATCTCTTTGCTGTTTAGTGTTTATACTTGCAGGAACTAATCTTGCGATCAAAGTTGGATTGGAAGCTACAACAAGAGCGATAAAAGGAGAATAGGAAGCGCTTGGACTCCAAGTAAGTTTCTCCATCTTTTTGTGTGCCTATTTACTATTAGGAAAAGTATCTGCAAAGTCTTTGATTTTTTGTTCTAAATGCATAGCACCACATTTAGGGAATGTGTTTTATTCGTAATTCATAATTTCGCATAAAAAATTGGTGACTCCAGTGGGGATTTTACCTTCATCCTTGGTGTATTTTTCCTCTGCTTATCCACCCAGTAGCATATACTCTCAATTATTAAGCTTTTGAAACAAAGAATTGCATTAGAAGTGTGTTTAGTGGCTTTAATTTTGTTCTTTGCTGCACCCAACTGTTGGTAAAGACACAGTGCTTTGCATAGCACTGTCTCCCACTCAGGGGTGCTTTGCAACACACTATCTCCCCTTAGAGACCGCGTTGCACCCTAAGCCAACCAAATTCCCTTTGAAATTGTCATTTCCATCACTTTCAGCCTTTTGTTTGCTGTGTTTTCAACTGTTTAATGCCTCATAGAGACTAGTGAATTTGCTTGATTCTTCCTCCTTTGAAAAGTAAGTTTGTTCAATGTCTCTTTAAGTGTTTCTCTTTTAGCCTGAATGAAGGCAAGTGTGGCAGCATAATCAGATATTTCATAGACTGTTTAGTAGTGATACACTACCAGCATATGTAACATGTAACTTATCTTATAATGAAAAGTTACGAATTTTTCCTTTGTGAAAAAAAAGTGTTTTTCTTTATCATTGACAAATCAAATTCAAAGTATTTTTATTTCTGCATTAGATCCATTTGTTTTCGTAAAGGAAATTAGCGTTAAATTCTTCGTTTCCTATAGGAAAAATTGTAGTTCCATTCTTCATTTTTCCTAAAAGATAAATTGTTGTTAAATTCATCGCTTCTCAAAGAAGAAAGCATTTGTTTTTTTTTATTTGATGCATATAGTTTCATTTTTGCATTCACATTAATGGTACTTAAAAGAAAAACCTGAATTTTCATATAGTGGATTATGTGTTTTGCATAAGAACAAATTATGAAATTTACATATTAGTTTGTGCTCTTTATTTTTTGCTCTCAAAACTGATTTCTCTTTCCCTTTAGTAGCTAAGATTTTCATTGAAAAAGCTAAAAGTGAAAAGTTTTCTTATCATTTTAATTTTCATTTTAGGAATTTCCATCACATCATCGCGGTGAACCTTGAAAGGAAAATTTATAAACAAGATCAACTTAAAGTTTGCGTCAATTTACCTAAAAAATCATTGGAACCATAATGATAACATTTAGAAGGTCTAGTCTAGAGACGTGTTCCGACATCGTAAAACATAGCAGCTTTCATTAATTTTCTGCGATACATTCTAAGTGTGATACCTCACTCTACGTACGTAAGTATATCATAGCTCGTCCACATACCTTCGGGTATATCGGGCGGTGTTATAGTACGAAAAGTATAAAGGGGTGCTCTCACTGTGCGGTTTCGTATTAGACAGTGCTAATACGGACTTGGGCCTCCACGTACCTTCGGGTATATTTGGGAGGAAAAATTTAGGTTGCTATCCATCCATAGTGAACCGAGTCGACTGCCTTGTAAATTGTGATACACCGAACAAAACATTCGGGGAGATTTCCTGCCTGTACTTCTTGGTTTGCGAGGAGGTATTCTGCAGTTCACAGTTTCTTGGCAAAAATTTTGCCTAGCATTACCCTTTTATTTTGGTATAAAATAAATCAGCCGTCATGGAAGAAGAAAATCCCTTTCGCCGTCGTTCGCGTAGACTTGCATTGAAACCACCTTTACCACCGGAAGTCACTTCTAGTCAGTGAAGGTGACATTGCTGTACCTAAACCAGTACCATTAGTACCTCTAGTGAAGCATCATCTTCACATATACTAGAGTCGGCACAAGTTGTTTTTACAAATCCTGGTTCATCTACTGTTTTCGAGACGAAGTCCTCACAGTTACCCGTGGTCACGATCTATCCAATCAGTGAGACCATACCTTCTGTACCCGATGTTGTTCAACTGGAAGTTGATCCAGATCCTGTCTCTTTTTTGCTAGAACATTTGCATCCCGAAGTCGAACGGCCAAAAGTTGTTCCTGTATTGATCACCCCACAATATATTGTAGCCATTGAGTCTCCCATATCGCGCAGTTAACCTCCTGAAATATACTTTGGGCCTAATGACGAAATCCTTCCACCTGGTTTAATTTCGATTGAAGAAATCCGACAAGATGAAACACCTTTAACTCCAACCCATTTTTGGAAGGATCTTTACCTGTATGAGTCTTTTCCTCGATCACCATCCTTTGCTTTTGTTGATCTTGTACCTATTCAAATTCCAGTCGATTCAAAAGGGTATACATTTAGTTAAGTAACCATGCCTGAACTAACATCTTCGATTGGACCATCTGTTCCAATTACGTCAGCTCCTACTCTCGCTACCCCGTCGATGTTCACAACTTCACCAGAGTAATATTTACATGGTGGCCCTTTGGTCCCATCAGGTTATACATATTTATTTGGAATTTTCTCTGGTGGATCTTCAAACCCATGGAATTCACCAATGTCATATTCTGGTATTATAAATGGTAAACCTATAGTGAGTACTAAACAACTTGATCCTTTATATCCATCATCAGGGCAATATCAAGTTGGTCCGTTTGGGTCTATTCCATCCAATACTATATCAATTGGACTCCCTGCATTTGGAGAACAATATTTTCCGTTTTATTATCCTCCTCATGCTGGGGGCCAACCTTTTGTCAGCCACTTTGACAGTACTCTATCATTTTTTGGTCAACCTAATGTCGAAATGAATGTTTGTCAATGGCAACCCACTCTGCCTATCCAACCACAAACGGTTATACACTCGTATCAAATGGTTCAACCTGTTGCACCCACATCAATTCCACTTGTTAATACATATTTACCCCTGTTATAGACTCAAACTGTTGTACAACAACCGTTTCAAGCGGGTCCTTCAACTCAATACCCTCAAGTTTTGGGCCCTTAGACTCCAACTCCTTATGCTAATTTAAAACGATAACCTATTCCTAGAATCATTTATTCACAAGCTGTATTACCATATTATGGGATGTCACAGCCACAACCAGGTTATACCTATCCTCAACCGAATCCAAGTTACTCTAATTTGGGTTATAACATTGGTGGAAAAACCCCTTGGCAGCCTTAGGCACAAATGCCACAACCTTCATTTCAACAAGTATTGTACCTAGGTTTTAGTCAACAGGACCCTCAAGCGTTTGGTTATCAAAACAACCCCTATTTGGGTTAACAACAACAGATTCCTTATGTTGGTTCTCAAAGGCCTGTTGCCCAAGCAATTTGATCATACCCTGGCTATGCTCAACCTGATCTCCATAGACAGTTGCCCTTTGTTGCAACTTTAGAGTTATCAGATTTAAATCGGCTCACCAATGACCCAATAAACTATGCTCCTTGGTGGCCGGTGATACCTCATAAATTACCCTCGGATATTCCTAAGTTTAATGGAAATCCTGGGGAATACCTGTCGACTCATGTTATGACTTATCATTTGTGGTGTTCATCAAACTCCCTGAATGATGACTCTGTTCGACTACGTCTTTTCTAGCGTATGCTCACTGGTCCGGCTACAAAATGGTACATTAAGTTACCTAGAGCTTCTTTTGATAATTTCACAGCCCTAGCTACTGTATTTTTGACTCACTTCCAGTTACCCATACGATATGAAACTGGAACAAAACTCTTGCGTAATTTTAAACAAACAAACGCTACTCACATTTTTTATCATATTCATGAGTGGCGTCATCGTCGTAGAATGGTTAAGACATTTGTTCCTGATCAGCTCCTTGCTGAGTGGTTCATTAAGTCCCTATTGGCATCTATAACTGAGGATGTGGCTAAGGGTGGCGTCGTCACTGAAGAGCATGTCATTGCTCGTGCCCAATATTTAGACTTGATTTATACTCAATATGGCATGCTCTACGAGAAAATTCCTAACATGCCGCGATCTAATATTACTGTTCCTCCTCCATCAAAGGACTCTCATGCTTGAGACAGTTTGATTGGTACTGCAAGCACACATCATACTATTGCATTTGATCCTTCTCCTTATTTCGAAATCAATGTCGTGTCATTTGACAAAGGAAAAAGTGACAAGCAACCCGGAAGTAAGAAAAAAGGGAAATCAAAGAAAAAGAAAACTTCTAACTCACAGGAAAGAACATCTGATCAATCGTCTGGAAATAGGAAACCTTGTTATCTATGCATAATATGTAACGAGGAAGAATTTTTTTAGGATTGTCCTCACCGCGATGAAGTCTAAAAAATGGTTAAGACTTCACATGCGTCAACTGTGTTGACAGATCTGTTTCCGAATCCAGACACAAATTTGGTTGCTACAGATCCAGCTTGTAGTTCCCAAGTGCTTATGTTATCTGTCACAAAGCCATCAACATATATTTTGGTGTCAACGCATAATAAAGATTACGGTAGTCAGGCCACTAATCAATGTACTACCTCGACCATGAATCCGTCTACAAAATCTGTACTGCCTATTGCTTTTCCTGAATTGACAATCAAGCCACCGAAGGGAGTTGTTCATAAATCGACATATAATCCTCGAGCAAGAGCTACTCAAGATTGTAATATAGTTGAAGATTTGGCTGAATCCCCTTCAGCTATGTCAGCTCTTGAGGTATTACAAAATTGTCCCTCCCAGAAACATGCTTTATTGTCGGCTATTGGTGGAATTGATCTGAGTGATTCTAATATCGTAGTCTTTAATCATACGAGCTATGTGCCATAATTACCAGTAGAATTGGCATTCTCCATCCAAGTAAATGTTCTAAATGACCTTGTGCATCATAATATTATTGATGAGGGAGCATATATGTGCATTATGTCTCTAAATTGTTGGAAGTCACTTGGCTATTTGCGCTTATCTCAATCATCAATGGCGTTGAAGGCTTTCGAGGGATGTACATATAAGCCTTGTGGTATTATTAATAACCTACATGTTGAACTAGGGGGAAAACAATGAATGTTGACGGACCCCTTGACTACAACATTCTACTTGGAAGGCCATGGGTATATGCTATGACTGCAATTGTTTCTACATATTTTATAATGACCGCCTTTCCACATAAAGGTGTTATCACAATCATCAATCAACTATCCTTATTTACCTCCACTTTAGAGGTAACTGGAAATGTTCCGTTTGTTCACGCACCCCAACTTGCACTTCAGAACATTGGTGTAGGACTCTTAAAGGATTCCACTCTCATGGGAACCTTTGCATTACCGCCTCCTGCGACGTCGACATAAATTACAAGTATAGAGACTTGTTACACGATATCTTCCACTCCATCTGGTTTAAGGAAGAGTACGAGTGATTCTGAAGTTGTTACGTTGGATGATTTTTTGCTGTCTAGCCCTATTGAGATGGCATAGAAATCAATCTATCTGGCTTGGGCAGAGAATCCGAAATCATTGTCGTCGGTTGTGTTATCACTCCACTAGTTTCCCAAGGCTGAGGAAGGAACCCCAACTGAGGTAACCATAAACCAAACTTTTGACTTGATAGCTAGCCCTATCAAGTCGGAGAGGGCACTCTCCAAAAGGGTCACAACCAAGAAAGCTAGAGAAAGTAGAATTTTAGGCTAGATAATGGGTGTAAGGGTTTGATTTGATTTGGGGTTGGGCTCACTAAAACGAGGATTAGTTCAAGGGGACTAGATTAGGGCCAATGAGTTGAAGTTGCAGTCCATTCGATGGGGCAAGGTAGGTAGAAGGTTTCACACTTAAAGGTGATTTTGGTGAGATGAATATACCATTGAGGAGCTAGGAAGAGCATATGAGATGAATTCTCCCTAAACTGAAGAAAATGGACAAATTATGCAAAATTTCCTAAAACAGAGCATGAAAAACATGAATTATGCCTTTCAACTTGAAATTAAGCCTATCATAGACATGAAAAGGTTTATGAGCTTACAATACATTAATACAAATGATCACAAAGAAAAAACTATGTCAAACATTCATACCACATGAATCCCAAAGAAATAACTACAATTTATCATTAATATCCAGGCCAAAATGTTTCTTGATGAATAACAAACTTTCAAACTATTGGAAACCCTTGAATCGTCTGAAAACCTAAGATAAATAGACCTCAAACCACCTCCTCTCATCCTCAGGGGTCAAATCCATGAGGCGAGGAAGATATTACATGAAAATCTGAATTGAAAGCTAGAGTGTAGGATGAGAAAAGTGACTCATTCCTATCTCTAGGAACTGATTCATTACGCCTCAATTGATCAACTTACCTAATGTATCTACCCTAGATAAAATTAGAAACATGAATTTTACATTCATATTGACCATTTACATTAGTCATTTCTCATTTCCCAAGGTGAAAATTCAAACTGGAGAAAAATTGCTGAAGATTGTGAAAATTGAAAATTTCCTGGCAAACGCACAGTGTCCAAGCAGAAAAAATACCTTGTTTTCAAAGCTGGTTTTGAGTGCCTTCCCGGTGTCCAAATAAACTCCGTGATATCTCATTGGAAATATCTCTGAGTATAGTTTCCAAATATACCTCCATTTTCCAAAATGGTTCTCATTTTCCCTATTAAAAACTTAATCTCCTAAGACTGGTAAATGCGCAATGACCAGCTAAAAAGGAGGCAGAAACATGAAATTTTGGTGGTTTTTTTCATTTTTGAGGGACCAATTCTCCTCCAAATCTTCTGAAACTTGCTAGGGTTTATGTGCTTATCATTATGAACCTTCTGATGGTGGCCATTTTTCATTTAGAGGTCCCAAAAAGAGCGCATTTTCCAGGTCCCTGTGCCTTTGGCAAAATTTATGTGTTGAAAATTGAAAAAAATTACTGAAATGAACATAAGTGCAAAAATGTGCCAAAATTATGAGGGTAATTGCTCATTGAGTGCTTGAGGCATGGAGTGACACCTCGGAAAGTATATCCAACCTTTATTTCTCTCCATGCTTGGTAAAACTTTTAATTTCATCATTAGGTATTTTGAGCTTGGCTAATGAAATTCTCTCTTTCCGTGCATGAAGTTTGACCCTTGTCCTCAACAAGATTTTGTCCTTGTTAGCTTTATCTATCAACCTCTCCATATATAGATTGGCTCTGTCAAGTCATGGTTCCCTGTCCTTACTAATTTCTAGGGCAAGAAGTTTATTTGGTGTGAGCTAGTCTACTAGCTCAGCTTCCCTTTGTCTCTCAAGGGCTAGAGCTCTTTTCAGCCCTCTAGTCCTTGGTCTCTGTCTTGGAGGCTGATCCTCTTCATCATCAGGTTCACCAAACCTTTCTAATGTTTCCTCAAGCAAAAATTTAGCATTTTCTGCTTCTCTTTGTGCCTTGATATACTTCACCTCATTGATTACTTGCTTGGTTTTCAGCTGCTGATTTTCTTGCTCAAATAAGCCAATTACATATTTTTCCCACTCAAGATTAATTTCAAGTTAATTAATATTTTCCTCTTTGGCTTTGATTGCTGTACTGGTAATTTTGTCTTCATCTTCCTCACCTAGGTCGATCAAATGAAATTCATGCTTTTTATCATGTTTGCCCTCCTCAACATCAATGCTTAGCTCTTTTTCCTTTTCCTTGTCTTTGTCTACCTGTTGTGTTGATGAAGAAGACATGGCCCCTGAATTAATAAGAGAAAGAGAGATACATCTGCATCCGCTAGTTCATTTGCCAACACAGCCACAAATTTGGGTCCACATCTTACCTGCTCCCACTTCCACAGCAACAACATTTGCACAGCACATTCCACCATAACTATTAATCTGCAGCAGTTAGAGCTTTTTAGTTCATCTATAGTCTAAAAATGTCTTGTCTGTTAGAGACAACATTTATTGTAAACATTTTGTAAATTTTGTATAAATAATTCTGTTTTTGAAGTATTAAGGGTCGATTGTTTGAGATCAAAAATATTAGTCATCTATTGGAGCATTGTAAGTTTTTTTTAAAGCACTGGAGCATAAATACTAAGCAGAACATTCAATACTGGTGATGTTTTTCTTATGTTAAAGTGTTTCGTTTTCATCTCTTCACTGTAATCATCTAAATTCCAATTGCAAAACAGAAATTGTGATGAATAGGATTTACTTTTGAGTACCTTATTCTAACTGCTTTTGTAATGTAATGTTTTCTACTGAAAGCCACACTAAAGAATTCTTAACTTCTCTTTAGTTCTGCCAGATCAACTGGATGCCACACTAAAGAATTCTTAATTGCTCTTTAGTTCTACTAAATTTTTTCGTTGTTCTGTCATCACCTACTTATTATTCTGAAAGATCCAGTAAATATTCCTAGCTTGCCCTAAGTTTACTCTGTGAAAAATTGATGCAACCATCCAGTTTACCGTTTGACTCCATTTCCCAATAGATGCTAATTAAATTAAATATAGTCAGTCTTCCAAAACCCAAATCAAACCCCAAAACCCAAGTACAATCACAACTAGTATAATATTTTCAAGCAACAAAGATAAATTTTACAGAGAGAGCCCTCTCTGGGATTGGAAGGGCTAGATTTCCATCCCGAAGTGGTTTGATATTACATTCTTGCGATTTGTCCTACAACCTTCAAATTACAGGGTGATAACATAACAGCGACTCCACTGGGGAAGAAATTTTTATCTTCCTCAGAAAAATTTATCAAAGTTCAGATCTGATTGTTGATGGTGAACAATGATTAGATACCACAAGGTTGTAACTTTCACCTGGTGACTCCATTGCCCAAGATCCAGAGCTTCAAAGTTTACAACGACTCCATAATCAAAGAATCCATATTCCAAAGCATTAATGGTGATACAAGATGAGAGGGTTTGTGGCAAACCTTTCATCTCATAAGATTTTCCATGAATTCAGGGATGGGTTATCAGAATTTCAGCTTCATGAGGATTTTCTAAGAGCTGTCTTTCTTATTTTGAAATCAAGAAAATTTTCTCCTGAACTTAAAATATGTGTTCTTGAGTTAGTTTCTGAGAAATATGAAAATGGAATTAAACTTTTTCATTCTCAAATTCAGTCATATAATTTCCAAGATCCTAAAGAATTCTTGAAAAATCTTCCTTCTCCAGAAAAAGAGGAAATTTTATGACCTTTTGACTTGCAGATTGAGGATTATTATGCTTTCAAGTACAAGACTGAAGAAATAGTTTCAGGGTTTAATATTGAGGATACAACTAATCAATTAGTCATTGAAGGCCTAGAAGCACAAATCATATATCATGTTTGTTGAGCCTCAAGATTGTGCTTTCTTTCATCTTACTTTACCTCATTTTCCTTTGTCCATTGTTATCCCAGACCCAATTGATCAATGAATTTAGTTAAAACTACTTTTAGAATGATTAACATGACTGACTTGCTAAGTTTTGTGATTTTTGTCATTGTAATGCATTTTGACCGGAACTAGCTGCAGAATGCGAACATTCCGTAGCTAACCGGCAATTCTACAGATGTCTTCACGTTTGGGTATGTTCCAAGTGGCCTCTCAAGAAAAACCACATATGGGTATATTCCACGTCATGTCTACATTGTTCGTTGCTCACCATGAAAGAAAAACCAAATTTTGGATATGGTTTTGGTACGTGGGAACACATTTAGGAAGGCAGACTTCTAATAGGATTGTCTTAGTCCAGATGTCATTTTTCTTTTTACGCAGCCACTTCAAGAGTCCTAATGTGATTTTGATAAGGAAAGACAATGATCTTGGAATTGTTGCAAGTCTTGTTATGTAAATTTGTTATAAAAACACTTGGGAAACCGAGAGCTAGGCGAGATTTTGTTCCAGATTTTGCTAAGATTTTGTGCTACATTTCTGAAGACGCAGATTTCTCTGTTCAAGTTATTTCTCCTTTAATGAAGAAGACAATATTGTTTTCAAAGCGTTGATTTGATTTGGAGTTAGATTCTGTCTGGTGGTAGAGGGCCCCTGCCTCCTGCACGGTTTTACTTGTGTAATTTAGATAAGTATCTTAGTTGCCTTTACGTTTTTGAAGTTTGAGTGCATAGTTAATTCCGTAGCCACTATAGTTATACTCGTTCTAAAAACTCTTCCAAAAGATTATAATAATGAATGGGAAATGGCTATAGTGTTGTAGGATTTAATTGTAGTTTCTTTTGTTCACTATCACAGTTACATTTGTTCTAAACACTCTTCCAAAAGAAGAAACTCTTCCAAAAAATCCTTATGATGTCCAAAGCATGATTTTGATGATGAATGTTTTAGTTGTTTGTTTTCACTAAGTAACATAGCTGATCTTGCTCTTAAAACGCTCTTCCAAAATATCATAATGATGGGTAGGAGACAGCTGTGATACCTTAGTTTTCAAATTGCTTTCAGTCTTTATGTTTGCATTTGCACTGAATTGTACAGTCAGGATTGTTCTAAGAAACTCTTCCAAAATATCAATCATGATGGACAAACAGACTGTATAATTCCATAGAATAATGCATGATAGCTTAGTTAGGATACTCCGGAGTCTAATTGCATTCAACTCATGCTCTGTTATTTTGTTTTGAGTTTGATAATGACTTGTTAGTTCAACACTGTTTTAGACTAGTGGCATCTTAAGTTCAGTATTAGCTTAACTCATTGCATTTGCACTCCACATTTAGTTGTCATCCACTGCATATTAGATTACTTCAGTTGTTAAACTTAACAAAACAGCCTTCATTATTTACAAACCTCTTCTTGTTCCAAATCTATAATTGATTCATAAACATAGGAACAAAAGACATTATCATTTCAAGGCCTGAGGTACTTTTGCAACTTCTTTACTACTTCATAAACATAACCTTTTCTCAAAAGACTACTTTAAAAAGAAATCTATAACTCTTGGGCAAGGTTTAGTGATGATTAACTAAGTTGCAGAATAGAGTTAGGAACTAGTCTTAAAGTAAATATCTTATGATGGTATCAATGTTTTCCTCCAAATATGCTTCAACAAATCTCTAATCATGGATAAAATGTTGCATCATTATAAGCTAGTTGTTTAATTGTTTAGATTAGGAGAATTTGCATACTTAGCTGCCCATTTCTCAAAATCTCTTTCAAAATACCTTTGATGAAAGAATTGGACAAGTTGAGTTTATGTTTTGAGTCATTTGCTTAAAATTCATTATCAAGCTTTGTTTCTGCTTAGTCATAGTTTAGATTTGATTCTGTTTCAATATTTACAATTTCATTTGTCATTTGTCATCAACCAATTAGGCTTCACTCTGTTTTCAATCATTAGTTTCTTTCCACTAGCTTTTCAGTCATTTTCCTTGTGAACATAAAACTATCAAAATACCAAAAACATCATAAATCATCACAAAAGACCAAAAACATCATAAAACACTAAACACAATGCATTAAGAGACAAACACCTAGGCACATACGGTGCACTTCACTTCAGCAGTTTACCAACCCTGGTTGACAATTAAATGAACTCAATTTAGGAGACTAGGTTGAGACCAAACATTTTGGCACCGTTGCCAGAGAAGTGAAAACTAGGTAACCTTTGTTTCTTAGCATCCAAAACCAATTATATGCGTAGGGAGAGAGATTCAAGGGGAATATTTATAAGCAGCAGAAGCAGAATTTTGATTTCTAGAACACCACTTGTTTCATCTAGATCCAGAACTAGTACACCTTCAACTCAGACCCACATTCCATCCCTTACTGATCCTGAACTTCTAGAAGATCTAAGGTCAGCTATTCCATTAGAAAAACCTTCCACTTCATCCACTGAACCTGCCATAGAAGAGGATTTAAAAACTCCTGTTAGGGACACAAATTCCACTTCCACAGGAGAGTCAACCATGGAGGAAGAAGGAGGAGGAGGAGTCTTTAATGGAGAACACACACTATTTGGGGGTAGAGGTAGAGGTAGAGGAGAAGGAGGTAGAGGAGAAGGAGGTAGAGGTGCAGATGGAAGAAGAGGTAGAATAGGAAGCTCTTTTGGGTTCCCTATAATTGATGAAGAAACCAATACAACCATGAAAAACATTTCACCCTCTGTCCTTCCAAACTTCTATGGACTTAAAACTGAAGATCCTGAAACCTTCTTATTTGAATTTGAAGTGCTGTGTAGAACTTATGACTACTTACAAGATGCTCAAAAACTGAAATTATTCCCTTCAACCTTGAAAGGAGCAGCATTGAAGTGGTTTATGAGTCTAATCGGCAGTTCTATTAGAACATGGGAAGACATGAAACAAGCATTTCTAGAGAGGTATTTGGATTATTGTATGCCGTTTAATCATAAGGAAGAAGTGTTCAAGATGTTACAAAAAGAAGATGAAAATTTGGAAGATTTGTTGGAGAGATTTAATTACAACATTAAAAGAGCAAAAATGGAAAACCTAGATCAAGACACCTTAAAAGCTCTTTTGTTGAAAACAATTAGGGATGAATGGTTGGATATCCTTAACATGATGGGAAAAGGGGATATATCACAACTCACATTACCTGAAATATCTGAGTTATGTATCAACCTTTCAAGAGGAAAATCTAAAACTGTCAAAGGTCCAAGAGATCCTGCTCTTGCAAGGGCAAGTAAGTCTGCTTCTGGGACAGTAAGTAGATCAGAAATAGGACACATGCTTGATGATTTTAAATCCGACATCTTAGGGAGTCTTAGTGAACAAATAGACACCCTTAAGATACAAAACAAGCAGAAGGCTGAATCTGATGCCTTGGCAATCTTTTGTCCCAAATGTAGAAAGAAACATGCCTTGAGAGAGTGTCCTTTGGATGTAAAAGTTGTAGAAACCTGTGTCATTTTTTCTGAAAAACATGAAACAAGGAATTTTCCTTCTCTTCTTGGTCTCAAGGCTGTTTTTCAGGAGGAAACTCCTACAGATTCCACAGAGTCTCTCAATTTTGTATCTAGAAGGCCTTGGCAGGGACCTCAAATACAAGGATTCCATGATCAAATGTATAATCAACCTCCAACTTGGAATTCTTGGCAGCAACCTTGGCCCCAATTTCAAAATCAATCTCAATCTTGGGCACAAGGAACACAAAGTCCCTATGGAAGATACTCTCCATACTATCAGTATCCACCATACCCACATTTTTATCCTCAAAATCCTCAACAAAATTTTCCTCAAAATCTTCAACAAAATTTTCAACAAAATCCTCAACAACATCATCAGAACCTGGTCTCAAGGCTGTCTTTCAGGAGGAAACTCCTACAGATTCCACAGAGTCTCTCAATTTTGTATCTAGAAGACCTTGGCAGGGACCTCAGACACAAGGATTCCATGATCAAATGTATAATCAACCTCCACCTTGGAATTCTTGGCAGCAACCTTGGCCCCAATTTCAAAATAAATCTCAATCTTGGGCACAAGGAACACAAAGTCCCTATGGAAGATATTCTCCATACTATCAGTATCCACCATCCTATCCACCATATCCACATTTTTATCCTCAAAATCCTCAACAAAATTTTCCTCAAAATCTTCAACAAAATCCTCAACAACATCATCAGAACCAACCACATCAAAATCAACCACTTTCATTACCATTCCCTCAAAAATCAAATCAATTGCCTGCTCAACCCATACCAAACCCCAACAATAAGAACCCTTATAATACATACATGATAGAAGGCCAACAGTTTCCAACTTATTTAATTACTCCTCTAGACCTTAGTGATGTTCAACTTAGGTCTGGAAGGATACTTGAAAAGAGGAAACCTTCTGTGATCATACAAGAACAAGATAATTCTGAGGAAGACTCTCTATGGGTGAATAAAAGTCTTGAGGAGGACACATCCTTTCAAGACCCACACATTGAAAAACTAAAACAAAAAGATCCAATAAATCCAACTCCTGTATTAGAGAAACCATCCACATCTACTTCTATACCTCCCTTTCCGGAAAGATTACAAATTGATAGAGGTGTAGAAAAACAAATCATGGTGCCTAATTATGATTTCCTAGATGAGCTGAGAAATGTTTGGATTAAAATTCCACTATTACAAGCCATCAAGGAAATCCCAATTTTAGCCAAAACAATAAAGGAGTTGAGTATGAAGACAACAAGAAAAAGAATAAGAGAAACAAAGAAAATTCAACTGGTAGGAAAAATAGCAGACATTATGATGGGAAAGATTGCTATTCCAAAGTATCTTGACCCAGGAAATCCAGTTGTCAAAATTCACATCAATGGAATTGAAATTCAGAACACACTCATTGACTTAGGAGCAGCAATCAACATCATGAGTAGACAAATCATGGACAAACTGAAACTTCCTAATCTTCTCTTTACACCCACACTATTACAATTAGCAGATAGATCTGTGATCAAACCAGATGGGGTAATAGAAGACATTCCAGTGTCCCTAGATTCTTGGGAGTACCCTGTGGATTTCATGATCCTAACTCCTAAGAATAATCTAGGAGGCCATCCTGTTATATTAGGAAGACCTTGGTTGGCTACAACTGATGCTTTTATTAGTTGTAGATCCAGTGATATGTACATCTCTGATGGTAGTTCAACTAATA